>JAGPOW010001296.1:10509789-10651389 GCA_030014935.1 Caiman crocodilus | reverse complement strand
GGCAGTTCTATTGTGACAGGGACACTCAACTGATTTGGTTATGACATGCCCCCTTGGCCATGTCACAATAGATAAGGGAATCAGGTTACAAGTAATTTCCGTCTAGAAACTCATCATTTTCACAAGGTTCAAGGGGTAAGCAGGTATATACATAAGCAGATAACTTTACAAAACAGTTTTTGATTAACTGTAGAACATAATATCCTATAGAAATAACTAACGCAATTGTTACAAGGGTGACTAATGAAATCAGGTTAGTTACGAAAAGTCCAACTGGAAGGGTTTTGGTAGGTGTCATGGTGACATCACGCATCAGGCTTCTGTGTCCACAGTGACGCTTTTCCTTCTGCCTGGGTCTGTCGCCGTCGCACGTGCCTCGGGTGTTCTGCGGTTTGGTACTCGGCGGATCCCGTGATCGAGCAGCTGTAGATTGCTGCCTCGTCACCGCCAGGCCTGCAAAGAAACAAAGGGACAAAAGAAACAAGAGAAAGCCGTAATTGGGTTTGCTACAAGGAAACTGGGTGAACAGCGGAACGGCGAGTTAACCAGTTGTGGTGAACGATAATGGGGGGGACGATCAGGCTTTTCTTCTAACAGAATGGAATAGGTATTGGGATACTGTTCCGACCGTTGAACTGTTCCCTTGTAGACTTGCGGATGAGATTGACGAGGGTGCGGTATCGAAACCCACACTAACTTATTTGGTTGGAATTTAGGTTCCCAGGGTAGAGGTTTCTTGGGATTGGCCTCATCCCACAGTGGCTTTGTGGTGTTCAGTGAAGTGAGGACGTCATGATTGTGCTTAGTCCAGTTTTTGTACGTTCCTCCCCCTCTGAGGCGAAGTTGTTCTTTGTATAAGCTGATGTGTCTCTCCACGACGCCATTGGATTGCGGGTGGTATGGCAGATGGAGATGCCATGGGACGTTGTGAAGACAGGCAAATTTCTCCAGGGCAATAGAGTTAAACGGGAGTCCTCCATCAGACTGGATTTCATGAGGAAGTTGCCAGGCTGCAAATGCAGCGGTTAAGGCGGAGACAGCGGCAGTGGCGTTGCTTTTCCATAAGGGAATGACCTGTAACTGGCACGTTCCCAAACCAATGATGACTAATCCCTTACTTGGCAGTTTGGACCCCGGGAGGGGCCTGAGCAGATCTATTTGCAGACTCTTCCCGCCTGGAACTGTGAGGGGTCAAAAGCTCCAGGCTGATGTTTGGTTCGGTGGCACGTCTCTCTGGCACATACCTCACAGGCTTGTGCTACTTTTTCCCAATCACGTTGAACTCCATACGAGGTGAGCTCTGTAGCGGCTTGGCGCCAGCGTCAATGGCTGGCCTGCAGTCCCAGGTGACTCCAATTCTCATGAAGCCACGCGAGGAATGGGTTTACTTCAGGACCGGGGGTAGTGGTGATGGGCAAAACTACATCAGTCTGGAATGGATCTTCCAAGAATTTGCCGATGATCTCATGCACTGAGTCGGTATCAGGGTGGTGTGACTTGGTGTGCTTACCTAGTGGGAGCCATGTAAATTTAGTCAAAGTTTCCTAGAGGTCTTCCCATTTATTTAAATTTTTGATGGGAAGGGCTGTGCTGGTAAGGATTTTATAGGTGTACTGCAAGTCAGTTGCAATGATTGGAACTGGAAGTGTATTGTCATGTTGCAGTACCTTAAGGAATCCCAACAGTTCACATTTTTGAACAGAGTTGTCATCTGGGTGGGCCCAGAGTATTTCCACGTCGTGACAAGCCTTACAATAGTACCCATAGCCTCTGCCGTGTCGGGAGGTTCCATCCGAGGCCAACCAGGCCGGGGCTGAGGTTCCATACAGTGTTGGGGGCTTTTCCTCATCCCCTGGGCTAGGATCGGGTGTTATGTCTTCAAATTTCCAGCAGCACCAGTTGTAATGATGGGTGAGCACCAACATGTTCCACGTCTTAGGTTCTCCTTGAAAATGCAGATCAACTTTTTCTGCATCTAGCAAAGACAGCAAAGTGGCAGCGGGAGTGTGGAGCATTTGATGCCCCCTTGCTAATGGCTCCACTAGCTGTCCAGCTAGGAGGATTTTTCCTATGGTTCCATACTGGTGTTGTGTTGCTTGAAGAGTCTTATGAGCAATGTATACCAGTTCATTGTGAGGGTTATGTGCAACAGCCCACACGTGGTTAGTGGTGGACCCGAGAGTCACGATTAATGGTTCACCGAGGTTGATTGCATGGAGCTGCATACTCTTGACAGCGGCTAACAGACGATGCCGGTTCCTCTGATTGCCTTCCGTCCAAGGTGTAGACTTTTGGGACTTGTCACGGACCTGTCGCTTTAACTTAGTGAGGAGTATTAGATGGCTAGGGTTGACATAGTGCCGGTACCAATTTATGTGACCCAAAAGCTGGGGTTTCTTTAATGGGTCGATATCGGGTCCATCATGTGAGATTCCATGACGGATGGGACCAGTGAATTGGGTGCCGAGGAACGTGATGTCATCTATGGGATGCAGGCATGACTTTTCCTCGTTTATCGTCCATCCCTCCCCTTGAAGGTGGACTACTAGTTGGTTGACTATGCTGGTAACGATGGAGCTATCATGGCCCACAATAGCGATGTCATCAACATAACTCCAGATTCTTAATTCCTCTTCTGGTGGAAGGGTGTGTGAGGCATGAAAGTTCTTTAAGGTATTGTTCATATTACCAGTGGCTAACAACGGGGCAGCATCCCTGCGGGCAGACCGTCCATTTGTACATGGTGCCCTCAATGCACATATTTAACATTCCTTCAAGGTCAGTAATCGGAATCGAGAAAAACATGTTCTTTAAGTCCAGAGTGACCCCGATCCATTTGTCTCGTTGGAATTGGGCCATTTCGGTCATACATTGTGGAAGGCTTGGATTGCTGAAGTACTTGACACCTTTTGTTAGCCTCTCTGTAATCAACGACTAACCGGGCTTTGCCGGATTTTCCAGGTTTTGCGACTCCCCACCCCGGTGAGAGGCAGGTGCTAGCAGTTACTGGTTTGATGCAGCCCTGTTGGTCAAGTCATTGCAGGAGGTCAGTGAGGGACCTTTTGAGGGGGTCCTTCATTGGGATTGGCCAGTATCGCCAGGTGGAAGTGTTGCGGAGCGTCGGTTGATGCCAATTCGGCTCTGGGATAGCGATGGGTAGCACTTGTAGCACCTGTTCTTTGAGGTTAAGCGCTATTGATTCCCAGAATTCCCAGGATATTGATGCCCCCTAGCACTGCCTCTAGAGCGCGTCGATGGCCTTGGATTGCAAATTTAACTTTTGTTGTGACTGCAACAGCGTTGAGTCCTTGTACCCTAATTGTTTTTGTGGTTTTCTGGTGGGGTGTCATTGGCGTTACTCATTTTTTGGCTTGTCAGTGAATTTGAAACCTAATTCTGCCGCTAGGTGTCGTTGGCCCTCATTCCCCAGGATACGTAACTGCTGCTTTGTGAGCCTGGAGTGATTGAGGAGGAACCCGAACATGGCTCTTTCCTCCAGTGTTCTTTGGGGTAACAACCTTGATTCTTGCCGCAGGTCGAGTTGCTGACATCTCGGCCTCAGGGCCTCGACTGGATATGCCGAAGTTCAGTTTTTTGCATCCATAGGAATTCCCTCACTATGTTTCATGAGTGCCTGCAGTCGTGGAAGATGACTTAAGAGGTTCCCTGCTGCCTGACCTGCCGTTGGGTTAAGAGAGTCAGAGCTTGATAGCGTCTGTCCCTCTGTACACCTCTACACAGGCATCTGTGGCCTCCAGTGTCGTTGGAATCGCTCTGGGGTTTGTTAAACGGTGATGATCCCATCTTTCCCTATGCTGGGCCTGCGTGAGTCCCAGTGGATGACCCTTGGGTTCCACAAAAGGTACGACACTCCGATTATGGCCAAGAGAAGTTGTTCTGCACTGGCTTTCTGCGGGCAACCCTCATGCCACGTGTGGGATTTATGAGTCACTTGTCCTGCCACAAGCGCCAGGAGTGGAATAGGCCAATGTGTGTTTTCCGTAATCACGTTCAGATCGGTGGCACATCCTCCACTCCACACCGCTTGTCAGGTCAAGGCACTTGTTTCTTCTGAGTCTAGTGTGTCAGATCCAAATTCCACAATCAGTTGTCCCAGCCACATGGCTAGAGTTTCTTCAGGTTTCATTTTTGATTCCCTACAAAGTTCCTGTAACTCTGGTCGGGTGTGCGTGCAATATGTAACAGTAGTACGTGTGGTACCTTGCACATATGTGACATGTTTCACCAATGCTGTTGGGTGAGCTGCAGTCAGGAGAGGGTTAAATTTGTTGGGCGGGAGTACTGGATACAGCTTTCCTCCCTCATGTGGGGGCGGTCCCACTATTAGCTCCACATCAGGGGGCAGGGTTTTCTCTGGCGCCACTCCAAGGGGTGGGGCCATGGGCGGTGACACAGCCGGCCCACCTCCCAGGGGGATTTTCGCACCCTTTTGGCTTTCCTCGGCGCCATTTTCTGGCAGCGGCGCCATGTGGCCAGCGCCATTTTCTAGCGGTGGCTCGGAGCCCCCCGCTGCCTGCTCCAGTGACTCCTTGCCTGCTGTGTGCAACTGAGCCTCTAGATTTGCGTTCTCCCGTAGTAGACCCGCTACCAAACGGAATAACACATTTATTAAAGGACTTCATGACCACGTGATCCAGGCACTAAAGCCGGACAATTAAACCAGTCTGGTGGGGTGGGTTCCCCTCCTTCCCTCAAGTACCGGGTGCACTGGGCAAACTCTTGAGCGGGGTTCAGATTTTCTGCCTTCTTCAACTTCACCCCCCCGCTAGGGATAGGGTTCGATGTTTCATCCGGGGGCCAATAGCAAACCCGGTCACTGCCCATTACACACCCAAACTGCCGGGGGAACAGCTTTGCTCTCCACTCCTTCATGACTGCTCCTTCCCCTTTCACCAAGAAGTAGCCATCAATGTTCCTTCCATCCCCTCCTACCGCCTGGTGGTAGGCAATATGCGCCCAGAGTTCATCCATGTTTTCCACGCGGCGGGTGCCGGTGTGCCAGGGGCAGCACTCAATTAAATTAATCTCCACTACCGTGCACTTAGATCCTGTTCGTGACGCCATGTCTCGGGCGGCCAGAGCTGTCCAGAGGATTGCTAATTTAATCGGACATCAGGCAGGCCAGTGATGGAGAGGCATGTACAGCATATTGGTTGCAAAAATAACTTTTACTTTACCTTTACTTACGCCGCTGGTGGTCGCGACGCAGGTGGTAAGGTTGCTTACGTAGTTACAGGTAACGAGTTGCTTGCGTAGTTACAGATAACTGGCAACAGAACGAGCCGGCAAGTTTGTAGACAGAAACGAGCATGCAGGATGAAGGATACGTCGGGAGCAAACAGTGACGGGGAGATGTTGGTGGGTGTTTAGTCCACCAGCTTTTCTCTGCCACGTGGCAAAGTTCTCAGTACTCTACCACGTGCTCAGAGCTCTCCAACTTGGGCGGAAACTGCATGGACTTTTATACTTTTAGAGTAGCCAATGACAAACTGCCAGGTAGGAATAGCTAATGAGGTAGGACGTACTAAATTCAGAAGTAACCGTAGTTGCTTAGGGCAGTTCTATTGAGACAGGGACACTCAACTGATTTGGTTATGACAGTAGGAAGAGGAAAAGGGCTGCTAGCTTTGAAGTTATGACAATGAGGGACACTGGAATTTGTGGCCTTCTATAAGGCTTTTCTCCAAGATCCCCATCAATGGTCTGTGGAAGGTGGGAGCTCCCTGAAGACTCCTGTCACTTTTAGAATGACTCAGATGCCAATGTTTGTCTCCTCTCCTGGAAGCCTTAAAGCATAAAATAACTCTTAATCTCTCCGTCAGGTCAATTCTCTTTCTCGTACTTAGGTTCAAGGGCCATTAATTCTGTGAGGTGATTTTTTTTTTTGGATCAGTAAAGTGAGTAGAATAGGTTCTGTTGGAATTGATATTATCTAGTCAAAGGTACTTGATGATTCCAGTAATAGCAAGTATGGGTGTCCAAAAGGGAACCAGGATGTAACAGCTCCGGAAGAAAGAGAAGAATAGCATACTTTAAGTGTATGAATCTTTCACCACCCAATCTTTCACAGACCCAATTCAGTTCTTGAGTAAAAAGACAGTCCTCCCACTGAAATGAAAATGAGATACATCGGGGTTGAAATTGGCCAGCTAGCTCTGAATCAGATGAGATCAGGTCATTTTGTCTGCATCTGTCTGTTATAACCTAAGAGTATCACCCACTTGCTCTTAGGGTCAGCAAATCAGGATCAGCTAAAATAAGAACTGACTCAGACTTTTGGCCAAGAGCTTGACCAACAGCTGTTTAGGGGTTTGATGACTTTATAATGAAAAACATTCTTTGCCTGATTGTCCACTTGACGGGTCTGGCCCAGAGGCTTAATTACTATAGTGTCATGAGAAATATTTCTTGAGTGATGTTTACAGACCTAGAGGCAGGAAAATCAGAATTTGTGAGGGTCTGTGGTTTATATTGCAGTACTGGAGATACAATTAAGTAATGTAGGAACTAAGAAGGTATAAGCAGTAGAGAGCACAACCTTTATTTTCATGAAATATGAACTAATATTTGGTGTTTTGTTATGAAAAGGCATTATATAAGATTAGTAGGGTTAGAGTGTGATTGTAGTTGTGATGGTCCAGGTAATGTATGAGAGTCAAGAATTTGTTGTGTTATCTTTGGACCAACTTTATAGTCAAGAGAGCTACTGGACAAGCTTTGGGGCATCAAGTGTTCTTCTTCAAGTCTAGGTTTGTTGGATGAAAAGGCCCGTAAGCTCTATTTCACTGTGGGTGGATCTACACAAGTAAATACAAGTACCGTTCTGCTGCAGAGTTTTTTACTCCACAGCACTGGACGTGTAAATGCTGCCCTAGCTGCCTGGAACACAAGGGTGCTTCAGTGTGGGGGCTGCCTGCCAGCCAGAGCTGCTCCAACCCAGCTCAAACTGCTGTGCTCCTGGGCACACATTCAAACAGCAATAAACACCAGAGCAATGAAGTCTGGAGTTTATTGCTTCACATTAATTGCACATGTAAATGCACCCTGTTATTAGTAGGTGCATGTTTCCCTATCCAAAATACTGTTATGTTACCTACTCACAATAATTTACATATCCAATGTGTATATGCTCATTCTCATTCTCTCTCTCTCTCAGTGTCTGGAGAAGAATCCCTTCTTGACCTACATTCTCCAAGTCTGTTTTGTGCTTGTTCCCTTACTACCCACATGTAATGGCACCCTTCTCCCGCACAGAGTGAGGACATCTTTTCTGGGTCCATGGAGTCATTTTGGTTTCTGTAATCAGATTGCCCTCTCTCCTATTCTGTTGTTTCCCATCCGGGTGTGAGTCGCTCTGCTTTGGCTGGCCATTGCAAACCTTTTAGTAACTGTCATCTGGGCATGTCATGCTGTGACATTTATTTCCTCTTGCTGGCCTTTAATGAAGACATTAACTAAGATTGGATGCAAGGCCAATATTTTATAACTCCTGTCACTCATTACTTGTTCTCCTTCTCTCACCACTTGCCACAGGGTTTATCTAAATTACTTTAAATTCATGTTTTCCAAGTCACAATTTGTCAGCAACTGTGTTATTTCTTAGACACTGAGGGAGGAAGTATGGTTAGTGTTGGGATTATTACTGCTTTTCTGACAGGCTGCCTTTGCTGCTGGGGTATTCAGGGAAGCTTAATATACTATACTACACATGACAGTTTTTTATTAGTACTCAGCTTGTGGCAACACTTGGATCCTAGTCAGGTCGCCAACACATCGTGCTAGGTGATGTCCAGGCTTTAAACTATTTTTGTGGTGTATAATTCAATTCCTGTTAAGCGTCAAAAATTAGGTGAAGCTGTACTGGCAAGTTGGGTAGATCCAACTATATTTAAGGCTAGCTGATGCTTCCCATTATAGGACCCTGATCAGATTTACTGTTGGATATTTCCACCCCCACTTACATCTTAATTGCTACGTGAGCTCTTCCCTACCAGGTGTCGAAATGGTTATGAAACATGTCAACACACTGGACCAGGATTATGTAATAACAGTGGTGTTGAATGTGTAAGACCCAAGCCTCATTTGCTGCAGAAGTTGAAAAGGGTGCAATAAGGTCATTCTCACATTGTACTTGGCCTTGGTGAGGCCGCAGCTGGAGTACTGCATCCAGTTTTGGGCTCTACAATTCAAAAAGGATGTGGAGAAGCTTGAGAGAGTTCAGAGGAGAGCCACACGCATGATCAGAGGTCAAACCTTATGACGAGAGGCTGAGAGCCATGGGACTCTTCAGCCTGGAAAAGCGCAGGTTCAGGGGTGATCTGGTGGCCACCTATAAGTTTGTCAGGGGTGCTTACCAGGATCTGGGGGAACATCTGTTCACCAGAGCACCCCAAGGGATGACCAGGTCGAAAGGGCACAAACTCCTCCATGACCTTTTCAGGCTGGACATAAGGGAGAACTTCTTTACTGTCCGAACCCCCAAGGTTTGGAATAGACTGCTGCCGAAAGCGGTTCAAGCACCTACCCTGAATGCCTTCAAGAGTCATCTGGATGTTTATCTTGCTGGGATACTATGATATCTGCTGACTTCCTGCCCCTGGGGCAGGGAGCTGGACTCGATGATCTTCTGAGCTCCCTTCCAGCCCTAATGTCTATGAAATCTATGAAATGTACCAAGGTATTTTAAGAGATGAAAGGATGGGCTCCTGGGTAGGGCAACTGGATGCTTTCCTGGAGAATTGGATTTCATGCCCCCTTCTGCTACAGAGTCCCTGTGCGTGAGGCTGGGAAAGTCATTCAAGCCAGTCTTTTTCATAATTGGCTGCTAACTGTGTGTTTTTATTTTCTGGGTTCCTGACTTGTAAAGCAGGAATCTGATTTGCAGATGTTCTGAGCTCTCACAGCTGCACTTGAAGTCCCTATAAACACTACTTTGAACATACAGAGCAGAGGTGTCAACAAGCTTATGCTGTCCATGAGCCAAGTCTGGACTACCAGGCTCCTTACAGGTCAGATAAGCCCCTGGGCATCTTCAGTTGGCTATTTGTAGCTGGTGAACATTTTACCTTTGTTTCTCTCTTCTTTAGTTATTCCTCATTAAAACAGGACTGTGATATACCATAAGCTAACTGGGATGTTGTGAACATAAATTAATTCATTTCTGTAAATTAATGCCACAATGATGAGTGCCATAGAAAAGCCTATGAGGAAATGGATCATTTGTATTCAGTGCTGAATGTGAACAGCATGTAGTAAATAAGGTGCTGGATCACAGGCTGGACCATGAAGATAAAATATGGAGTAGATGCTTGTTAAGTGAGCATAATCAGATTTCTGCACTGAATGAGGCAGGACTCCTGTGAGGAAGAAATAAGCTGTGACATGTCATTAACACACTATAATATACATGTGCAATGGGGCATGTGTGCATTAAAAACATGTATGTGTATTAAGGCCACACAGGCAATCTCAGCCCTTCATGTTCCTGAATTTTGAGAGCTTTGTTTTTCTGCCTTTATGTTCTTTCAAGGTAGGCTTTGGATGCAATATACAACTTAAAGTGACTTCTTTCTTTGTTACCTGCTAAAACCTGTGTGGTCAGTATCTGTGTTTTGTCCTTGGTGTGATTGCCAGTACATCCTGTGTCTGTAGGTCTGTTGTTTCATTTGTTTAACAATTTCAATCAACTGTGGCATGAGTAACCATGAAATTGGATCTTGGAAGGTTTTTAAAAACAAACACACACAAAAAACCTTTTAGCAGACAATCTGTGGTTTGTCCTACCTGTTAAAGTGCACAAAAGGAGATCTTTCATGTTCATAAAAGGATCATCTTCTAGAAATCTACCTGCAAGTAAAAATATATGTGCATCTCCCAGGTGTGTTAGTTTACCTAATTTGCAGTATCATTGCAGGGTTTTTTTCCCACATTAAACAATAGGTATAGCCTGTGCTCTCCCTGTGTGGTGTCCTAGTGAGGATGGGGCAGAGGACTGAGCCATGGCCATTGTATCAATGCCAGTGCTGGCCACTCTGTCCCCATGCCCTTGTGTTCTGGGAGCACTGTTGTGCATGGGGAAACATCACTCTATCTTTTCCCAAGTTCATGTATGTAAGGTAAGCCCATCTACATGTTACCCTTAAGGCATGATTAACTTGTTAGTCGTGCCTGAAGAGGTCATCCAGCCACATGTTCAATCAACTAGTGGCATAATAAAAGGAGGAATAAGCTACAAATTATTCCACAAAATATATGTACTAACTTTGTTGCTGCCTCCTATCATACCATTCATTGAACATGTGGCTAGGGGCCCCTGTGGCTGGGAGACCCATCACATCTCAGCTGGAACTCCCAGCTGAGAGGGCCTCTGTGCACCCCTGAGCCTGGAAGCTCCCTGCTGATGCTATGGGTGGCCTCATGCACCCCTGCAGCTGAAAGACTGCAGCTACTGTGATCATCCAGCTGCTGGGTGCCTCCCCCCCCAACCCCACAGCTGGGAGACCAAAGCAGCTGTGTTTCCTCACCCATGGGGGTGCATGGGGTGCTCCTGTGGCTGGGAGCCCGATCAGCTGAGGACGCTTGCTTCTTGCTGGGGAACCATAGCAGGGGAAGCCTGGATGGTGTACATTGCATATTATATCCCATCATACCTTTACTTGCACGTGTACAGGGGCTCTTAGCCATGGTAAAGGTCACACTGGATTTGTGACTTGGGAGCTTGGAAAAGTCCGTGTGTTTAAGATGTTATAGAGCCATTTTTATTCCTCACCAGCTGCATCGTGTGTCTTTCAAAAGTTCAGAGAATCCAGCTTTGTTCCTGCTCCCACCCCCCATTATGAACCATTCTAATCATTTAGTTCTAGGACAATGGTAGAAATATGAGGACAGGGTGCTTCTATAAAGTTATTCTAGGAAAATGGCATGCAAAGTCAACAGTAAGTACTGTAGATACTTTCTGTTTGTGTGTACACTCTTGCCACAGATTTTAGTCTGAGTGTTGTTAAACACATTCTGCAATGACCTTTTTTGGATGGCCTGCCTGTCATACTGCCCACGACTAAAACAAACATCCTGCTTAGCTCACCTACGTGAAACAAATCAAGCAAGTGCAGCCCACTGGACCCGGGATTGCAGCATGTACTAGTAATTTTGGCAACAGACTGCCAAAGGCACTATCTTGAATCTAAGGTCTTCTCTACTATTTTCCCTTGACCATGGACTTGTAACCACGGTGAGAGTCTTGGAATGCTATTTCTAGCTTCAAAAATTGCAACTCAGCTGGGCAGAGCAGGTCAGGCAGACAGTGAACATTGATGGGAATACGTAGTTTGACGCGCTTGTGCCCGCATCATGCAGGATGTACACGGGCTTCCTGAGAATTGCTCATCTTTTCTTTTTTAATGTCAAGGGGTCAGCATCAGGCAGAGTTACTCCCCTGAGCTTTCTTTTCTGTCTGGCTGTGTCTAAAGCAAGGTTTTCCTGTGTGCTTTCAAAACCACTGGGGATATTTAAATGCCACAATTAATTAAGATGCATTTAAAAAAACCCTCACCAATAACAACGCACTTTTAAAGATGACATTGATAGCAAGGCATGCATCCCTTGTAGGAAACTCAGTTGTGCTTTTTTGAGGTAGCTATATCATTTAGGGATAAAGACCTTTGCACCAGCTCCTGTTGGAGTTATTGGTAAAACTCTTACTACCTTAATTGGGAACAGGCTGCTCCTTATAGTAGGACAGCCAAAGTTTGTATACTGTTGAGTGTCTTTAGGAGCCTGATCTGAACTTTCAGAGGTACTGAGCTTTCTGTAGCTCCTGCTATCTCCAGTATTGCTGGCCCTGAGTGGGTGCATCTACACATGCTGATTTAAGGAGCTTTAACCTAATTTAAGGCGCATTACGGATGCGCATCTACACGTGTGCCCTTAATGCGCCTTAAAAATGGTGATTTTAGGCACAAATAGCTAAAACACATCAATGCATTTGTAGACGCATTTAGGCACGTTAAGGATTGATGCAGGACTAACTTTAGTCCCACATCAGTCTGTGCACACAATGTTAATGTACTTCAATGTGTGTATGTGTAGATGCAAGCCTAAATTGCTTTAATGCACCTAAGCTAATATGCATTAAATATAGGCGTACCTAAATGCATGTGTAGACACACTCAATGTATCCAATACCAGCCTACTACTTATGTCTGATCCTACCAATCTCTTTGCCTCAATATTTTGTCATAGTGCAGTCCACATTCCTTTTAGATTTTCTTTTAAGGATGCTGTGTGTTCACTTTTAATTTAATTAAATGTCCCATTGGCTTGTACAGAGAGGTAAAGGGTAAATGATTGATATGAATGACCTGCTGATTATCACTAGCTATTTCTCCACATGTGTCACCTCACCTTTTTATTTAGTCTTCTATTTCTCATATGAGAAATCTCTCCCTGCTCCTAATTTTTTTTGTTTCACTTCTCTGAACTCTTTTTTTTCCTATTTATGTAAAGATTCAGGTGTGGATGCTTCTTCGTCATCTCTTTGTGTCCCAGGCCACAAAGCTTAGAAACAGATCTCAAAATGGACAGCTGCAAGGATGGCGTCAGGCATTATAAATCCTGCTGTCCCCCCACATACATCTCCATTCTGTTCCTGTATCTCCTTCTGTTTTACCAATAGTTTCGTCTTTCTTTGCTGATGATTTCAATGCTACTCTCCCTGAACAGCCTAAATCAGAATTAAACTCAGACTAAAACATGAGCTGAAATGCAAGCAAGCAAGTGTGTACAGTTTGTGTGAGGTCAGAGAGAGAGAGCAAACTCATATTGAGGCATTTTTAACCTAGCAGACTATAGAATGAATTCTGGGAGACAGTGTCTCAATACAATAATGTCAGTAGAGGGCACCGTACAATATAGGGGCTAAATGTAATTAAACTGTAAAAGAGAGGCATTCATAGGGTGCCTAGTGATGAGTTTTAAAAATTAGAAAAAATAATTTGTTAGTCTATATCTTTAAAGCAGTGACATAAGTTTAGCTAGATAGCTGGTATCATGAGTTCCCTTAAAATGTTGCAATTCCCTTTTCTATCATTAAGCTATGCGCAGTATTCTCTGTTTAGAACAGGAGCTAGCACAAGTGCTTTTGGTAACAATATCAATGGCACCTTTTTAAGGATGTGTACTGGAGGAGTCCAGGTAACGTCTCCCATTTGCTTATGCAGCTTTTCAGAGCCTCAAGAGGTTCAGGGCTTGTATCCAGCCTCTTGGCTCCCTCTGCACCTTTTATTTCCTTGTGATCCCACAAATAAACCCAATCACTGGGTTTCCGGCCCCTCCTCTTACTCTTCAGGCTGAAGCAAACTGAATTTTGCCTCTGAGAGTTATTCAGGGCTAAAAGATGCTTTTGGTTATTTAATGCCCTTATCTCCTTGTTTAATGTTTTACCAAGACCTCTGAACTGCATTCAAACTTTCTGATGTGACTGCTAGATATGAGGGGATGAGTACCCCCATGCATCCCAACACTAAGGAAAATTGCATTTGCATTATATTTTTCCTTTTAACTTTTGCTGTTTATTTTACTAAAGCTTGATTCATCTTCCCTTCCTCTCCCATCTCGTTTCATAATATTGATGCAAACCTTTCTGTTTGTATATTTTCACACTCTTGGCTCTGCTACACTGGGGAGAAGCAGCCTTTTTAGGATGGCTGAAGCTGCAAATTGTTGACTATGACGGGTCACAGAGGGATCAAGAGTTAGCTTGGTGGGACAAAGTGGTGGCAGAGGGAAGGACAAGCGAGACTACCATTTTTAAGGGACTGGTTCAAATCAATCATATCAAGGCTGGATGGATAAAAAAGGAGAAAGTGGGGTGCATTCATGAAATGTATTGTGGAGAGGATCCAGCTGTCACATGGCATAATCTTAGGGCAATCTAAGGAAAAATATTTTTTACACTTAGGGCCTCTTTACATGCTAACTGTGAGTTTCTCAAATGTTGATGGGTATTAGTGCCAGCTAGTGTTTGGAGCAGTCACACATTCAGGTCGCCAGGGTCCTAGAGGACTGAAAAGTAAGAATCGCCCTTCCCCAGCCCAGGGCTCGCTGGTCCCCTCTGCTTATTTGTGGCTGCCTTCACTATTTGTTCCAAGGGAGCAGGCAGAGAGGGGTTTACTGCCTGCAAGACCCCTGCTGCCAACGCTGCCAGATTGCTGCTCGTCTCCGGGCTGATTCCAGCCTACACCGCAGCAGCGGTGGCAGCTGGGCTGGCAGGTTCCCTTCCCTACCTGCTCCCCTGGGGCAGAGTCCAGGCAATCACAAGTAAGTGAGGATGGGGCAAGCAGGGGCCAGGAAAGGACAGTGAGTGTGGATCTGGGGTGCTGGCGAGGGCAGGGGGCAGTGGGCCCAATCTGGGTCAGTGGGAGAGGGGGTGTGAGTGGGGCATTTTCGCTCATGTGTAGCCTAGAGGGGCTACATGGTAGTGTAATATGAGCTGGGTAGCATGGATCAGAGATAAACCTAGGCTGGAGTGGTGTAACTTTAAGCTGTCTAAAGAATGCTTAAAACTAGTTTCAGTTGCTAATGTTTGGACAATGCAGGGGTTAAGCACTCCAGGGGCCACCTAAAATTAACGTGTAACAAGGCCCTTAGCCAGCAGGGGACGCTGAGCATGGTGGATGGAGAAGGGTTTGCAAGAACAGGAATTAGATACTGTGTCGACAAAGGGATCCTGATAGAACTGTAGCTGGCAATAATTCGGAGCCATGGACTAGACCAGCCCTGCTCTGCTCTGATATGGGACAGCGTTCGGACCTGGGAGCCACTGCTACGTCTCCTTGATGCCTGACCCCACCACAGGCGAGTCTCCCCACCCCACACCCCCGCTGCCTGAACGCTGACCACCAAGGCCTTCTATTTCTACAGGTCATATATTGTTGACCTAGCATCTGGTGGCCAATATGGAAATCGAACATGTTCCCACCATTCTGCAAGGTGCTAATGTATACATTTTCGGGTTCCTCATTATTCTGTATTACACGAGGAATGGCACTGAGGTTAGCTGGAGACATTAACGTAAAAGCCATGGACAGAAGAACAGGTGTTATTGAGGGACTGAGTGGAGGAACTTGAAGGACTGAGGATGAAGGGCTCGCATGGAGAAGCTGAGTGTGAATCTGGCAGGTGACTATGGCAGCTAAGGGAATAATAATATGATCACTTCATAACTATGATATAATCATATGATTTCTGACTTCAGGCGAAGGCAAGTGGTTGGTCTAGAGCTGGTTTGTCCAACATACAGCCCACAGGCCACCATGTGGCCCACCAAGCCATTTTCTGAGGCCTGAGGTGCTGTGATGGGCAATGAAAGTAAACCCCTTTTACTTTTTTCCCACCC
Organism: Caiman crocodilus; assembly: GCA_030014935.1. NCBI lineage: Eukaryota > Metazoa > Chordata > Crocodylia > Alligatoridae > Caiman > Caiman crocodilus. The sequence continues at coordinate 10,635,974 of JAGPOW010001296.1, read as the reverse complement.
CCTATCCCTCCCCCAACCCGTCAGCAGGTGACCGGCGAACACGGATTACGAGGCAGCGGGCTGCCTGGTGACTGCTGACCCTCTCCCCGGGGGGAGCAGGGCCCCTCTCTCAGCTCCACTGACCGCAGCCATGGAGGCCAGAACGGGTGAGCTTGCACCAGGCGGGTCCCAGGGCCCAGGCCAAGGAGCCTCCTCGCCCCCTCTGCACCCATCATGCGGCTCCTTTAAGCCCTGCACCGGGGGCAGTCCGCATTGCATCGATGGGGAAGGGGTGGCATGGTCCGGTTTGGGGACGAGCGCGCGAGCATGAAACATGGCTGTCCGGCTGTCAGGAGGGCTGCGTCCCCAGGTGGGATGCTGAGGAGCCCATGCGGGGGTGCCACACACGTGCATGTGCTCATGAGGAGGAAGCACATGGTCACACCCACGCCTTCCTCCTCCTCCTTCTCCTCTTCCTCCATGGGAGTGGGGGGCGAGGAGGGAGGCAGGCTATGCACGCATGGCCATGCATAAAGACCGGGCTCCTCATCCCCGATGGAGCTGGGCAGCATCCTGAGGCGCTGCTTCTCCTCCTCCTCCTCGCTGCTGCTGCTGGAGGCCAGCAGCCGGCTGCTCCTCCACAGCTTCCTCTACCTGGTGCTGTACGCCCAGGTGTCCCAGGGCAAGCCTGCATTACGCTTCTTTCATTTATTGAGAAGTGAGTCGAAGCGAAAGTGTTTATTTTAGTCAAGTGTTTGGTATTGTTTCATTCTTGCTTTTATATTGTTCTTATTTTGGATTTTAAACCCAATTTCCAGACCCATTTCATTGTCATTTCCTGCAGCCTCATTGGTGTCGAAGGTCAAGTGACATAATTACCTGATGTGATGCAGCTTCCTGTGAGGTCTTTGAATATGGCTCACCAGCCCACTGGGTGATAAAAAGTTTATGATCCGGCCCCACATTCAAAAAGGTTGGACAACCCTGGTCTAGGGGATTTCATGAGGAGGACAGGTTCTGGGGTTGCTCATGCTGTACCCTATAGCTTAGCCTTAGTCTTGTGCAGTAGCCTTTTTCTCCTGTTTTTGAGGCTCATTCATGGGAACTGTGCTTCTCATTCTCTTCCATCGGTGCTTTGTGTGACTGCTCCAAAGGTGGTGGTGGTGGGGCAATATGATAGACCAAGGAAGGGCTGTCCAACTCCCAAGTGGCTAGGGGCTGCACACCCCACAGGCCACACAAGGGTAAGTGGCAGCCCAGGCCCTCATCCCCATGGCCATACCCCTCATAGACATCCCCTTCCACCACCAGGTTGCATACCCATCTTCTTCCCCTGTTCCCCACCACTGCTGTACCCCATGTCCATGCATCCCCACTGCACAACGAGCCTGCCCCTGAGGCAGAGGCAGGAAGCAGGAGCCAGAGCAATGTGAGGAGTGACACGCCTAGCAGGAGCCTGTAGTTCGCAATTTTACCCTTTGCAGGTCTAGTGCAACCTGTAGGTCACCAGTTGGACAGCCCTGGATTAAGGGAGCTGTAAATACAGTAACATTCAAGAACAAACCACATCTTGGGTTTCTTCAGGAAACTGGAGAGAAAGAACTTTCTGCACAGAATGGGAGCCACACAGTTTATTGAAAAGCTAGAAGTTGCTTATTTCACATATAAGCCATTTGGCTGAAAAGCTCTCTTTCTAGTGTTGTATATAAAGGGAATGTGCCTTCCTTTCTTATGCTTGCTTCTGAATGAGTCGTAGCATTAGCTAAAGCAAAAGGCCAGACTGACTCCATTACAGGGACATTATCAGTGTCATGGAGAAAACGCCTCTGGCTAATCAAGGTCCTAGAGGATGAACGGCACTACAGTATAGCCAAGCAGTACCTGTTCCTCTTTCAAAGCAAGGACAAAATCCCCAGTTTACCTTGGATCCAGCGACAAATCTAGAGGGATACAGTGGTGCACTGCTTTGATTCCTGCTTCACCCAGATTTTCAGACCAACTGCCTAGGAGGGGCAGCAGCATTTCTATTCAGGCTGCACAAGACAGAACTGGAGACAAAATGGAAGGGGCGGAGGCAACAGCAAACAAAGGATCAAAAGACATGAATGTGGGGGAGTGGAAGAAGGAAGAAACCTGGCAGACAACAGAAGCGGAGTTGGAACAAGGAGAAGACCCAGAGAGACAGGCAGCAAAAAGGAAGAAAGTTCACGGACAGAAAGTCAGGAAGAAGAAACCTGATAAAGAGTCAGAGCTGGAGTCAGAGCCAGACAGCAGCTTCCTGCCATAAATGCTCCTGGGCTGCAGCCCAGAGTAGAGAGCAGGGGACATAAAGTGACAGGGATAAGGGAAAATGAAAGCCTTCCTAGTGGCAAAAGCGATCAGGCAGCTTGCAAGAGCAACAAGCATGCACAAGATGGGGGCCGGGGCGGGGAGTGATGCGGGGAGGAGTCGCCTACAATGGGCAATGGCACTGACGATAAAGAGTGAGATGCACTCAGTTTAATACAGCCACAATTGCATCGAGTATAGCTTCAATTAATGACAGGAGTGCCTTAACCATGAAAAGATGGGAACACCATCTTGGTCTGATGTCAAATCAAGTAAAGGCAGACATAATCTGCCTACAAGTATGTGGTAAACTGGGGAAATGAATTATGAACATTTTGAGAATATGTGGAGGTGGGGACTGTCTTGGTGGTCAAGGACAAATGGGAACAAAGTGGCTGGAATGGCGATACTATTCAAAGAAAACACAGCAGGTGCAAGACACCATTGGTGGCAGACTGCAAGCAAATGATAAGACCAGCTGAGGAAGTAGAATGAGGCATTTTCAATGTATATGCACCACCAGGGTGGGAGGCAATGAAGGCGCTGTTTAGAAAGCTAGCAATTGACATGGTTGGAGGGAGACCACATATAATAGTGGGAGACTTCAATTGCATAACAGAAGCAGATGACCGACCAGGGGAAGAACATGGATCTTTAGACAGTTTGTCCACATTGTTAATAAATATAATGCAAGAAGAGTCACCAAGAGGTGTGTGAGGAGGGGAGAAAGTGTTCACTAGAACTGACCCCTGTAAAAAGAAACAATCAAGAATTGACTTTGTGTTTGTATCAAAATTAATACAGTTCAGAAAGAAAGAACCATTTATGTAGCATATAGTGATCATTGGATGCTGAAGGTGGAACTGAGTTTTAATAGCCCTGTAAGGGGAAGGGGAATGTGAAAGTTAAATGGGTGATTGTTTCAAGACGAGGAGGTATGTCAAGCATACACAAGACAGTATTGGGGGGAGAGAACACTGAAGAAATATTTTAAGAGAACCAGAGACTGGTAGATGATGGTGAAGAAGAGAATGGGAGAATTCTTCACAGAAAAGGCCATAGAACTGCAGGGAAAAGAGTGAAAGAACTGAGAGGGCTACAAAGATGCAGGAGCTGCTAAAGAAAGCTTCAGAAGGAAGACAGTAATGAGAGCTAGAAGAAACATGGTAAGAATTAGAAAGCTGGTTTGAAAGATAAGAGAGAAAATGTTTTTAGCACAAGTGGGAGAAAATGAAGAGTGCTCCCCGTACTTTTTGGCTAGAGTTGAAAATGGCAGAAGAAGAATTAAAAGCATTGCAGAAAGAAGGTGATACCTGGGTGGAAAAGCAGGAGGAGGTGTTAGAGGCAATGAGAAGATTTTATGAAGAGCTATATCAGAAGCAGAAAATTGACAGTAAATTAAGAATTTGCTGGAAGAGATTGAAGAGAAAGTAGAGGAGGAGGCAGCAAAGAAGATGGAAGAAAAGATATGAGAGACAGGATGGCACTGGTGGGAAACTTTACAGAAGGACAAGTGAAGAAAGTGTGAGGATCAGTAGCAGGTAAAGGTCTAAAAGGGCAACATGCTGACCTGATGTGAATAGTTGTAAGAAATATCTTGCCAGTGAGAGAAATGCAGCACAGATGGGGCTTAATGTACTCATAAAGGTGCCCAAGGCAGAAGTGGGGAGAAGAAGAAATAGTGGGACATGTGTTTTGGGAGTGGACATATGCAAAGCAGGTGTGGGAAAGGGTCTGCTGCTTTCTTTGGATAGAAAACTGGCTGGAGCATCTGGCTGAGAGAGTAGTAAAGGTACTCCTCACTTAACGTCGTCCCAGTTAACGTTGTTTCTTTATTACATTTCTGATCTATTAGCAAACATACTCGTTTAGCTCTAAACGAGAACATACTCATTTAGCACAACAAGTTTGCACGTGTTGCCAAGCTGAAGGGAGCAAGTAGATACTCTGGAGAGTAGGGCTAGGATTCAGTGTGACCTAGACAAATTGGAGGATTGGGCCAAAAGGCACCTTTTGGGGCCAAAAGGCACCTTATGAGGCATCCGAATCAAATCGAAACCCTTTGAATCAAGGTGATTTGGAAAGATTTGGAGATTCGGAAAGATGCAGAGATTCAGACATAGAGACAGCTTTAAATGTTTTTTTTTCCATACCTTTAGGTAGCAGGGGCTCTGAATGCTGCCGTGCTAGGGCAAGTGGAGTGTTCCACAGGAGCGTGGGGGGATCCCTAGCGTGCTCGGCAGCAGACCTGGAGTGGACCAGGAGCACTTCTAGGTCCTGGAGGGAACACGCGGGGATCCCCCTACGTCCCCCGGGCTCAGCGACTGGTGTCTTCTGGGTCAGGGGAAGCACCTGGGGTTCACCCGTGGCTGACCTGTGGCTGACTGTACACTTCCAGTCCACTTCTGGGTTCACCGCCAACCACATGGAGGCCCCCCTCCCACACTCCTGTAGGATGTTCCACGCACCCCAGCATCGCAGCGGTCATGAGCCACGGCTGCTACCTCATACGTAGAAAAAACTTTTAAAGCTGTGTCTATGTCCGAATCACTGATTCTCCAAATCAGCATTACATCTTTAGATTCGGATTTGGCCAAATCGAATTGGGACAGTGATCTGAATCAACTAATCAAACCACTGTCCCTGATTCAGGCTGAATCCAGATCAAATAGGGCCCACTTCGCACACCCCTAAGTATTGGCTGCATTTAATCAACTTCATAGTTAGTTTCCATTGCTGAGCACATGCTGCTGTTGGCAGCAATTTAATGATAGACCGTGAGTTTTGGTGATGTTTCCTTGAATGTGATTGAAAGATGAGGGCTTTTTTTTCCTCATGCCAATTGGGAGGGGGAAAAACTTGTCTTGTATTTAAGCAAATTTGTGGGGGGAGTTGTTTTTGTTTTGATCTTAAACTGAAAAATATAGTGCTACATCCCCTGTAATATTAATAAAACTTCTAGTTTTTCTTTAAGTGGAAAAATGTGTGTCAGATTATATGTGATATAATCACCATCTGCAACCCTCTTTTCAAAATCCTAGATCCACCCATTCTTTGATCTCTAGTCAGCCTGTATTCACAACATGGTTGTAGCTGATAGCAGCATCTATCATGGTTTCAACTGATCAGACCTGCAGCAAAAATATTTTAACAGTGGATCTGGATACTGTGGGATGCTGAGTGCCCTCTGTTTCCATGGACTTCAGTGAGAGTTGTGGAGACTCAGCACTTTGCAAAATCAGTGTCACAAAGGCCTACTTGACTGATCCATTTTGGTCTCAAGCTACAGGCCCTATCCGGATTGCATGAGGTGAATGGGAATTTGGACACAAAGTCTACAATATCAAGCAACTCAAGTCTAGAGGTGCACTTGCTGTTAATTCAGGGCTTTTGTGAATCCCTTTGATTCAATCCATGGATCTAGTACTCTCTTCCTTAACCATTTGAAAATGGATGCAGCTGTCGTACATGCCCGTGTACTAGGGCTGTGCGAAGCATCAGTCCCTGATTTGGTTCAGCAGAGATTTGGCCCAATTTGGTGGCTGAATCTCTGAACCTGAATCAAATCAGAGGACCCCTTAATCTTTCCAAATCAATTTGAAACCCTCCGAATTGATTCAAAGAGATTCGGACAGATTCAGCAATTCAGACATAGAGACAGCTTTGACTGTTTTTTCTACATACCTCTAGGTAGCAGGGGCTCTGAATGCTGCCGTGCTGAGGCAGATGCAGCATCCCACAGAAGTGCAGGGGGCTCCCAGCACACCCAGCAGCAGACCTGGAACTGGACCAGAAGCATTTCCTGTTCTACCAGAGAGTGCAGGGGTGGGACCTGCACCCCCTTGGCTTGGAGACCGGTGCCTCGTGGGTCTGGGGGGACACCCAGAAGTACCTCCAGTCCACTTCTAGGTTTGCTACCGAGCACTCTGGAGAGCCCCCCATGCTCCTGTGGGATGGTCCATGTGTCCCAGCACCACAGTGATCACAAGCCACGCCTGGTACCTCAAGGTATGTAGATAAAATCTTTTAAAGCTATGCCTGTGTCTGAATTGCTGGTTCGCTGAATCAGCATCGAATCTTCATATTCAGATTTGGCTGAATTGAATAGGAGACAGTGATCCAAATCAACGGATTGAACCACTATCCCTGATTCGGGCCAAATCTGAATCCAAATTGAATAGGGCCTGCTTCGCACCATTAAGGTTCCTTATAGACGAGACCTGCCAGACACTGAGGTGGGAAACAGTTGTGTCTTTTGTTAAAATCCACTAGGGTTGAGGACACTCAGTATTTCAGAGCAGGAGCCCTTACCTTCTTTGCCAGAGCTCCCATGGCAGAGAACAGTAGCAGTGGATTGCAATGGAGATTTCAGTCTTTCCCTCCAGGAAAGTGATGCTTTCAAGCAGTGTTTGTGGTGATTATTTATGCAGTGCATGTCTATACAAGGAGGGAATGGGAAGCCCTCTGTGAAGCAACTGTGATTCTTTTATATAAGATTTTGTGTACCTTGTACGGCATTAAAAACATTGCCAGTGCTTAAAAAGTAATAAGTAACTGCCTTGCAGGTGGCAACTTGGGTTTTAAAGACACCTTGTTTTTACAAACTCTTTTTAAAAACTTTTTTTGTATTATTTTTCAGTTTTAATTTACAGGAAAAGCCTTGGCCCATAATTTTCCTGCCAAATTCCAACAGGGACATTTGGCCAAAAAACTACAGGAAATGGCAGCTTGAAACTTTAATCTCACCAGTTTGCCCTGGAATGTTTTATGCTGCACCTGTGTATACTATTGAAAAATTCTATGTACCTTTTCTGAAGGGCAGATATCACATTAAAACAGACCTTTCTAGTTTTGGTTTGGCTCCAAATGTTGTGTTTAAAAACAAGACCAGAAGAGTATCTGTAATTTTCTGTAATTCCAGTTAAATTGCACAATACAGGAGAATCCGGAAATGAAGTGGGCACGTAGTAGCCAGGAACAAAATAATGAGATGGACTTTCTCTTAGAAATCCTAGAAATTATAGAAAATTAGGGTTGGAAGGTACCTTAGGAGGTCATCTATTCCAGCCTCCTGGTCAAAGCAGGGCCATCTTTACTTATATTATCTGAACCAGGGCTTTGTCTAGCCAGGTCTTAAAAACCTCCAAGGATGGAGATGCCAAAACCTCTCTGGGTAACCTGTTCCAGAGCTTTCTGACCCTCCTAGTGATTTTTTTCTGATATCTAACCTAAACTTCCTTTGCTGCAACTTGAGACCATTGCCACCACTGAAAACAGTTTAGCTCCATCCTCTTTGGAACTAGGCAGTTGAAGGCCGCTATTGAATCCCTTCTCAGCCTTCTCTTTTCTAGACTAAACAAGCCCAATTCCCTCAGCCTCTCCTCATAAGTCATGTGCCCTAGACCCTAACCACTGTTGCCCTCCACTGAACTCTCTCCAATTTGCCCACATCCTTTCTGTAGCAGGAGACTCAAAACTGGACACAGTACTTCAGATGTGGCCTCACCAGTGCCAGATAGACACTTCCCTTGATCTGCTGGCAAAGCTCCTACTAACGGAGCCCAGTATGCTGCAAGCCTCTTTTGCAACAAGGGCACAGTGTTGATTCATATTCAGCTTCTTGTCCACTCTAACTCCCAGGTCCTTTTCTGCAGAGCTGCTGCTTAACCAGTCAGTCCCCAGCCTGTACTGGTACATGGGATTGTTCCATCAAAAGTACAGGGCTTTGCACTCCTCCTTATTGACTCTCATGAGATTTCGTTTGGTCCAATCATCCAATATATTAAAGGACTTTCTGAATCCTAGCCGTATTCTCCAGTGTATCTACAATTTGGTCTCATCTGAAAACTTGCTGAGGGTGCACTCTATGCCATTTTCTAGGTGGTTGGTGAAGATATTGAACAAAATCAGTCAACTAGACATCAAGCCATTGATTACTGTTTTCCTTGCCAAGGTGAAAAAATACACAAAGTAAACAGGAATAAGCAGGAGAAAATTACTAGTATTTTAAAATTATTTTAGAATTTAGGGTGAAACATTGATTCAAGTGGGTTTCCTTTAGTAGCAGGTATAACCTTAAGTAATACTTGGGCGTGTCTACGTGTTGCCCTACAATGACATAGCAACATGGTACATCACCATACAGCACAGAACAGTGATGTAGCCGTCATGTGGGTCTGTGTGTGATTGGCACTTACATCACCACAGCGGCGCTCTTCCCTAGTTTAGTGTGCTGCTATGGCAACATAGTGGCAAAATCTGTGCACCATACGCACGGTATAGTAACTGCCTGTAGCAATGTCATCGTATGGTGACGTGTAGACACACCCTATAGCTTGTAAAATGGAGTAATATATAGCTAAAGCCTTGTTAAGAAGGACTTAAGGCTGAGAATAAAATCAGTAATTTAGGAAATATATGTTAGAGGGATATTGCACTTATTCCAAAGCATAATGCTCTAGACCAGGGAAAGTTAGAGCTAAAGTTATTCTCAAAATAAAGCATGGGTCACATTTTAAAGCATGGGAATATTCAGATCATGTACCCAAACAACCCTACCTTCACTCAATCGTTTCACCAGGCAATAACCATAAAATTATGATTAAAGCATATTTATGTTTGTGATTCTAAATTAGTGTATATTGACTTGTATGAAAATGTGCGGGTTTCATTTCTGTTTTTTCCTCCTCATTTTGTATCATTGTAGGGTACGTGACCAGGCTAGACTAGTAGGCCTCTCTTAACTACTAATTTGCATTTTCCTACATTAACACAAGTCTCTGTAATAATGGTAGTGGGAGATCCCAGTCTTGTTTCTTCTTAATGATTTTTGTTACTGAGTTAGTTATCTTTCCTTTCCTTACATCTAATATTCATCTAGTATTCACTTGCATGAGTGCAAATGGAAGACAAAGGAGGCACAAACATGATCAGAAATGTTGTGTGGTTAGAATATTTCTGACCACCAGCCGGGACAGTGAACTTGGTTTTCTGCCCAAGTTCAAACCTTAACAATACATGTTCAGCCCAGTATTTGTACCTGAGTCCTCAGCTACTATGCCTTTACAGCTCCAGAGAAAGCTAATGGAAATTCACAGTGGAAATGTGAATGTGATTTAAAGGCAATTGCATGTACAGGGAAAATTGAAGACACTGAGGCTGCAACTTCTGTTTATTTCTTCCCTTTCAGGTCTGTGATAAGTCTTTTGCCTTGGCATTTCTCCATGTAGCACAGACGACTTTGGAACAGTATCTCATGCGTGAGCTGGAACATGTTCTTTTTTTAAAGTAATCTTTAAAAGTACCAGACACCAGTGTGGTAATGTGCACCATGTTATTTATTAACAGGTGCAAATACTACAAGTGGACCGCTCACCCCATCTGAGCCCAAGTGGGAATAGATATCAGACTCTGTTACCAAATTTTAACCCCCTCCCCTCCCCTCCCCACTCCACCTCTAAGCATCATGTCATGGAGCTGATGTGCATGTGAGGTAAAAGAAGCAGAGAAGAATTCCAGTGGCAAAAACAAGGTAAAAAATTAAGTGAAGTGACTAATACAGAGAGATTTAAAAATCCTAGAGAGTTACTAGCGGATACCCCCCTCTCAAATCAAGCCACTGATACAAGCCGGATAACTGTGGAACAATAGCATCTGAAATGATGTATGATGTGGATATAGTTTATGAGGACAGTTACTTGTTCTTTAGATTTTTTCAAACCAACCACATGTGTACCGTATGTGCTAAAACACTTCCATTTTAATGAAATCTGTTAGTGATTAACTTTTGTGTGTGTTGAAGTACAGGGAAAACTATTCATTTGGAGTCCCCACCCTAAATCATGTTTTATAAGCCCAAAATTGGTACGAAAAATCTGTGACCTTTGAATCCAGTTATTGGTAACCTTTGCCAAATTGAGGAGGGGGTTGGAGAACAGAGTGGTTTTCAGTAGCTGCTGGGACAGTAAATTCTGGACTCCTTAACAAACCTGCAGAGTGACATGAGGAACAACCAAGAAGGATGGATTGGGATGGAGTGGGGTGGGATTTGTCACTACATAGGCTTTCCCTCCAAACCCCTACGTTAGCTCAGCTTTGCTCAAAAGCTGGAACCTTTGTGCCTGGATGCTCCTGGGATGGGGGTGCTAAAAATCTCAGACAGAGATCAACAAGATTAGATAAGAATTTAGCAAAGGTTTGCTTAAAGCTAAGTCCAGATTCATTCTCAACATAGCTGAGGTTTGCAGAAAAGGTTCGCAGACACTGCAGTGAACCGTGGCCCAGTTTCAGGTTTTTGTGACAGAAATGAAGTTCAGTACAGTCCTGCAAAATGCAAGCAGCATCTGTAGCTCCTGTCTAATCAGAATGCTGCTGGCAACAGAGGACCTGCTTTACCAGTTTGAGTTATATCTACTCACTGCACCTGGATAGATGTACTGACCCTGGCACATGGTTTCTGCACCTTTGGTCAGGACCCCAGCTGGCGTAAACTTGTGTAATCTGACAGCTGGTTGGGAAATCTGCTTTTATTTTGGGAAATATTTTTCATTTTTGTTGATTTTTTTTAAAGCTTTGGGGTTTTACCACAAAACTGAAAATGAAAAGCTTTATTCCTCTTTTCCCGTTTTTCTTTTTTTCTGTTCTCTTTTTATCCCTGTCTTTAGTGGGCAGAGGTTATTTTGTCTTGCTTTTTGCAGTTATTTTTATCTTTGCTTTTTAAGAAATCCTAAAACAAAGAATTTTTTCACAGGTTTCTTTCTTCTTCTCTATTTTGTCAAACAGAAATGTACCCCCAAATATTATTAAATAGTCCAATCAATTCTGTGGCGCTCCCATCCTATCAGCTTTCTACTGGTCATTTCTAGCTACATAACTATACCAGACAACTGCAAAATGAAAAAATGTTATTGATGCACACTATATTTCTGACTTTTTAAAAAAAATGCCTCTTATTTAGAGACAGCTATTACCATACTGAGCTGGCACTGCTGCTGGTGAGCCCAGGAAAGGGATTTTCAGGCACGACAAGAATTCCTTGTACCTTCTGGTCACTGCTGGGAAGTCTAGGCACTGTGTTGCCTATAGGGAAAGACATCTGCCACAGCTGTAATAAGCTTCCTTCTCTTGAACACTCACTAAGCTGCAGTGCTTAGGTCCACACTGGCCCCACGTGCTTTACACTTCCTGACTCTGGGTCTCAGTTTTCCACGTGCACTCTCAGCAGATTCTTTGTCACACCTCCTTCTGCAACCTGATATTCACATGAGAATATCTCCCAAGTACAGTGCCACTCACTCAAGACTCTCTCTGCCTTTCCAGCCTCTCTTTCCTCTCTCTCTCCCCTCCCTTGTCCCATTCATTCATAATTAAGAAGGGTCACTACCAAATGCTCACTCTCCTAGCAAGGCTAATGGCAGGCTTTGTACCATGAGCAGGGAAATATCTATCTATCTACCTACCTGTAGCTGGCCATAACTATCTATTGATCAATCGATCAATTGATCGATCAATAAATATTAGTGGCATAGTGGTGTTTCATTTTAATCACAGAAAAATGTGATTTGGGGTTACTTTTTTTAAACGTAAAATTGGGGATTTTTTTTTTAAATCAGAGAAAAGCAGGATTCCTGACCATTAAGAATGGCCCCAGAATTAAAAGGACTGGAAAAGAGGTGACCCAGAAAGAATATACAGCAGAACGTAGCTTCTTCAGAGTTAGGTTCCTCATCCTTCCCCCATGAAGACAAGGATTTGCAAATTAACTGTGTGTGTGTATAATGACAGCTGTGTGGCACCTCCAAGGTGCTGCAGCATTTGGCTGTAGCTTTTATTTCAAAAAGCACTGCTGCTCAGTACCATAACAAGGAAGTCTGGCACCTGGGACAAGCCCACAGTGGCAGCCTGCCCTCACACCACACACAGATCTGGGGGGCACATGCCCCCCCCCAGGCTTGCCCAGGAATGCATGCAGTGGTGGGAGCCACCTTCCTTCCATTGCCATGCCCCACCAAAAGAGAAAGAGCCTCTCACAGTTTCATCCTGTGGCTGCGCGGCGCCTCTTAGCACCCCTTCACTTCAGTGCCCGGGCAGTCACCCTGCTCGTCCCCTCCTTGCTACAGTACTGCTGCTGCTGAAGTCCTCTGTGTAGGACCACCGATGAGCTCCAGCTGGTCTGAGAACCAGTGCTTTTGAAGCAAAAGCTGAGTCACTAGCTGCGTAGCTTGTTCTTACTTCAGCAAGCCGCTACAAATAAAGCAGGTTGAAAACCATCCCTATCGAAAAATTTGGGGGTGTACTGCATCATGTACTAATGATGTTGAGGAGTTAAATGAACTAATAGTACATATACTGCTTTGCGAGTGCTGACTGTGTCCCCATCTTTTAAAAAATAATTTTGGAGTCTTCCTCACGTGCAATAAGTTTTTGGCCCAAGCTGGCCAATGGTAATATACTGGGTATTAAAAGGTATGGCTATGGCTCTTCAGTGTGCAGTTTTTAATAACAAGAAGTGTGTGTGTGTGTGTGTGTGTGTGTGTGTGTGTGTGTGTGTGTGTGTGTGTGTGTGTGTGTGTGTGTGTGTGTGAAGGAAGAGCAATCAGCATTTCCCGGTAATTTCTCAGCCCTTTCCAGGACTGCACGTGATATCTTTTCTGTGGAGTTAAGGGAACCTATGTCAGAGAGCAAATGTTGTTGCCATCTAGGGCAACCCCCACAAAAAAACAGACTCTGATTACCCAGTATGAGCAAAGCAATGCAGAGAGCAGCTCTAAGGCTGACCCTTTGCATATAACCATATAGGCCACATGCTTAACCAGTGTATAGTGGAGTGACATTGATGTCCATGAAACCATTTCAGGCTCTGCTGCTGGCCCATGAAATCATATGCAGATAATGAAACCAAGCCTTGTAAATCATCATGCTAATAGATGGGGATCTGGCCCTGATCAGGAGGTTTGAGTACTACTGCAAATTAAAAATTAGAAGCAATAAAAAGGCATGCATATACTAGATAAGGCAAATGAGTCTTTCCATCCAAGGGTAGAGCTTAACTGATTCCCCTGGCTTAATTTCCCTCCTAGGTTTTGTCCAAAACCTTTTCAACAGATGATGTCTTCCAAAATAAACATACTTTCCTGTTGATCTGGATACTGAATTTAGCTGGACAGAAGAAAGAAGTCTCACCTTGTGATTCCATTTTTTTCCACTGACAAAAATTTCATCAGCCAGGCTGAGTCACTGGCCTTACTAGAATATCTGATTTTCATTATATATAAAATACAGGGACTCTCATGCTATTTTGCTACATCTCTGCATCAGTGTTAACTATCCAATAGCTGGAAAAGAAGAGCTGTATGCATTTAATCACCCTTTCATGGTTTCCCAACAAAGTTAATCAATATGCCCAGTCTGGCCGGGACAAACTACGCTAAGGCAATTCCACGTGGGCGCACTGGCCATGAAGGGGGAGCTGTTCCTGGCAAGTAGTTTAGTGTGTTTGTGAGATTGCCATAAATCCAAGAGGGCCCAGCAGAGCCAAGGCCCGGTTGTTAAACAGCTTTGCTCTCTGCAGTCACTTGCTCTGAGTAGGGGCTTGGGTGCAACTAAGAATCCACCCCAGGATCTTGAATGGGGCTGGAGGATCTCTCTTGACATCTAGGGCCAGCCCCTCCAGCCCCTGACACAACCATTTTTCTGTCACTTTCCCCCAGCCCCCCGCAACAAGTTGTCAGTACACTCCCACTCCCCCCCAAAACAGAAAAAAATTAAACATCAATATGACAGCTACGTAACCTATTAAGATTATTGGTCTGCATCTCTTTCCAAAGCAAAGTACTATAAAGGTGATAATACTGAAAGTTTTCAAAAGGTAAAGGTATTGTAATAGGCCTCTTATAAGCTACAAAGCTATATTACATACATACCTCTTTCAAAAGGTAAAAAATTCTCATGGAAACTGGCTCCCTTTTTTAAATGTTTTACTCTTTGTCAGATACTTATACAGCATCCATTACTGTAGCATATGAGGAAATTTCAATCGTTAAAGCATTTAACCTCACAATGCCCCTATCTGGCAAGGCATGACTTTATTCTCTATTTTGAAGATGAGCTACAAATAAATTAAATGATTTGCTCAAGGTCGCACAGTACATCTATGCAGAGTAAAGAGTTAATTCTTGGTCCCTTAAATCAAAAGTAACATCCTGACCACTGGAGAGTAATACCCTAACCATCCTGCCTCCCTAAATAGTTTATTCAAAGATTTGTTTTTGTGAAAGTTTCCTGAGAGATGTCCTTTTTCTATACTGTCTGGCTTCCATTTCTGGAAGAGAAATACAAATGTTCATTGACTTGACTGTCTAATAAATCCTTTCTCAGCTGAGCTATTTTCTACAGTTTTTGTCTTTAAGATGTTTTCTAAGGGATCTGGAAAACATATTTTTATGACACATACTGCATTTAATAATTTGCCAAATATATTTTGGTAAAGATTTAGCAGTAGGAAGCTACCTTTTCTTGGGAGCATCAGATTTGCAGTGTGTCAGGTTTGATGGAGCTATGCAGCTCTCTTCCTTTTATGGCTTTTTCCTTTCTTATTTTTTGCTTTGGAGAATCAATAGCTGCTGTGCTTTTTCTATTGCACTGGATGGAAACTCACTCTCACCGCATTTTACAAAATCATTCAAAAGAGCAAAGCCCTAACTATCAAGGTAGTGTGACACAGTGCTAGTATCTGTGTGTCCTCAGCCGGCATAATAGAAGAAGGAAAGTGCCTCATGCTTTCCTCAGCATCTCCAATCACCATGTCAATCCAGCATGCAGGTTTAAAACTCTCACTCAGTGAGCCATGGCAACATGACTGCTAATTTGCAAAAATTCACTGGCTTCAACCTTCTCAGGTTACTACCTGTTCTGCATGTCTCTGTGTCCAGTGAGGCAAGGATTTCTTAGGGTGATATCCTTGATTAGACCAACTGTGTCACCTTGCTGAGCCAGCTTGGAATATCCATACCTTGCAGAGGTGATGCAAGGTAAATGGGCAGTGACCCTTAGTTTGCTTTGCTTTTCCCTTTAAAGTGAAATATTCATTTTGCACATGAGTGATTTCTTTTTTCCATTGACAAGAGGGGTGGAAAAGTATAAGTCTGGTATCTTCATCTCTATTTGTATTCAGGTATGACTAACTTAACTTCTTCACCCTCCTTTCCCCTCCCCTCCCCATAGAGCACAAATTATTATTTTGGCTTCACCTCTCAAACAGGAACATTTCTGTTGTTTTGCAAAGAGGAACCAGTCATCATCTTATTTATCCCAGTTTTGATGTAAAGAAAATGTTGACTTTAGGGCTAGGGACAGACATTCAAAAAGCCAGAGCCTGAATTGATTCAGTCTTTGCAGGTTAGTCTAACCTGGCTAGGCTGAATCACTGTGTAACTGCACAGACATCCCAGACATGCGGGCATATGCCTGCTAGAGGCATGCAACACTTCAGTAATCAATTCAATTCAGAGAAGATTCAGCCTGATTCAGAGGCCGAATCACCAAATCTGAATTGAATTGGGAGACAAAAAAACCCTCTGAATTGATTCAGGGACTGCAAATCGATTTGGAAAAAGATTTGGAAAAAGCAGGGTCAGGAAGACTGACATCTGTCGCTGGCCAGTTACTGTGATCTTTCCCTGAGTCCACTTCCAATCATAGTTTGCTGGGAGAGGGATGTAGAAACAACACATAAGCCTGCGTCTGCAGCCTTTCTGTCCCTTTTGTGAGCTGTTTCTGCCTGAGCACTGGGAAGGCCCCTATTACAAGCTACCATCCCTGCTGTTTTCATCCTGCTGCACCTTAACACACACACGAAGTCGCACATCACGAGGTTTGCTTTCAGAAGCTTGAGGTGCAGATTCCCAGAAACTCCTGCACCTATCTCCTTGAAACTTGGCAGGCTTCATGCCCTGAGAAGGCGCTACCACCCCTGCTGTTTTCATCTAACTCTGGCCAAAAATGACAAAGTTATAGGTATTTCAGTGATTCCCTATTATAGTCTATGGCCTAATCACCAAATCTCTCTGAATCAGTGCCAAATCTTCTGAAGCCGATTCAGCTGAATTGATTCAGGACAGTGATCCGAATCTCCAAATTGAATCACTGTCCTCTGAATGGCTGAATCTGAATTGAAAACTTCCCCATTTGAACAGGCCTAATGCATGCAGTGGCTCAGGATAGAAGCCAAAAGGTGCCCAGCCCTTCCGCACAGCTGAACTGAGGGTGGTGTGGCCAGACCCCGACAGGACTAGGGCAGGGTTCCCCCCCGCCTTGATAATAGAATATTTATCGGCTGTTATCAGCATTTATCTCATTAGTTCAAACTCTTCTTAAACAAAGAAGGAATGGAGGGACATTACCAGTTGAGCTTTGAGTAGCTCCAAAAAGCCCTAAGCCAACACTGCTGTCTGCCACAGCACAGACCATAGCCAGCATGTGGCCTGCTAGCTAATGCTAAGGTGTCTGTATAATGCAGAGGGGATGGGGGATCCCTGCTTAGCAGAGAGTGGGGAGGGAAGGAGGGGATGGGGAAAGCAGGAGGAAACCAGGCAGACATTGCTGTGCCTGCAAGTCTCTGCCACAGCTGCAGCCAGGGAGCAGAAGGGAGGGACCAACCTTTCTGTGGAGCAGAGCGCTCCACCCAGCTCAGAGAGCATGCTGGGATGCCCGAGGGAGTCTGGTTTATCTTAAACCAGCAAGGGGTCTGGGACAGACATTGCATAAACTGATTTGACCCAAATCAGTTAAGTCTGATACTACCGTCAACCAGATTTTTCTCAAACCAGTTTCATCCATTTTCAAACCAGTTTATGTGCATTGAACATCTGTTCTGTTACAGATTTAAACCAGTTTCTGATCACGTAAACCAGTTTATGTGTAATGTCTGTCCCTAGCCTACCAGGCTTACTCCATGATCAGTATTAACGTAACTGAGATTAAAGTCAAGCCCAAAGAGCTGAGTTTAGCTGATAAAGGTAACTGTGGGTACACACCTGGACTGTCATAAGGTATTTGACTGCTTTACTGACTCAAAACAGTATACGTGATGTGAGAATCAGATGCAGAGTATTAAACTGTGATCGCTTTACCTGGGACGTTGTTAGTGGAAAGCAGAGCCTATCTTCTCTAGCTCATAGAATATGCACCTATGTTTTAATGTGGCCATTCACCACAAAACTACTTGTTCATAGAAAAAACCCTTGCCTTCTGATTCCACATGAGCCAGACAGCAAAAAGGGGCCTACTTTTCTGTTTGTGTCTATCAGTGTAGCTCAAGATGAGGATTTGCCTTTGCTATGTTATTCTCAGTCCATCTCCTCAAATGGCTTTCCTGCCATAAAACCATTATCAAAAACAGCTCTAAAAGGCTTCCTTGCTGGCAATATTCTCAAGAGAAGCCTAGGATTGAATACTTTTTTAGACCAAGGCTGGTTCTTCTGAAGGACCAGCATACCTAGGGGATTTTCAAATCCAACCTCAATCTCCCATCTTATCCCAGGAGCATTTGTTCTACTTGGTTGTTGTGGGCCCATGTGGGATGCTTGCAGTGACAAAGCCTATCTGTGTATCAGTTCTCCACATACACTGAAGAACTCTTGACTTGATTCCACCATCAGTAACAGCAGTATTTCAGATCTGGTAGTAGTGAACCCACGCACCTGCAGGGCATTGATACACATACCTTTTCATCCCCGAATGTGCTGAAGATCTGGCAGGTCAGAGCAGACTCGATTAATTGAGTCTGCTCTGCATGCGAGCTGATGCACACTGCGCTGCATTGCATGCAGTTGTGTAAGTGGCAAAATGTGTGTCAGCATGCAGAAAATGGCAGCGGTGTGCTTTTGAACCAAAACACGTTTGAAGTGTTTGGGTTCAAAAGCGAGCCACTGCCACTTTCTCAACACTTACACGCATTTTGCCACTTGTGCAACTGTATGTGCCATAGCACCAGGCAGTTTTAAAAGCACACAGTGCTGCAGCGTGAGCATGTGTACAAATGCCTAAAGAGACTAGAGCCTCAATTCAGCACCTTAGATTTCTTGAGTAGGTACAAACATTAAAAAAGTCCAAGGCAGAATCAGTCTAAGTTACACGGTTTTCTGTAAGTGGTGCAGTTTAGATCAGTAGCGAACAGAACGCAAGTTCACCCTGGGGTTGGGGCAAAACTTAGACCAGGTTCTGCCATTTTTAAACCAGTCTGTGTGCACCAGCTTCTGTTCTTGTATGGATATAGATTGGTTCCCAATCACTTACATTGTAAAAGTGTAATGTCTGTACCTGGCCCTTAGCTACACTACGATTAAGGATGAAACAGTCGTCCTCACCTGTGGAGCTCCTGAGGTAAAGCATCCTAGCAGTTAATGTGAAGTTTCATCACAGTTGTGCAAGTGAGAAATATATCCCTACTCTGCTTTTTTTTCTAAATGCACTTTTAAAAGAAATGAAGAGCTTTTAAACTCTGCAAAATGTCACACCACTCAACAACTGGAGCTGGGTAGAAAACATTCCACTCTGTAAAATACCAGCTCTTCATCAAACACATAAAAAACCCCACATTTTCTTTTCAGTCTTCAGCAATTAAAAATCTTTCAGCCAAAAAGTGTCACAGCCTTAATAACTTGTAGGTGAAAACCTTGGCAACCGAAACATTTTCAGGTCCTGGCTTTCTGGGAATAAAGAGAGAGGGAGAGGAAGGAGACACAGAGAGAGAGAGAGAGAGAGAAAGAAATTTCAAGGAAAGAAAACACCTTCTATGAAAATTCATTTAAATAAAAATCCTGGTTTCCATTGGGAGAAAAATTCTGGAAAAATTTTGCCCAGCCCAGCTGTAGCTCCTATCCATGTAAGTTTTGTTGGCCTGTCTCGTGTCTGTGCCCCATAACCACCCAGCAGATGGAATTAACATTAAATTATACAAATTATTTTTTGTTGTAATACTTTCCTTCATCAGTTTTCACATGCTTATAAGTTTTCATAATATTCATCTTTTGGATTGAAAATTTTTAAAAGGCTTGGTCTCTCATGGCAGCAATTTTGTTTAGTAAATCTGTGCAAAAACCTTTTGACTGTTTGAATGAGGTATCAAAGTGTATGGCACATCCATTTAGAAAAATTCTAACCATCATTACATTACAGCAACAGGAAAAATGTCTAAAATTTGAAAACTGAAGCATTGCTAGGAAAGTTGGGCTAGGTAAGTACTGGTTTGTGAGGCTTCCAACATATATGTAAAACAGGGACTGTTGCTTATAATTTGAGTCCTTTTTCTGCAGTCCAATTCAGCACCTGTTTCATTTTAAGCAGTGTTTTTCTGAGTCATGGTTTCACACGGTGGCCCATTCTCCTCTGTCAGCCTGGACTGAATGCCCTATTCATTCTTGGGTCAGCAACACAACAGCCAGGGTCTGCACCTTGGATGGCAGTGAAGGCAGTGCCCAGAATGGCTGCACTGACTGGGCACTGCTATGCAATGGCAGCTGCTGCCATTCTTGCATGCCTTTTGAGTAGGCGCCCAGGGCTGCTGCCCCAGTCATCCATGGTTTGTTAGATGACTGGTTTGGAAGTCATTGTATTGAGGAAGATATGGTCCTCTGAAGGCAATAAAACTGGGTCCTATTAGCAACTGTTGTCTGCCAAGATCCTGCAATGTTTTTTTACTAATTATATGGTGATCAGTGTGGTAACTTGCTAAATTCCAGATAGAGCCTTTGCTTCCTGCCTGTTTTAAAAGTTGCCAGCTGCAAGTTCAGTTTGAAAGAGCTACTCTATACTCCCCTTCCTTACAGGGGTTTGGTGTTGCTGCATTTGATGCAGCTATTGGCGCATTTCAGTGGTGGGCAAAGTGACCCTTCTTTACCAATCACATAACACTTTGAGGCAAATTTTTATGCCCATGTGTAATTACATTGTCCTCAGTACTCCACGTCAGTATCTGTGTTTGCAAAGTCCTTGGCAAACCCTTAGAATGGCAGGCGTTATATAAAAGTAGAGCTGTTTTTGTTATCAGAGTATCTATCTAGTGTTCGACAAGGTGAGTTGTCACTGTGGGGTCTGAATGCCAAATACTTTATCTTGTGGGTTCTTGATGAAATCTTCTCTCCCATGCAAATGCTCACAGATGCTAAAGCTTTTGATGGCTTTGTGTCAGATTCTGCATCTCAAGGCTAATTAGAAGTAATTCCCATGAAATCAATGGGGTTACGCTGGTGGATAAGAGGGCAGTCATGCCCTTGTGGTAAACCAGAACCCTTATCTGCGTGGGGCTTAAACTCTTTGTCATCTTCTCCACTCTGTCAACACCTCCCCTGACATCCTGCTCTTCCCAACACTTTCCAACAGCTTCCTTTCCAGGAATGCCAGGTCAGGAGTACTAAAGGTATTCTTAACAAACTAGCCACTAGAGGGCAATAATAATAACAATAAACGGAGCACTTGGGGACTATTATTAGCTTCCAACACAGAGACTTTTGGCTATTAATAATAACAACAACAATAATAAATATGTATGTGATAATAAATGCTTCTTGGTGTTATTTAGTAAAAGTAGACCCTCTCAACCCCATATGTTACAACTGGAAGGCTGGGAAATGCATATTATCATAAATAATGCTGTGGTTTTTGTAATCAGAGTAAGTGTGCTTATCGTGCATTTTCATTTTCTTTTCCATTCTCTCTACATTTTTATTTGCCTAAGTAGATGAAAGTCCCCTAACTGTATGGAATCCTTTTTTAAAAATCTTGGCCAATGCACCTGTCACCCTAATGTGATATGTCCCGATTCTCTAAAACCTGGGAAAGCAGCTAGTCTTTTGAGACGGGCAGGCTGGTTTACCAGAGCTAGGTACAAGGCAGGCTGCCACTTCTGACCTGGTTGTTGCCACTGCTGCTTTTTCTACAACCCTTGTCACTGTGCCACTGCCACCAGTGCCACTTTCCCCTCCCCGCACACAGCTCTGTCCTGCCATTAAACTGCCACCAACACGCCAGCTTTGCAAACCAGATTCAGTCACTTGGCAGGCTTGCAGGTTGCCAAGTCCTGCTGTAAAAGATTTATGCACGTGCTTACCTTTATGTCCGTGAGCCTCTTGTTGACTTCATTGGAGTTGCACGCAGGCATACAGCTAAGCACCGCTATTTTTAGCCAGAACAAAATCCTACTATCAATAGGTTTCTCTCGTGTTAGCACTTTATAGGACATAGCAAGTATAGGTAGTAATAGAGCAGCTACTGCTACTGTATGCACCTGTTTCAAATTGCTGCTCTGTATATGACATGTTTTTGTGCCTTCTGGTTTGTTCTTGTAGGGTCCCAGGGTCAAACACACTGGTGTGGTAGAGCTACTCGTGAGCTCCTGGGCTGTTCACACTTACTTCTTTTTTGAAAGAATGCACATTTCCCCCACAAGTCTGCCCCTACCCAAATGTGCTAAAACAATGCTTGGGGGTCTAATATTACCCAGGAATGTCCATGAGATGCCTCCCACAGTGTCAGGGGCCTTGGGCCCAATTCTGCAAACCTTACTCGCCAAAGACTTGCCTGAGACTCCTTGCACAGGCAAGAATTTACCCCAGGGAGGAAAATGTTGTAGGTTCAATTTCTGGCTCCATCTCAGAGAGGAAAGCACAGTGCAGCAAGGGATGAAAAATGTCCTCATGTCAAGAGGTGATGAGAACCAGTGGTTCTCATTGCACAGTCTGGGAATTGCTGTTCAACACAGGTGTATGAGACTTATCACTGTCAGCTTTGCAGAACTCAGAAGCGGGACATTTGATGGAGGATGAAAAGTAAAGGAAGATGAGGGAGATAAGTTAAACCAAAGGGAAGAGCTCAATATTCATTTCTTTCACCTTAAAAGCCCCCTAACTTCCACCCCATCCCCCAAGGCATTTAGGACTTTGTACCTTTCCTCACTATTTGAGTCTCTTCAGCTCATATGAGAACCAGGGGCCAAGAGACCATGCTGCAGAACACACCAAGTACCTGAGGGGCTTGGAGAAGCCGCTATGAAGTGTTGTCACTAGAGGCATCTTTCCCTCCTGCAGCACCGAGAGCTTTTTCCAGGCTTACTCCATTTAAAATTGCTGGGTGAGGGGCAGCTGGAGCTGGAACTCAAACACATTTCAGCTTGTCACCGACTCAGTTTTGTGGTTGGAGGCAAGTCACTTAAATATTTTCCTGTGTCTCAGTCTCCCCAGTTTGTAACATGTGATGATACTTGGGGTTTTGTGATGCTTAAAGGATTAATGACTTGAAAAGTGTTTTGAGCACCTGGGTTGAAAGATTCTACATGTGTTAAGTGCAAACTATTCCATTAAACACCTCTCTATGCAGGTAAAGTTAGAGCTCTGTGATCTGGCACCGAGAATGAACCATGAAGCCTATCAGACAGTGTGTCTTTTTAGTCCGAAGCTTTAGGGCCTTTCTAAAAGACAGCCAGGGATTTATCTTAAAGGAGTTAGATATCTGCATCCATTTTCCTTTGACAGTTCTTAGACAACAGCAGTGTGTTCAGACAGACATTATTTCACTGATCTTTCTACAATAGGCAGCAGGGGAAGACTTTTATGCCGTTGCTGGCTTCCTTAATGGTCTCAAGAGTGCTGGATTTTACTCAAATTCCTATCGTAGTTGCAGAAGGAAATAAAGGAATAATAGGTCTGGGCTAGAGACTTGGGATAAAATTCTGGCACCCTTTGTGCACTTAAATAGCAGTTTTCCAGCTTCATAGGTGGTGTTTTGGGCATTTACACATAGGTTATGATTTGATTACCCCTGTAGTAGGAGCACATAAGCATGCGCACCTAGAATGAGCATAAGCAATAGGCTATGTATTGGCTGGGCCAGGTACAGAGCTAGGGTATGCATGCCCGTTCTAAACGTGTATGAGCACATAAATCACAAAATCATAGCCAGGCAAAAACCCATGATTGATTTCTACACTATTGTGTAGTGATTAGAGCACTAGGCTGAGAAGTCAGAAGATGTAGGTTCGAATCTCTTCTGAGCAAGGCAGGGGGGAGGTCTTCTGGTTTCTAGCCAAGTATCCTAACAAACCTTTTGGGACTAAAACAGCTGAGACACACCCTCCAGATCTTTGCATTACAGATCAAGTGGAAGAAAACTTGGTTCAGTTCCTTAAACAAGGTGCTTGGTGAGTTGAGATGAGATCCATCAGCACAGCCTTTAAGACAGAATTGTCAAACTCATTTGACCCTGTGGGCCAGATGACATGTGAGCAGTGGTGACACTGTTAACTCCTGTGACTACTGCCAGAGCTGTTGGTTCAGCACGACTCCAGGACCTAGGGCGTTAACACCACTGTGGCTCAGTGGAAATTAAGGCGTGGGGGAAAGACATGAATGGCATTAGACCCGTGGATCTAGAGCCGTACCGAAAGAGCGGCCCTATCAGCCTGGGAATTAGCACTATTGCTGCAGAGGGTCTGGAAGTTGGGATGATGAGTCCCATGGAGACAGATGGCTCAACATGCTAGAAGCTTTGTAGGCCATATAATTCACCTGTTGGCCGCATCTGGCCCACAGGCCATACATTTGTCACCCCTGCTTTTAAGATGTTGGCACTGAGAAGCAAATCCTTACTTACAAGGAGGGCTGTAAACATGAAGGTTTGTTGCATGGATCCATCCCAGTATAAGAAACACAGGAGAGCATGGAATTGACTTAATGGACTTCAGTCTGGTGGCTCTGATGAAATCCCAAGCGTGCTGATAAGCAATAGACTTCAGTTTGGTTCCTTGGCCATGGAAACAAATTTGACTTTGTTCCCCACAAACAGACAAAGTGGTCTGTGCTGTACCAGCGTGACTCCCTCTAGCCAGGGTGTTGAGTACCATATGTATCTTCCATTCATCACCTTGAAACGTCACCTTGGTGTGCGATGTAGAAAACAGGTCAGAAGGAAAGCTCTTTTAGATTCTGAAACAAGGTTCATGGTGAGTTGGTCTGCTGAGCCCGTGGGCAAAGTGTACTGCTACTACTTGCTAACTCTCTGCCTTTGCACAGCTGCTTTAGCTGTAGTGCTTTCCACCTTTACCTGTGCTGCTAAGCCTATGGCTCCCCAAGGGCTCTGAGCTGGCCCAGCTGTCAAGGACTGTTGACAGCACAGGGTCAACCAACTAATGAGAACAGCACCTGCTGCTTCTTAATGATGGCGGGACATCAGAGAAGTCAGAGGCTGAGTAAACGGACAGATTGTGGGTGTCTGCCAATGGACTCAGTCCAGGGGACACAGAGGGCAGCATGACTTGGATTTGGGGGAGGGGAAGGGAAGAAAGACTTACCCAAGATACAGCGCTGGGTACAGGGAGGGGAAGTTTGTTGTTATTATTCTAAGAGGACTTATTTATTCTTTCAGTGAAAACGAATGGAAACTGAAGATGGTAGAGAGAGGGAGAAAAATAGTGAGGGAAAGGAGGCAAAGAGCAGCTTTTAGGCTGTTAGAATTTTTTAAAAGAAATTAATTTCTACTTGCCACTTTTGCAATGTCTGTGACAGTCTCCCTCTCCTGGGAAAGCACCCCACAGCTTCACAGGGCTGGGAAAGGACCCCAGGGGGGTGAGCTGGGAGAGGGTTGCTGAGTCAGTGACTTGAGTCAGATTTCTGAGATGGCTAGCAGGAAACATGTAGGGTTACCTGGGTGCAGGTACTTGTAGAAACTTGCACTGTCCTTTTGTTTTGAAGAGGTGTTTGGAGAAGGGCAAAGACACTAAGTTGGAGCAGATGCAAAGTTCAGTTAAGATTTTTCCTCCTATTAATAATGATGTGTGCTTATTTTGCACCTTTTGTCCCCCAAGGATCCATCCGAGCTAGGAGGGCATCTGTAGTATCTCAGCAGGATGAAGTCCTGGCTATGTTCCCAACTTGCAGATGTAGGGTAGCACTGTAGGGAGCATCCGCTACACACATCTTTTCCCAGGGTGCCTCCAGGATGGTTGCTAAGTACACTTACTCCAGAAGCCTGCTCCTAGACAGACCAAATCCTCTCCTGGGATAGATTGTAACTTCATGGACTTCACTTTATCTATATCAGTTCATGCCAGGAGAAGATCTGCTGCTGTTTCCTCTGAGCAGGGCTGCACACCACTTCCCATTCTCCTTTTGCACAGCCTAACAGGCTCTTGGAATCATAAATAGGTCCGAAGCAGTATTCAGGGGAGTCACTTAATCTGCAAGCAAAATCCAGGCTTCTCTGAGGAACACAGCCTCTAGACAGTAGTGTAACAACGGGTGGGTGAGCAGGACATAAACCCCAGGAGCTAGGTAAGGGTGAGGCATTGGTGAGGCAGCAGACCTCCAGCCCCTGATCCTGCACAGTGCACTGCCCCCACTCAGGATGCAGAACTGCCTCTAGGCGCAGCAGCAGTGCAGGGTAGAAGGAGGCTAGAAGTGAAGAATACACAGTGAGAACTTCAAGGGGGAACATAGGTAGGATGGACATAATTGCTTAATTGCAAAGATTGACATTTGGTCAGAGCACTGGGATGAACACCCCCAATCTTGTAAAAGGCGCCCTGGGATTTTAAATAACTGCAAGCAATTGCAGTCTTGGAGTTATGACCACTCTAAAATACCAGGCAGGGCATTGATTCATTTCACCATACTTTTATTTTATTTTTTTTTTCTTTTTCAGTGGCTATTTTGCTTTTGTCCCCAGTTGGCAGGGGTTTGATACTGAAGATATGTCTTGCCCACCTAATTTATGGGCTGGTCAAGTACTCTGAAAGAAAAGTCAATGCTTACCAAATTATTGAGTTGGGGTGGAGTTATCACAAATGCACGTTAGTTAGGGATCCAACCTCCCAAATGTCTTCTTCCCATCATATCACTGACTAGCACCCAGTATTTTCCCGAGCAGCCTCCTCTATAAATACTCACCTGGTATAACCCCGCTTACTCTGTAAGAACTGACAAGATCCCATCTTGAGGAGACTAAGACTATATACTTAAGTCTTCTGGTAAAAAAAATCTTCCAAAATGGCCTCTTTAAAGTCATTCCAAACAAAAAGAAATGACCCTACAAAGCAACAACAATAACAACAAAAAAGACCTTCTTAATGTCATTTTTTATTGCTTAGTTCTGGGAATTTAGCATTTCCATGAAGAAATATGCTGCTGTGCTTCTGAAATGCTCTTGAAACAACATTAATGTCAGGACAGAAGAGAGTAATATGGTATTAGAGTTTCCTTGGGTGAAAAGTACTTAACTCAAATTTTTCAGTGAATCTGTCAATGGGACCATGATAGATCTGACAATATTGCATCCTGGGGTTTTCCATAGCTCATTCTTCTTTACTGCAAAGCTCTCTTGGCTCCCCAGGAAGGATGCCTGCACCCTATAAAAACCCACAGCCCTTTTTTAACTCTGCCATTGTAACATTGTAACGTTTTTTAACTCTGATTGTAACAGTAAATAGAAACCAGGAAGAGACTTCCAGTTTTTTCAGTGTCCAGCAGCTCTACATCCAGGAAAAAAATAGACTTTATAGGTAGCTGCAGCCAAAACACGACAAGAGATGTATAAAAAGAATTCATTTTATTAATACATTAAACTTGTGCACAGCACATACATATAAAATAGAAGCAGTTACATTTTACAAACACTTGATTAGACAGGTTTTTTTTGTTTTCCTACAGATTTACAGTCTCAATTGTCAAGTCCATACTGAGTCAGAACATGAGGTATATTTTGGTGGCAAGAAAATAATGCTAGCACTTTGGCACCATTTTATTGTGCAAAATAAAATATTGGAATTGGCATAGTTAATGAGGTATACAAAGTTTACTCTGCTGTACCAGTTTGTGTGAGGAGGGGGCAGCTTGTCTAAGGTTTTGATCCAAGTCCAATAGAAAGATTGATTTTATAGTGAGTTGGATTAGCTCTTCAATATATTATGGGATTTGCCTATTTGGAAAAAGAATCCTTCCACTATGATTCACCTGTGCATTTGTGACCTGTGCGTAGACAGAGCACTACGCAGGCAGACATTTGGGATCCATGGGGCATGTACTGTGTTGTAGTTCAGAGCAATGTGCCACTGAATGCTGATGTTTGACTGTGATATCAATATAATTACCAAGATGACAATAAGGGGTTCTGTAGGTTGCCCATTCTGCCTCAACCCTCACTCCCATGGGAAGGTCTTTATTCAGATTACGGGTAGCCCACAGGAGAGTTGCTCTCCTGACTAAAGACTTTCTTAAGTAGACAGTTTGCCAGGCTGTGCCCGTATTTTCTCCCAGTAACTTTCAAGTAAAATGCATTTATTTTATAAAGTGAACAGTGCAAGCTCAACAAACTCTCCCTGAGAACTGCAAAGCAAGCAGTGTTCTCCCTGACTCCTACTTCTTCACCAGAACTGATTAGGAGCCTGATATCAGAATTTAGCTGACAAGTTTTAGAAGTGATGCATGAGGCAGAACGCGGGCAGGTCTGCTCCCCTTCAGCCGGTCAGCTCTGCAGGGCCAGCAAGAGCAAACCCTGACTGTGTCAGTAACAGAGTCATAGACTCATAGAAAACGAGGGTTGGAAGAGCCTCCAGAGGTCATCTAGTCCAACCCCTGCTCAAAGAAGGACCATCCCCAACTAGATCACTGCAGCCAAACTAAGATCATCCCAGCCAAAAAATAAACTGTCATGAGTTGAAGACATGCAGTGAAGCAGTTCTGATAAGTAAGCATGTGACATTTTTACAAAGTCCCTCTTATGAACATAACCACATATTTGAGAAAGGCATGTCTCCAGGTATTTCTCCAAGCACCTGCTAGCCAAACCAGCACCAAACCCACAGCTTTGTGGCATGTTGACATCTCTCCTGGAGGTATCATCTGCAGGAGTTTGCACTTCTGACACAGACATCATCTAACCCCCACACTAATTGCAAACTGCAATGCTATGCTAGTTTGCTACACAATTCTACTTTCACTGGCCCTTAATCTACAAACATTATGGAAAAAATTATGATGGTGTTGAGAGTAACTCAGTAGAGTTAATGGTGTGGATAGCTAAATACCCACCAACGTTTTTACAGACCAGCTCAGACAATCACTGATATTCAGGCGTTGCATTAAAAGATTCAGTGACCCAGTGTGGAGTATAATGGCCCTGATGACATACCCCTGCATCTCTTTGTGCCAGTTTTCCAATTTTATTAATGACACTGATGTCAGTGGTATTACTTCTGATTTTCCCTGGTGTCACTGAGAACAAAATATGTCCCAAAATAGCAACACTGAACTGAAGCATACTGCAAAAGCATCTGTATATCAGCATTCAAAACATCATTTCTTTTCTCACTGACTCCTTCATCCCTCTTTAAATATCCTTTCAAAGACAAAAAAACTAAGAATTAAATAAGAGGCCAGATCTGCAGGTGGCATGTATGCTGCCAGCAGCTGATGATCTGGCCTGCTCTAATTGTAATCTCTAGGCATTGCTCTAAGGCTCTTTTCTTCCCTCTTAGCCTCCTGTTTTCCCCCTTGAAAATGCAAACCCTTCCAAACCAAACAACTCTATGCATGGCAGACACATACAGTTTGCCAATTTGGCTTTCCTTTACACACACACTACAGTACTAAAAAATGAAGAATTGTTCTTTTCCTTTGCTTTATCAAAAAAAATCCACCTGACATACCGTATAAGCTGTACTCAATCCTTTTTTCTCTCTTCCTTTGTTTATGCTCCATTCCACTGGAGCCACTGAGAAATTCTACTTTTTGTCCAAAATAAATTCAAGTATAGATCAAACAAAAGGAGCTGTAAAATGGCTTTTCATTTACAAAATTGCCGCTCTCACAATAATTCGGAGTCTGTTTGTGTATATGTGTGTGCGTGCGCATGCGTGTGCACGTGTGTGTACTGTGTACATGTACAGATACTCTTTGGGGGCTAAATCCCCAGCTGATGTAGATTGGTGTAGTTCAGCTAATGTCACAGGAGCTACTCTGGTTTATAGTCACTGGAGAGCTGGCCCTCGTGTTGTGTTCCATCTGTGTCAAAAGGCCCAAGTTCATTACAAATATACTACTCCTGCAAATAGAATGGCATGTCAAGGCTGATGGTATTCAGCATTTTGGTTGCACATGGAAAATTATACTTGCACTTAGACATACACTTCTGCAGCTACATGGTTTCTCTGTGCTGAAAATGCTTGTGCTCTGACACTGCTTTGAATCTAGTTTCAAATTTAGGAGTGCCCCATCAATGCAGGAATCTCAAGGCTTCTGGTCACTGACATTTATAGAGACTATTGACTTAGGGTCTCTTAAAATACTCTGTAAAGGCATAGGGAATGTGGCATGACTGATATTCTGGAAAAAGGTTATCTAAACAGTTGGGCAAGGTTTTATGTCCTTTATAGATATTTTAGGAGAAGTTTGGGGGACATTTAATGGAATTTGCAGGATAGTCTTTTTAAGTAATGCTGTCTTCATGAACTGGAATTAAGACACCCCCTTCTCTACAGTAACTCACAAAAAATGTTGTTTAGACATGTTACATGCTGCTGCATTTGAGATATGGTAAGGAAAAATAGGGTATGTCCAAACAGTTGACCCAAACAGCATGCAACTGGGACTAAAGAAGGGCTCTCCAGCATATCATGCACTTAGTGTTTGAAACAGAGAAGTTCTCTAATATATTCCTGTGTTGGAAGCTTATATGAATTCCTTACATTTTACAAGTTACATGCCACAGACTAATTCCAGTACATGGTTGTAAATGGTATAGAAAATGAAATAAAATATTTTGCCCTTAAATATTTCTCTCCCTGTGTTTTCTATCTATATTATACATTGAAGGCACCTAATTACTATGGTGATTAGTATATTAATAATACCTAGTTAGATAAATACACAGTGGCTGTGTATCTATCATACTCTGTGTATGTGTGTGTGTAACTTAGATATGCAAATACATGTATATTTTAGATGGGCCTAGACCACATGCTAGGTGGAAGCAGCTCCAAATGTTGAGCTGTTCAGTATCTTGATTTCAAGACTAATTGTGCCACCAGGACTCATCTCTGATGTAAAGGGGCCAAATCCTGAGGTCCAGAAAACCAACATAGGTTCCCATCCTTCAAAGAAATCCATGTGAAACAAGGCTCAGCAGCCTTTATGGAGATCCCCCACTGCATGGGGTGCTGCGGCTATAAAAGTTTGTTCACGCAGAACCTTTGCGTGAATGGACACCGTAGCGAGCAAAATGTTAGGACCATATGCTCAGGTGGTGTAAATTAGAATAGCACCATTAATGTCAATGCACCTAAGGGCGTTTTCCATTTATTTGCATGAATAGAAATTGTCAAGCAATTAGTCAAGTTTTTGAGTTAATTAGGAATTGTCCACAGACATTCTGCAACTTGCAAATATTTGCCATTCAACCAGGATGGCATTTTGTTTTCTATCCAGCACCATTGAAGCCCATGTAAAATTAATTTGTACTGAGTACAAGAGAAGCAGCATAGTGTTGCATACATTGTGTAATGAATCTAGTACAAATATTTCTATCCAAATATACATATATCTATGAATGGTATAAATACTTTACCTGGGAGCTTATTCACATGTGCAAAATGAGAGTTTGTTTGTTTTGTTTTTCCCCCTTAATTAAATATGCATGTCTCAGTTTCATATTCTGGGCAGAAAGTGTGTGACTGTCATTGCAGGAGAGACTTTACTTCCCTTTTTCACTCTCCCATGTTTGCTGAGTGCTATGTAGGCACCTTGGTATGCACTGGATTCATAGGCGTTGTAGTTATTGGGCAG
The DNA here is from genome assembly GCA_030014935.1 of Caiman crocodilus. Lineage (NCBI taxonomy): Eukaryota > Metazoa > Chordata > Crocodylia > Alligatoridae > Caiman > Caiman crocodilus. The sequence continues at coordinate 10,604,844 of JAGPOW010001296.1, read as the reverse complement.
CAAGGTTTCTTTGAATTTGCATTCGTTTTGAAAATTTGCCTAGGGAATAGAGAAAGGGGGAAAAAAAAGGAACAAAACAGTTACCATAAATACCATAGGAAGACCCGAGTGATTCCTTCTCCTATCCTCCTTTTTTACAGAAGAACCTGTCGTGGCGTGTAACAGGTGGTGGTGTAAGGTTTGTGTCCAATGATAAATCTCCCTTGGCACTAATTCGGTGTCAGATATACACAGATGCCACCTGTTCAGATAATGGACTGTGCACTTCCTGTACACACCAAGTTAATTCATAATAAAGCAGAGATTTTTTTTTCCTTTTTCTCCAAGAGGAGCCATTTATGTCATCATGACACCCAACTGTCTGCATGACATGGAGTTATTTCATGCCCCCAAGTTCCCAGATTATTTGCCATGCAGAACAGAATAGTCTAGCAAGCACCAAAAATCCTGCAGCCCTCACAGGAGCAGTCCCACTAACTGAGAAGTCCTTGCTTGGAGTTCTCTGCTGGACTGTAGATCCATTCTAACTCTTTTATAAAATCTGATTAATAGGCATAGAGTCACCAAAATTAAATATGCTATCAAAGTGTTTTCTGCCAAGAGATTGGGTATAGTTTTTTCATGTGCTCTCATTGAAATCTGAGGAACTGACTCCTGAAATTTTTGTGATGAAGGAATGCAAATATGCCTTCAGACAAGGATAGAAGTGCACAGAGTTGACAAAAGGGGATGCATTTTTGTGAAAGGAGACATGGAAATAATTCTCCGAGATCAGATGTCCTACATACAGAATACCATTGTAACACTGATGCTGTCATATAGACATTTCCACGCTTTTCTAACTAGATAGCTCTGTAACAAATCCAGCCAAGGCCCCACAGGATTTAGGTTCTTAGCAATGGAAAATATACAACTGTTCTTATTTTCTCAGACGTCTCTTAAAATTTAGCAGGACCGAATTGGAGCCGTAAAAAAGGGAACTCTGAGGCAGAGTCTAGTCATTCAGCAGAGCCCAGTCTAGTAAAGCACTTTGGTACATGATAACATTCCTCTGCCTAAAGCTAGACATAGCTGGGTTAAATGCCCTATGTATTATTTATTGCTGGGTTCGATGCTCCATTGGAACTACTTGAATGAAGAAGTGACTAAAGCTGCCAGCATCTGGCCACTATTTTGGTGTTTTATTAAAGAACTGAACCATTTTCTTGAAGTTATGAATGCTTCAATGGAAATGACTCTAGTTTTTGAGAAAAAAAGGAAACAGCAGCGAACTCCAGACATTATGTGAGGCAGACTTCTTGCTTCTTGCAGGGCTGATCCCTTTCAACTGGAATATTCTGCAGGTGCTGCTTCTGCTGGTTGTTGACATTATGGAAGCATTGCTAGGGATTTAAAAGTTGATTTTGCATTTGGTGATTACTGACAAATACCTTTTGTCCAATGATGATGGTGTTTGTGGTTACTAGGATACTTTTATTAGTGATGAGATTTTTTTTCCTCTACATTTTATCCTACCAAACTACCTTCTGGAAGATCCCCCACGTGCATATGGCTCTCAGGCCATTTCAAGGGGACAGATTCATTTGTTGGGGCACACATAGTTTCCCTAAGTGGACAAATTTAGAGGTGACTTCCCTAGAAGAATTTCACGGAGTGTTTTTATTACTGACCAGACCTCCTGGCTCCAACGTTTATTTCCATAAAGACAGTGCGTCCCCTTTTTTCATTCAGGGTGGAAAAAAACTCAGAAGATTTGGCAGGACCAAACCGACATGCCGACAGCCATTCAGAGGTGATCAATGCCACCTTTTAACCAGTTCATGTTTCTTAAGTGCTCCTTAGAATGCCTTATGATAACAGCACGCTGACAGCAATGCCAACTACCACAATGGACATTGCTGATGATGGTAAGTTAGGCTTGCTATGGTTGCACTGCCAGGGGATTTTTTATGATGAAAAATAAAATTCCCAAGTTTTCTTAGTAAGCATATTCTGGTCAATTATTCAGCATCAAAAAAAGAAAAAGAAATTTGAACTTGTACTCACCGTTCCATATAACCTCCCTTTGTTGTTCATTGCAATGAAGAGGGCACTTTTCACACCAAACAGGCTAACAACACCTCTCTCTACGGTTGATATTTCTAAAAGGCCTGAATAGATGGATAAAAGTTTAATTGTATGTATTTTACAGAGACCCAAAAGAAATTAACCACAGATGCGCTATTAAGTTATAACTATTAACACCCATATGAGAATGTCATGTAGGATTTAATTGAAAATTATATCCATAATAAGTATATGCATATATATAGAGAGAGAGAGAGAGCGAGAGCGAGAGAGAGAGAGAGAGAAAGAGATCTATATCTATATATACACATATACATACATGCACACACACACAAACAGACTCTCAGTCCTTCTCACGTTCTATAGGGTTTTAGAATAATGTCTTTGGACCCTTATTCATTTTCTGTATGATTTCACCAGTTTCATTCTTGCTAAATTTTCCAAGACTTTCTTATATGAGAATAATCCCTATTTAAAATGCCATAACCAAGAGTGTCATCCTTGCCAAAAGAAATGTGGTTTACATAATGAAATCCACCTTAATCAACTACTTGTAAATGGCACTTTTCAACACATCCAAATGAACAGTAAAAATGATTTATTTGATAGTAACAGCTTGTATTAGCTGTGTACTTTCAATTCCTTAGCACCTCCAATGTGCAAGAAATCAAGATAATATATGTGAGTGCATGAAAGCCTCCGGGTTCAAATGTCAGGGGAAAATGCACAAGAGTAGGGGAAAATGCATCAGAAATAAAGTTTGCAAATGGATTTAACTTTTCTAGTCTGGGAAGGAAAGCAGAGTAAAAATAAATTGGTATCTAATTTTGTCCATGCATTCATTACATGTTTCAGCCTGGAGGTTTCTAGTGCTGATTTATCCTAAACACTTTTAAAAGGCAACAGATATAGCTTAGATTGAGAATATCAAGCAATAACATTTGCATTCTGCAAAGGGTAATTACTTGAGTTCACTGCAATTAAGTGACATCTATGCTATTTCATTTCTGGATGCAACTCACTGTATTGGCTTTCATCATGAACTCCGCTTATCCTTCCGTCAGGAAGGATTTGAAGGTGAAACCCGATGCCCACGTTGCAGTAAAGCCTCCGCTGCCTCTTGATTCCTAGCAAATAGTCACTCTCCCAGTTCACCTCAGATCTCTCCCCTGACATGCCAGCAATGGACCTGGACAACAGAGACTCCCATCCTCTCTCCAGCAAGGTGCCATTAGTTCTGCTGACAACTGGATATGATGAAACAATCCCAGAGAGAAAACCCAGAAGAACAAAAGCAGGCAACGTCCAGTGAACGCTGGCTTCGCAGGACATAGTGATGAGGAGTCTTTGTGCTATGGCCATCCGGTTCACCTCCTGGGCACGTGGTCAGAATTAATGGCCCTAAAAATACCTCCCTTCTTGTTTTTCTCCCTTCAGCATGGTGGCAGACGCTTATTTTTGGAAGGCAGATAGGGATTGCTGACATGAAATGAAAACCTGGGAGCAGTTGGGTTGGGAGCAGAGACAGGCCAGCGGAGCCCAAACTGGTGGAGACCATGTTTTGTAGCTCCTGCTCTCCAGTGGGGCAGCCTGGAATATATTTGATTGACCTATCTTTATAGTTCAGGGCCCGTCCCACCCTACGGCATCACTCTGACATCAACAGCTTGCCAAAGGTACACTTGCCGCAGCTGTAACACTAACCTGCTCGCTACTGTCATCCAAGACAGGAGGCCGGAATGAGGTTTCATTGGGCAGTCATAGGCTGTATTGAATGCTAAAGGGACAGATCAGTTGGATGGTCAGATATCTCACAGATGGCTTCCTTATTTAGAGAAGAAGGTGTAAAAACAGTCATGGACCTCACCAGAGAGTAATGAAAACTTTGCCAGCCGCTTCCTCGGTAGTGTGTTCACTGAGTTTACGTTAGGATCACTTACACAGAACAAGGCAGCGTTAGGGGAGAATGAATCTTTGCACAGCAGGGTTTGTACTTCTTTTCTTCAAGTAGCTAACAAATCCACGGCACCTCTCACTGAGGTAACGAAGTGCAAATATCAGGCCTACACCTTCAGGAGGACAGTTTTCATTTTGGCGGTGGTGTTCTTGGCTAGCCTCAAGATTGCTGAGCCATGGCCTATAGCAATAAATACTGTAGATAGAGAGTTGATGGAAGGTCTCGTCGTACAGGTTTTGCTCAGGCAACAATCCCACTAGCTACACGGGGAGTTTTTACTGAGTCAGGAGTGTAGAAGTGGGAATCTGACTTTGCAGCTGACCACTCGCTGCACTAACTTATACACATGTCAGTAGCCATGTTGTCCCCTTTGGGACTGCTTGGATAAATAAGGTCTACTCGGAAAAACAAGGATTACTGAAGCAAGTGAAGATCAGAGTATGGGACCGTGGGTCTTTAGGGCTTTGATGCTTCAAATGCTTAAGCAAGTGCCTAGGTTTTATTCATGTGCATACTCAAATATCTGCTAGATTGGACATTTGGTAGCATAACGAAGAGAGAGAAGAAAAAAGACAGCCACTTCCCCTCCTTTTGTACCAGTGTCAGTTTTCAATAAATTGATTTAAACCCCAGGCATAGCCTTCCTGTAGCCAATTGTGATAATCTCTCTCTCTCTCTGTTTTCCTTTAGTGATAGCCAATTTTCGAGAGTATCTCACTTCCTCAGGAGGTTTTGCTTTCATTTTTACCCAATATCCTTTGCTGTTGTTTTAGGTTCTCCTTGACTTCAGAGGTGAGGCCACTGTCTTCTTTTGTTTAAATGGCTAATTAGGAGGCCTGATCAAAATCAACTGGGAGGCAGGAGGAAATCAAATTGTGCAAGACTTTTCACAACCCTTAAATTTGCATTTCTCATGTATTTTTCCTTGTGGCTGAAATATATTCTCAGTACTGCACCTGGAAACTAAAAACAATCCCCAGCATTCTGGCGTGAGACAGCGCATGAATGGATGCCTATTATTAGGGTTTTGATACTTCAAAAGTGTACACATGCACACAGTCTTACTCCTGTGGGTCACAGTTACCAAGGCTTTTTTAAGCTAAAGACTCTTGCTGGAAGAAGCATTCTCAATAATTCATCATCTAGAGGAGTAAGTACAGGGGTATCAGCAAGAAGGTCTTCCTTCTTACAATTCACTAGGCTTAACTCTTCACAATTATTATTCATTTAGATGAATCCCAATGCCCATATTGTATAGATGGTGCCGCTAATGCTTCGAGCAGCCAGAGCGATTCACAACCAGGGTGCTGCAGCACCCTAGGATGACATGGTATCCTTTGAAGGGTGGCAGACAATATTAGTTCTATTAAATGTGCAAACAACGACACATGAAAGGTTGAGAACCACTGGCTTAAACAGATTGTATGACCTGCCCACTATTTACAAGTGTAGTCTTAACTACTGTCCAGATCAGTGCTGATTCTGGATTGCTTTACATCACGCCTAGTCATATCTATCTGTGCAAAAGTGGGCATAAAATTTCAGCAGGTAACCACTAGACATTTCACACCTACTTACAACAGTGGCTACTGGCTTTACAAGATGCTTAGGCAATAGAAATGTGGGCCCCACATCCTTATTTTAGAGGCGGATGAGTGACCTGTCCAAACTACCAGAACGAAGACAGCATCAAAACTAGCCTTCCTCATTCCCAAGCCAACATCTTAACTACTAGCTTATGGTGGCTTCTAGGCATGTTGCTTTATTCCTACTGTCCTGAGATTCTTTGCCTCAAAATGATAGGAGATTGTATTTGCTTAGCATCCTTCTGGTGCCTGGGGGATCTAAAGCATAACTTTAGGTTTTGTTTTTTATTATTATCCTTGTTTTATTAGTCGGGCAAAATGCTGATGCTATTGGTTATTCAGTGGGGTGTTGCACAGCAATATGCTGTGTATTTCCAGCTGGGAGGGAAGTGCATAGCTAGCTTTCCATAATCCAACACCTTTCTGTCTTCTGCTCCTCAGTCCTGGAGGCAGCCTGGGGTTGAATGAGTCCATGACAAGTTAGAGCAGCCTTAGGCTTTTCTAACTTGTGCCGGCAGATCACTCCCAAAACGACAGTCTGCTGGTTTGCATCGTGGAATCTCACTGTCTTCTAGCCCCATCCCTGGCTCTGACACAGCCTCTCTTCATCCCCAACCTAGCCAGGAGTGCGAAGGGCCTGGAGAGAGAAGTGTAGGGATGGTTCATTCAGCTGAATATCCCCCTGCGGTGTGGGAGAACTTGAAGTGCTGCCTAAGGGCAGCTTTCAGGTCAGTGTTGTGAAGGAGAGTTGGATAAGGGCTTGATTCAAACAGTTCAAGTCATTTGTCCGAGTAAAACTTCATGTAGGGGCAAGCAGGGGAGTGTATGCTTCAGGGCAACCAACGTGGGTTCATTAGAGGCAGGTCCTGTCAGACCAGCCTGGTGGCCTTCTGTGACCAGGTCACAAAATCCTTTGTGACATGGTGGACGTAGTCTTTCTAGACTTTAGTAAGGCCTTCGACACTGTCTCTCACCCCATTCTTATTAAAAAATTAGGAGATTGTGGTGTCAATGCCTACACAGTCAATTGGGTCACTAACTGGCTAGAGGGCCGCAGTCAGAGAGTGGTGGCGGACGGGTCATTTTCGACCTGGAGGGATGTGGGCAGTGGGGTCCCCCAGGGCTTGGTCTGGTACAACATCTTCATCAGCAACTTGGATGAGGGGATCAAAAGCACTTTGTTCACATTCACAGATGACACTAAGATGTGGTAAGAAGTGGGCATGCTAGAAGGGAAGGGCAGGCTGCAAATGAATCTGGACAGGTTACAGGGGTGGGTGGATGAGAATAAGGTAGGATTCAATACTGACAAGTGTAGGGTACTGCTTCTAGGAAAGAAGACCCAGCAGCATACCTATAAGCTAGAGAACTCCCTTCTCATCAGCACAGAGACGGAAAGGGATCTTGGAGTCATTATCGATTCCAAAATGAACATGTTCTGCCAATGTGAGGACGCGGTGAGGAAGGCCAACCGCACCTTGTCATGCATCCACAGATGCATCTCAAGCAGGTCCAGGGAGGTGATCCTCCCCTGCTATATGACGTTGGTCAGGCCGCAGTTGGAGTACCGTGTCCAGTTCTGGGCGCCGCACTTCAGGAAGGATGTGGACAGCATTGAGAGGGTCTAGAGGAGGGTCACTCGCATGATCGGGGGCAGCAGGGCAGACCCTACGAGGAAGGGCTACAAGACCTGAACCTGTTCAGCCTCCACAAGAGGAGGCTGAGAAGAGATCTGTTGGCTGTCTATAAACTGGCCAAGGGAGACCAGCAGGCAATGGGAGAGTCCCTGTTTCCCCAAGCACTACTGGGTGTAAAAAGGAATAATGGCCATAAATTGATGGAGAGTAGATTCAGGCTAGACATCAGGAGGCACTACTTCACAGTCAGGGCGGCTAGGATCTGGAACCAACTTCCAAGGGAAGTGGCGCTGGCTCCTACCTTGGGGGGTTTTCAAAGGGAGGCTAGATAGACACCTGGCTGGGGTTGCTTGACCCCAGCACTCTTTCCTGCCCATGGCGGGGGGTTGGACTTGATGATCTGCTCAGGTCCCTTCTGACCCTACCTACTATGAACTTATGAAACTAGGTAAGTGAAGACTGGAGAGCTCAAATTTATAACCCCCGCTCTACTAATGGGCAAGACAGCTCCACTGCAGTGGGTCTGGAATAAAGCAGTATGACCCCAGAACAACCTCACATTAGTGATTTGTGACCAATGGATTATGCCGCTTTCCTGGCATAAGCTCGCTTGTCTGGAAATTAAAGGTCATGCTTTTAAGGTGCCACAAAGCCTGACCTAAGTTGTGTAAAATGACAGGAAAATGTCAAGAAGTCACTGATTCAGCTAAACAAGCTTTGTCTTCTCTAGAGGCTGCCTTTGACTCTGCTTGTAATCTTGACCTGGGATGTATCTTTGCATGGAGAAGAGGCTGTGAGTTTCCTAGACAGCCATATTTACTACCCTTGAGTCATGCACCCAAAGAGAGTTGAAAGGAATTCTGCTTAGATTAAGCGACAAGCCATAGGAACAGCATTTGGACTAAACGCATCCCACAAATACTAGCATGGCAAAAATCTTACCTTGACTTTATGCCTTTACTCATTTGAGGTTTTGACGTCCAAAAAGGGTTCCTGATGTCAGGAATTCAGTATGATACTCAAAATGTATAGTTCTTTTAAAACCCTGCAGTTTAGACCCATTTTCAAGACTGCTTAGGGAAATCCAAAACCATTTGTGCACGATCTGACACACATGCCTGGCAAATTTTGCGAAGGTCTTTCAAAGATTAAAGTTTGTGACTTCCATTTTCAAAAGTGCCTTTGGAGCTTACATGTCCTGGAAAGTCCCTTGCTGTTTTGGGGCTTGGGAGGAACAGGTCCCTGCTACCTCCACAGATGGAAAGCAGCACAGAAACAGAGGCTGAGAAACTGCAACTGCTTGCTTATTTTGTGTTTGAGAGCCAGGTCAGTAATGAGACAAGAGAGGAAGGGAAGTCACTATACCTGGAAGCTGAATGATATCTCAGGGCAACTAACTGCAGGCTCAGGACAGCCCACTTATGGCTGGAACTGCCCAGATATGAGCGCTGAGCTCAGGGAAACTGTGCTGAAGGAAAGGAGTTGAGTGCAATGAATTGGCAGCAGGTGAAGATACAGTCCCTTGTTGTTCCTTGAAGGAAGGAAAAGAAGACCTGGAGGACCCTGGGCCTCAGTGATCCGAAGAGAACAAGCAAAGGAGAAGGAGTTGGGTGTGCTGTGAGAAAAAATGGTGCAGTGTTTATTCTTGCTGAGTTGAGTGAAGGCATGTATCAAATAATTTCCCAGGCAGTAACTGTGTTAGGAAACCTTTTGCTTCATATGGATTGTTGCAGAAGCTACAGAGCACTGGTCACATCCAGGTGATTAGCCAGATGCTACTCTCCGTCATGCCAGTGTAACGCCACTGGCTGCTGTGGAGTTGCACTGGATTAGTATGATGGAACAGAGCAGAGTTTGGCTCTGTGACATTGTATAGCTGCCAGGCAAGCTTCACCAGACATTTACGCCAACTTGAGGTGCAGGAGCCTCCATGGCAGGAAATTGTACAGGAGAGAACGTCATTGGGGTGCAAAGCACCTGCTGCTTTTCTTGTGCTGGGAGCAGAGTAGACAGATTTTTCAGTGATTTCTGACAACAGAAGCCAGTTTTGCCATAGTCATCTGCATATGGTGCAGAAGGAACATCAGTGTCTGATACCAATAGCATCTCATCTCTGTGCCGGACCATCCTGTCCTTAGCGCAGACTGCCAAAGGACCTCTTGTAAAATTCTTATTGGTTACCTATAGGTGGGTAATCTTTTTCGTTCCTGACAGATAAGGATATTTTTAATATACTATATTTTCTCCCACACGACGTGCTTTTTTCCAAAATTCAGCTGCTAGAAATTAGGGTGCACATCATAATCAAGGAAGTGTGATAACAACAGATTCTGCCACTTACGCCTCTGCCAGGGAAAAGCAAAAGTAAGTAAAGCTGCACACGTGCCGCATGCAGGGCTCCCTACCTGCTAGCTGCAGAAACTTTCTCTGCTCCCTCGCCCCTCCCCAAGGAGGAAAGATCTCAAAGAAAAATCTTTTTTCTTCATTCTCCCTTCCAAAAACAAGGTGCATATTCATTCGGGGAGGAAGGAGTGGGGAGGCACACAGGTGTTGGATACAAGAAAATACAGTATATTTATCGTAATCAGCTAGAACAGGTAGCTAGATTTATGAGCCCAGACTGGTATATTTTCATAGCAGTTTTGAAATGCTGTGATAAAGTATGTTTACCCACTGCAACCAATCTATGAGTCATTTCCATTCCTCTTTCCTAATCAGGACATCTTAATTGAGCACTGCAGGGACTCGCGATGGGTGGTAGGAATTGATAACTTCCATGTAAGGGTAGAGGAGATTTAAAAAAAATCTGACTGTGACTGGATATTTCCATTAACCGTGGAGAAGAAGCAGTCCCCTCACAGTTATACCAGCACCTGTCTGTTCAGTGTGCCATACATTTTCCATAGTCATATGGATATCATCTACCATTTGTACATGTACTGGGTTTCTTGTATACAACTCCACATAGATTTGGCTCCTTTTCCTGAGTCTTTCTATTGCTCATTAAATAGGCAGATTTTTAACAACCACTTCCCAGTAGGCCCATGGTTGTATCATTTAATTTGTCTCTGAATGGCCAAGAAATATGGGTTCCGGAGAATACAGTGCTTTTAGCTTCCTGTTTGAGATTTGTAAAATATTTTGCAAGAATTCTCACCCTTTGCTACTTTGTCAGTTTTATTATTTGCTTGGTGAACAGTGCTGCAGGCCAGAAGCTCAGTCAGAGGTGAAGCAAGTCCTTTCAGTGCCCAGGGCAGAGGTGGGGAATTATGCTGACTGCTGGAGAGAGCAGGTGGAGAAGAGAGGCAGAGTCTTACCGGCACCCATTCACTTAATTAGGCAGCAGCAGATCTCTAGCAGCATAGGCAGCTCCAGGAGCCACTCCTGAGGCCCTGCTTTCTCCCCCTCCCTGGCACAAGACTGCATATCCCATGGCAAAGCCTTCCAGGGGGAGGGGAGTCATCCTACCCCCCTCTCCACTGCCCCCTTCCCAAGATCCACAGCTGTGCATTGAGCTGCACCTGCCTGAGTCCTATGGCTGGGATGTACAGAGCCGTGCCTTCTGTAGCAAAGACTTCTAGGGACAGGGGCTTATACAGTGCCCCCTCCATGTCAGTGCCTGAAGCCTGTGCTCCACCCCCCCCCCGAGCCTCCCCCAATTATGCAACTGCCCAAAAAGAAGGAATCTGCATTTGATAATACAAGAGGACCTACTTTTTTAATTTCCATAAAGATGGTTCTGTCTTTTTTATTCCTGCCCTTTTCTACTTTTCCAATATGCGGTTATGCTGATTAGGGTAGGAAATGTAGTGTGCTGCTGGCTAGTGGATGCTGTATCCCAGCTGCCCATCATTATGCTGTTTAGCAGGAGGGAGCAAAACCCTTCAAGTCTCTGGTATTTAAGGAGTGAGATTTGATATTTAAATGGAATGCTAGGGTGTAGGTCCTTTCCATTTGGACCAAAGTTTTATGGGGGTTTTCAGTATATCATATGACTCTTACTTTCAGCTGAGCCACTTTACTAATCTTGCATGTATAGTAAAGCAAGCCCATATCATGTTTGGGGTTTAATTAATATAGCTGGGGCTATCCAAGGTGCAGAACCAGATTAGGCGCTCAGTTTGCCTTTGAATTCCATAGAAGACGGGTGTTTAATATCTTATTGCCGAGTCGGAGGGGAAGAAAGGCATCACTGTGCAGAGAATTATTGGATAGCCTTTGTGGGCATTTATAGATGTGCTCTGGGAGATGGGTGCTTTAATTAGTGCAGCTCACAGAACCATGCCAATTAAAAGCACCTGGAATGTCACATGCATCAGTAACCCCATACTGAAAAATAGCGGTGGGACACTTCGGACTAAAACTTGTCAAATAAGCTTTAGGATGAATAACTGGTGCCTCTGTGACTGGCAGGGTACCATGGTGGTGAGCGGCGTTGGCAGCTACAACTAGTGAGCAGGCACTGCCTGCAGCTGCCACCTGCAGTGTTGGCAGTGGCGAGCAGCAAGCGGGCACCACCTGCTGCGGCCGCTGGCAGTTTCAGCAGCAGGAGGGGTGGCGAGCAGGGACCGCTTGCAGCTGCCAGTGGCTGCGTCAGCAGCAAGTGGGAGTGGTGACCGACGGTCAATCTCAGTGGAGCATGAGCCCCCTCCGTGCCACCCCTACACATCACCTGTGAGCTTTTGTTTAAAGTGCCCCACTGCCATTTTTCAGCACAAGGATGCTGATACACGTGCCACTGGAGTCAGCTGTAGCATGGTAATGACCACGCTCCAGCAGACTCTATCAATTGAGATTTACCCTGATGCGCTGTAATTACAGTGCGTCAGAGCAGCCTCTCTGCATGTGTATAGGAGCCATGTGCATCAGTAGGCATCAGGCAATTGGTAGTCTTCAACAGGCTGCCTCTCAAGAGTCCAGGAAAGGAGGCTGTGAAAGCTGGCTCTGAGGAAAGAGGACTGAGCTTTCCGAGTCATGCATGAGAAAGGTAAGTATTTCTTAACAAAATTCTGGGACTATTTCAAGTTCATCATCTGCAGAAATTAAACCTGTAGTACAGTATATTATAACCTATGTTTTTTTGCCATCTATATGCACAGGGGTTAGGCATACTTTCTGATATATTCAAGAAATTGCCTGTGTGTCTGAAGGTCTTAAATTTGAACATTTGCCTCTGGTTTGTAGTGCAGTCTTAGAACATTAGGCTGCAATTTTAAAAGTACAGGGGATTCCTGAATCACTCAAGCAAACCCTAAAAATGTTTCTTATATATGGTCTTCTGCTTTTTTACAGCTAATGACATTAACTTCTTTAGAACACATTTTCCCAGTGCAAGACAAGCTATCAAGTTCATATTCAACACCTTAATTAACATCTGTCAGTAGTCTCAAGTGCATGCATCCTAGGTACTAAGAACTAGGACTGTACTAGAGAAGTACTAGGGAATCAGAAAAATAAGACTTCACAAATGTTTCCCCTTTCTCAACCTTTTTAATAAATAGACACAATTTTCTTTGTTGTTTCAGTTAGACTTCTCCTGCTGGTGGAAAATAGAGCCTTCCCAATTTCTTCGCTTGAAATTATAGCAGTGAAGTTGCAGCTTCTTTCTGCTACAGGTCTCAAAGAACATGTAAAAGTTCTTGCAGGCTCATGCTTTACACCACCAATAGTATTCTTCTTCTTTCATATGGCTAAAGCAAACAATGGCAGAGAATTATTTAACATAATTAAAGTTGTATGTTGAGATTTGATAACCAATTAATGACATCTGGACTGGCTAAGTGGATTGCTTCAACCCTCCACAATATTCGAGTTCAAGGCAAGAGTTTAAAATGCGGATCACTGACTGCATCTCACCGTATACACAGTTTGACAAGTCCTTGATGCCCCATATGTTCAATAAATTGGCACACCTTCCACATCCCATATGAACGCAGTTCAGCATGGTCCAATATTTATGTTGCAGGTGGAAACATAGAAGTTCGATGGTCAGGTCTATGACCAAATTTTTGTTGGGCACTGTTGCTGCAGACCAGAGTTCATGCCAGCAGCTCTCAACATCCAGACTCTTCAATGGAAGTTGGAGCATATGGAGCAAAGACTTCTTTGACTTAAGCCTACATCCTGGTGGGTGGACGATATCTTCATACAGCAGAAGTTTACAGTCAGCTATCAGCTTTTTGTACTCTTAAAGTATGGCTGAATCCCTTCTAACCATGCTGAGAGCAATATTCGATAACAATGGCAGTCACGGAAGCAGCATGGATTTTAGAGCATCACTTACTACTAAAGTAGCAGTGTTCACCTGTGTGTCAGCCTGTCAGGTGGGAGTGCAGTATTCAGCTATAGAGAAGACCAGGGTCTGGGTCGATCTACAGAGGGTAGGAGCATTGCTTTCCCAAGATATTCCAGCAAGATTCTCAATAATGTTTACCCTCATAACTCTCTTTTTCCAGTAGTTTTGAGGTGCTGGCAGTAACTGAGAGTTCATTCTAGACTGAGTCCAAGGTACTCAGGTGGATATTTTTCATGCATTTTAAATTCTACAAAACTGTAGATTTAGCATTTTATTATCCTGATTGTTGCTGAGGTGGAAAATGTCTTGGTTGTATTAGGTTTCAAGCATCAGGTTCAGAAATAGTTCTCTAGGATGTGCAGATAATTTTTGAGGACTTTTTCTGTTGCCTCAAAAAAAAAAAATCACCTTGGGCATGTCTACACATTCATTAATAGTTAATAGTTACAATAATAGTAGTTACTGGGCGTTAAGTTTAGTACTTGGTTAACCAATGCACAGTAACTCACACTACTGTGCAGTTGCATCAGCACACAGGTTTTTAAGTGACACTTACTGCACAGTAGCATGTTAGCATGGTTTTTGCCCACCATGCTACTGAGCAGTGTTATTATACTATTGCACAGTTAGCATCTCATGCAAACATGCCCCTTGTGTAGCTAATACAATATCATCATTGTAAATACATTTATGCAATGCTGTTGGCAATGTCATTGTTGTATAGGTGGAAAAAAAATATATATACTCATGAAGGAGACCATCATTTAAACGCTCACCAGTGGCTCAAATCCTCACTGAGATGTACCTGGAATCTATGATTTCATAGGAACATGTTTATTAGTGAGAGTTGGTCTGCACTTGATGTCATATGCCAACTTTAGCAAAAGGCCTTTTCTCCAAACAGTGTCATATGCAGAAGAACGGTCTATAAATGCTGCATTTGTTTTTAATTTGTACTGAAATCCGACCTCAATAGGCCTGATCATTGCTAATGCCTAATACCACAGCAGCTTCTGTCTGTCCAAAAGCTGACTTGTAGGGCAGTGTGAAATGGGCCCTGTTCGATTTGGATTCAGCCCAAATTAGGGACAGCGATTCAATCTGTTGATTCAGATCACTGTCCTTGATTTGATTCGGCCGAATCCAAATCTGAAGATTCGATGCGGATTCGGTGAATCGGCGATTCTGACACAGGCACAGGTTTAAAAGTTATTTTCTACATACCTTGAGGTAGCAGCGTGGCTCATGATCACTGTGGTGCTGGGGCAGATGGAGCATCCTACAGGAGCATGGGGGGCTCTCCAGCATGCTTGGCAGGAAACCCAGAAGTGAACTGGAAATACTTCTGGTCCACTTCAGGGTCTGCCAGGGAGCACTGTGAGGAAGGACCCCAGGTGCCCCCTAGACCCAGGGGGCACCAGTCGCCGAGCCGGGGGGGGAGGGGCATGCCCCACCTCCCACTGTGTGCTCTCCAGTGGACCAGGAAGTGGACCACTTCTGGACCTGCTGCCGAGCACAATGGGGAGACCCTGTGCTTCTGTGGGATGCTGCATCTGCCCCAGCATCACAGGGTTCAGAGTCCCTACTACTTAGAGGTATGTAGAAAAAAAACAAAAAAAAACAAACCACATTTAAAGCTGTATCCATGTCCGAATCGATTCAGAACCGTTCAAATTGATTCGGAAAGATTAAAAGGTCCTCTGGTTTGATTTGGATTTGGAGATTCGACCACTGAATCAGGCCAAATCTCCACTAAATTGAATCAGGGACAAAAGCTTCACACAGCCCTACTGGTTTGCTCTTAGGGTAGGATGGCTTCCACGGTGACTTTCAGACGGGCAAAGATTAACCTCTCCATAAGTTAAGCAGCCATGAATTTATAAGCTTTACAGTCCTTCCTTAATTTAATTTAAATTTTCACAAGTTACACAGAGTGTCTGTCATTTCCTCTGGATGCGTGCATATAGCACCAATATAATTTTTTACCCTTGAGCAAAACTGTAGAGCTAGAAAGTCAACAACAATACTAAGAGAACCCTCATGATCTCTCTTCATGCTTGTAGTTCTCTACAGCCAGCCCAACTTCACAAGGAAAGCCAGAGGAAATAGAAGGTCTTTAAAGTATGTCCCAATGTGCAGTGGAGAAGCAAGATCACAATCTGGAATACCTGCCAGGAAAAAAGTCCTGTCCCCAACCTCTATGGATCATCGACATAACCCCCTCACCACTCCACTGCTAATTCCAAATGCTAGGTTAGCACAGAAGGGGAGATGGTCTCGTCCGGTTTTCTTTTTCTTCATTCAGTAGGTGTCCTTACAACACCTAAAAAAAAAAAAAATGCTTACCAAACAAGGATGGGAGGGTAAGTCTTTGAACAAGTTATTCCTGAAGTACTCCTGAGAAATGAGACTTGAGCACATGCTTTAGTCATTTGTTCAATTGGGATCTATGAAGATATCTCAGTTCTCTTCTCAAAACAGATTCTTGTGATGCGACCGCTAATAAACGCTAGGCTGTGGTCTCAGACACTTGTCTGTAAAAGTGGCCAAAGACTATTTTCTGAAACCATGAAAATTTCATCCAGATACACTTAAAAGAAAGAAAAACAAAACACCACATCAGCTGAAACAAAGACACAGGGAATGCTTCAGATGAGATCTGTGTTCCCGGAAGATTAGTTGAGTTTTCAGGTGCAGCTACAGCCATCCTAACTGTTGTATTTAATGCTCCCAGTCCCCAGGGTGAAAGAGCGGCATAGCATAGGACTCCTGTAACGAGCAGAGTTAGGAATATCCCAGGGATGCTTAGGAGTTCAGAGTTGTTATAGATCTTGCAAAGGGAGCCAGGGACACAAGTGGAGGAGACTGGACAGGATGCCAGTGTTGACTCTAGTAACCTAAAGAAACGCCAGCAGGTCGGGCTGATGAAGATGACTTTATTATATGCCAAAGGTGAGTCTGGCAATGTTGGAGATCAGATCGTGGATTGGGCTGAGAGGCTTGGTTTGGCACATCAGGGGGACACATTCTTTGATGATTCTCGCCTTCTCTTCTCTTAGGCCGGAGAAGAGAAGACCGAGGAAGGATTTAATAGCAGCCTTCAACTACCTGAAGGGCAGTTCCAGAGAGGATGGAGCTGGACTGTTCACAGTGGTGACAGATGACAGAACAACGAGCAATTGTCTCAAGATGCAGCAAGGGAAGTTTAGGTTAGATATTAGGAAGGTAGTAAAACACTGGAACGGGTTACCTAGAAAAGCTGTGGAATCTCCATTCTTGGAGGTTTTTAAGACCAAGCTGGACAGAGTCTTGTCTGGGATATAATTGGAGATGGTGCTGCTTTGAGCAGGGTGTTGGACTAGATGGTCTCCTGAGGTCCCTCCCAACCCTAATTTTCTCTGATTCTATGAAAGCAGCAATTTAAATGGAGTGGTTCATGATTAATTAACTAGGTTATCTCCCTCTTGGGTTCAAAATAGGCACAGTTGGTTAGGTGAATTCTAAGCTTTCCTTGAACCACTGTAACCTAGCAAGTACTTCCAACCTGAATGATAGCATGAAAGGTATAGCTGAAAGAAAATAAGAAAGGAGCATGAATAGATCAATATGCCAAATACACAGATGAGAGAAGTATAAGCAAGACACTGCTCCTTCTAAGATCCAGCAGAATATGTATTGGGGCAGTGTTGGGGCTGTGTTCTGCCCTCGAGGAAGGCAGGGCAGATTCAGCAATCTCTAACTCCTATGATCCTTTAAGTAAAAAGGACAAGTGTATGTCCAAAAGTTTGTCAACAAAGACCTCCTGGCCTCTTGTACATTTCCTGGACCACCACAGCAAAAACAACCTTCTAACCTGTAACTAAACTAGAACATCGGTATTGAGCCAATACCGATGAGGGTAAGATGAGCCAACACCGATGAGGGACTTAAGAGGGTCCAAGGGACACTGTCCCCCCAGAATTGCCATCCCACTGAAACATAAGCTAACAATGAAGATTGCAGAAGTGAAACACTTCAGGTTTGGAGAAAAGTACTGAATCACAACGGGGCATCTGTAGTAAGTGTTTGCTACAGGTTCCCGGTCAGGGTTCCTAACAGGAAGCTCAGCGAGAACTAATTGCCTTGTTGTCCACACCTGCCCGGGGCTGTGACTGGCAGCCCTACACCAGTTAATGGGACAAGTGGCCACTGCCTGGATTTCCTGATTAGATGCTGGGGAGATCAGCCTCCCAATGTATTTCCACCTGTAGCAGCAGACTGCAAGCTAGCCAGCAGTTTTTCTGATGTTCTGTTTTGGTCAGCCGCTCTGATCCTGCACTTCTGGTTCCCAGACTCCTGACTTTGCTCGACCCAGTTCCTATTCTCTGAGCTACCAGACACAAGGGGAAATCCAAAAAGCCAGTCTCTGTCTTGGAGTACCCCAGCTTCAGCTTGGATTCTCAACTCATCCTGACTCCAGCACCAGCTTCTAACTCCTGAGCCGTGACCCTGGATTTCCCTGGGGATCTGGTGACTTGACTTCCGAGTCCTGAACCCTCACTCAGCTCAAGTTTTGGACTCTTCTTCTGGCACATGCTCTCCCCCAGTGGTCAGACCACTAGGTTAGACCACTAACAACCCAACCATTACTCTCCCACCACTGGAGAACAGTCAGAACAAAAATACCCGGGCCTTACTATCAAGTTGCTTGAAATTAGGGGATGATTTACCATGTGAATCTTCACTCAGATAGTAACAGAAATTGGCTTAGACAACAGAGATCTGTAGTGTTGTCCCTCTCTGACCATATAACACGACTTTGTTTGAGCCGTCAGAGAATTTCACAGGCTCGTTACTGATCAACTGTAATCAGGTTAGCCGAGGACAGCCTCATGACTCTTCCCAGTCCAGAGCAGGCCTATGCCTCTTCCTGTCTTTAATACCCAAATTGCTAGATATTGGCTATGTTTCCCACCATGGGGACAGAGAGTCTGCACAGCAGCAACATTAAATGACAACTTCTATCCTTTCAAGTCTGGTTCTCATGGTAGCACATAGGAAATTCTTTAATTCTCTTGATGTCTTTGCTTGTGTATTCTCAAAAGGACATGATCATGATAGATATGTAATTCTTATAGGAGATCTGCGAGTACCAGATGTAGGAAACTATAAATGGCCAAGGGATTCTTCAGCTACGCAGTGGAAATATCGTGACTAGGAAAGTAAAGAATCCTACCAGAGGAGAGATTACTTTTGGATCTACAATTCCTCAATAACACACAGCAACATAAAATATAAGGTCAGAGCAACAGGCAATGTTAGTGCAAAAATCTGATGGCCACTGAGTTCAGTATGAAGACCAGACAAACACTTAGCGGTGGTCATCTGACCCCAGCACTCTTTCCTGCCAGGGCAGGGGGTCAGACTCGATGGTCTACCGAGGTCCCTTCCGACCCTGAAAAAAAATCTATGAAAAAAGTAGAGATCTCTAGAATGTAACAGCAATGGATTCTTACATTTTAAGAAAGCAAGTTTCTGAAGAAATAAGGAAAGTCATGACCAGAATGAATGCACACCAAAAAGCTATCAAAGACAACAATACCCAACGAACTGTGGGTGCACACTTCTCACAGTACAATCACTCCCTCGCCGATCGCTCAGTCCTAATCCTCAAAGGGAACTTATAAAACACCGTCCATTGATGAGCATACAAACTTCATTTCATAAATCTACTGGATACAAAAAAACCCCATAAAATAAATATGTTTAGGCATTGGTTTTATGACGCATTATAACCTTCCTGACATCCAATTCACCACGTACCTGCCTGACAGCCTCTTTTCTACCTTGTACTCTATCACTGCACTTTTCTCCTCCCCCTTCTCTCTCTGTTTCACTTTTCCTCCTCATCATTTGTCTTGGTAATTATACCCATTTACATTTTCACTGACATTATGCCACGCTTGTAGCTTCTTTCACATTTCCTGGAGGCTCAGAAGAGCAGAAACTCCCCTTGCCTGAAGAAGGCCTCCGGGCTAGGGCCTGCACTTAGGATGCCTGCCAAAAGACTTTGAAAATATCCGAAGCTCTTGGTGGGGATGGAAGAGGTTTGCTAGTTGTAGGGTCACTTACGATTCTGGACGGACTCACGGATTTGGACTTGATTTGGTTGATTCGTCTTGGAACACAAGCAATTTCATAAGAAAAAAAACCAAGATTGTGCCCAACAGCTTGCTAAGAACCTTTTCCCAACTACTCAGTTGGTCCAATAAAAGATACCATATATACTCAAAGAATCTTGCCCATTTAAAAATGCTTTACTCCAAGAATGTATTTGGTAGCTGTGTTGGTCTGAGAAAAAAAGAAATACAAAACTCTAAAACTCTTGGTTCAGAGATGATACCTTTTATTAGACCAACTAAGAAATGGCAGCAAAAAATATCTTTTTCTGCAAGCTTTTCTCAGGCCCTTCCTCAGGCTTACAGAAAACTAAAGATGGTAAAAAGTTTTGGATTTCAACTTCATTATTGAACAAGAAAGATTTCTGCACCTCCCTGCCTTTCTGCCACCTGACACCACCAGGGAAGGAGTGCTGCCTTATCTGTACATCAAGGAGCACTTCACAAAGACACTCTCATGGACCCAGACGGACAGACTTCCATCTTCAGCTCCCTCTGTGCAAAAATGAAGTTTATTTTCTACCTATGGGGACTTTTTATCACATTTAATTTTCCTTGAGCCTGAGGAAGGGCATGTGTGCCCAAAAATTTGCAGAAAAAGATAATATTTGTGCAATTTCTTAGTTGGTCCAATGCATGGGTGACACATAGGGGATGCACATGGGTGCACGTACACCCCGAGTGTGGCACTGCACCCCCTACAAAAAGGGGGCACTGACACTGTCAGAAGCACCCGTGGGTGGTTGCTGCTCACCTCCCTGCTGCCAACACCACCGGCAGCGTCTGTGAGCAGTCTGTGATCACAACTGGCCACTGCCGACAGTGCCTGTGGGTGGTCACCGACCTCTGGTCAGTGTTCGCAATCTCCCCCCACACCCCGCTGCTGACAGTGCTGGCAGCATCTGCACGAGCTCCGCACTTCCCGCTGCCATGCTCCTATCGCTGTCAACATGCTCCTGCCGCCACTGCTGCACTCCCACCGCCACCATGACCGCCCCCAGCTGCTGGGGGCACGCACCATTCATGGTCTGATGAGAGGGATCATCTCCGAAACAAGAGTTCTAGAGCTTTGCATTACTTTAAGGAGGCCTTTGATCCCCATGTACCACCATCATCATGGCTGGCAGGAAAAGAACTGCAGGGCCTGAGCTCAGGTCAGGCCTGCTGAGGTGATCACAGCTAATAGTAGGGAGATGAAGCCTAGAGTCTTGTCAGCACCACTGTCTCCTCCTCCTTGCTGGTTTTAATCTGGTTTTGAACATACTTAGAGAATGACATAGATTCCACCTTGAATGAGAACCTGAATACTATGGAGGAATATTTCTGGATGTGGAGACTCAGGCCAAATCGCCACAAAACAACAGTTTCTGCATTGCATCTTGATAACAGGAATGCTAAGCATACCCTGAACATACCTTTCTGTGGCAACAGGGTGTGGTACAACCCCACTCCATCATATCTCAGAGTGGGGCTGGACCGCACATTGACCTTCCATGACCACCTGAAGACGGTAGCCGCTAAGACAAAATTCGTTCCTTATCTTTATCCAGAAACTGACAAGCACAAGCTGGACAGCATCAGGACCAGTATTATGGACACCAGCACTGGCCCTTGCATACTCTGTAGCTGAGTATTGTGCATCAGTATGGACCAGAAGCAGTCACACTCAATGTGTTGACATCCAACTGACCTGCAATGCGGTGCATCACTGGAAACCTCAAGTCAGCTTAGTGTGGACCTGGTATGTTTCTGGTCCATACTGATCCACCAGTGGAGCAGTTAGGGACACCCCTTCTCCCCCGCCCCCAGGGATCCCTACTAGCCTCACCAGTGGCTCAGGGCAGGGGCTGGGACCGGCCTTTCCCTCACAGCTCTTTCTAAGACTTGTGCCCCCAGTTGGGCAGCCAGGGATGCTGCTGGGGCAGGGGAACATCGTCCCTGCCTGGTCTCTGCCACCAGAGCCCATCCTGGCAGCCTTGTTTAGGAGAATCTGGCCCCAAATGTTCAGCAGACCTTGAATCTCGTTTTCAGAAATGATCCAAGCAAGTACCTAGGGTTTTAAATCCTAACAACTTTCTCCCATGTGGCAAGATCACATATAACAATGAAATGGGATGATGGGTTTTTAAGTATTTTATCACCAAAAATTTCGAACTCAGTTGCAGTGAAGGCACAAAGGAGTAGCTCGAGGCTGCCTCCTGGCTTGCAGTTAAATTGCTATTTCACATGCTCATTTGGCCCTGGGAGCAGCACATCTAAACGCAAAAGAAATGTGTTGTGCCACAGGATAGAGCCGCCATACTCTTTCCTCCCCCACAACCATAGCATAAGGCATTTTGTTATGATGGCTTTTAACATATGCAAGATCAAGATCAGATTCCTAAAATATTCTGAAAACCAGTAATAGCCTCCACACTGACTGT
The DNA here is from genome assembly GCA_030014935.1 of Caiman crocodilus. Classification (NCBI taxonomy): domain Eukaryota; kingdom Metazoa; phylum Chordata; order Crocodylia; family Alligatoridae; genus Caiman; species Caiman crocodilus. The sequence goes on along the minus strand of JAGPOW010001296.1, from coordinate 10,582,721 downwards.
GGTTAAATATAAAACTTAAGTAATTTGTTCTATTAAAAAGTCAGAGTCTTATTTTTATCAAGTGATGTTATGAGGCCATGTTCTAAATCAGCCCAAAGCTTCTGCAGCCCTAGGAACTCCTCTTCTGTCATTTTTAAAGGCCTAATGAAGTTAGCAACTGGTGCAGATCCCTTTGCATGTTTTTATTAGTACAGAATTCTCCTCCTGACACTGAACAGATCAGGCCAGGCCTGGAAGATTAAACATTGATCTACAGAATAGTATTACATGTGCTTTCCTTGCGTAATGTAAAGTATCCTCTCTCAGGGTAAGGGCAGAACAGATTGCAGCATGTCTGAGTGTGCAACTGAGTACAAGGAGCCTGTCTCTGCACCCTTGCACACAAGGCAAGAAGTATGGGCTCTTTACATGGCAACCGGTGCTAGTAGTGACAACAGGGGAGGAGGAATGATAGTCTTGCTCTCCTCTGTATCATCCAGAGGAGCTGAGCCAGCACAGCAAAATACAAAATGGTGCCTGTTTCAGTATTTGCCCTGTCCAGCTCCTAGCAACAGGCTGGCCAAGTATTGCGGCTGCCCTCCTTTGGATCTGTTCAGTGTGTCCAGGGCCCTTCCTAACTGGCCATATGACCTTGAGCAAATCACTTAATGCCCCATGCCTTACTTTCCCCACTTTTAAAGAAGGGGACAGTCACTGATCCTGACCCCATTTTATAAAGCACTTTGAGATCTAGGAAACATTTGCTATATCAGTGCTGAGAGACATGGGCACGTGTAAGCACCTATCATCCTGGGGGTCTCTTCACAATTATGAGAGTGTCCATGCCGTTCTTCTCCAAGTGACTGGGTCCAGTGCACGGCTGCTCCCGCAATGACGAAATGAAGCTATTCCAAGCATCCTCAAGGCAGAATGCATATTCCCTGTTGGATTAAGGAATAGTTTGTCTGATGCACCCTAGACGGGTGGAATGGAGCAGGGTCAAGGCAAGCGTGCAGCGGAGCACTGAAAGTCCCTTTTTAATCAGACAAGTAGTGACCATGTGTTCGCATCGGGAATGCATGCCGAACTTTCTTCAGCAGCATCTCAGTGCTGACCTTTCCCTGCATTCCCCAAGCAGCAGGAAAATTGTTACATATAAGTAAACTGACATATACCATATGCAACCCCAGCTGTCCTTGCCTACCCACAGTTTTCCTTCTGCTGAGAATTGCACTGGGTAGGGCAGGGGCACAGTGCAATTCATTATTAACAAGCCATTGTGAAAATAAAGAGAGAAATGCATGCTGGTGGGCAGATAGAGGAGCTGGTCACAGAAATGCGTAATAGATCCTTTAACAGCGTGTTGCTTTTTGCTGTATTGTGTTGCCTTTTGGATGCTAGGAGCTCACCAGCTTAGTGAACATTTCATTCCCTCCGGCCGGCGCTTCCAGGATCTGTGCATTACTTCATTGTTCATTCTGCTTGTTTGCTTTATGCTTATTTTTACACGGCCCAAGGTCTCGCTCTGTTTTATTATTCAGGGAAGCTGGCAAGGCTAGTTTGTAGATGGTTCCACTATACAAATACTGTGGTTTATGCAACATGTAATTAATTTTTTATGATTTTGTATGAACCTGAAAGCATTCACTACTGGGCTTTACACAGCAAGTAGTTCAGCAAGCACTGCAGTGGGTGGTGGGCTAAGTATAGGGCAATAGTAGAAAGGCTTTATCCTTACATTGTTGCATTACCTCACATGGGCCAAGATGTTCCAAATGACTTGTGATGTTAAGTGTCCCTACACTTGGGTGCCCAACTTGAGGCACATTAAAAAGGGGCTCTAATATTTCAAAAGTGCTGAACATCCCTCCTCTGAACACGAAACTGCTTTCAGCCGCCTCAAGTCAGGTGCTCAGACATGCAGATGCCCCAGTATCACCTGCCACTTGGCCAGAGCATCTAGAGCAGGGCTGGCCAAGCTGCATCTCCCGGTCCGTGTGGCAGGGCACTGTGTGTGCCTGCCACTTTAAGGGCCAGAAGACAGCAGCTGGCAGGTGCCTGATGAGGGCAGCCATTTTAGATTCAGGGCTGCCTGCATTTCGCAACAATGTTGCCGGGCTGCAGGTATCATTTGGAGGCAAGGGAGGAGCTGTAGGGATGGTTTGGAGGCTCCTGGTCCTGGGCTTGATCTAAAACTGCACCCTGCCGGGAGTGGGTGGCCTGGTGGGGCTCTCAGTGGTGTGGGTGCCTCCAGGAGATACCAGGCCAGTTAGTACCCTGGGTGAAAGGTGGGTTAGGGTGCCTTAACCCCAGCTCCCACCTTTGGGTGGGTCAGGTGACAATGGAGGTAGAGGGGGCTAGGCATATAGCCATGGCCACCTGAGGAGGGAAGCTGTGAGACCCTGAGGTGAAGGGGCAAAGAACCAGAGGGCCCAGTACATACATGTATACTTAGTGTTACCCTGAAAGGGGCCTGAGTGTGCCTAGACCCAGTCGGGTAATTGGCTGGCCTCTGCCCCGATGAGGGTTGCTGGAGAGACCCAACAGTCCCGTCTGCCACCCGAGGAATGGACTAGCTAAGCCTATGGCCAAAGGGTGCCCGCTCCAACAGGGAGCAAGGTGGCAGAAGCTGTCCATGCAAGAAAGAGACCCTGTGAGAGGGTGGAGTGAGGCCCGAGTGAGAGGCGGGCAGTATGAATGGGTGCGTGACTGAGGTCTGACGGTGAGGCCTAAGCATGCTCTGGCTGGGGGCACGGTAACATCTGGATGCCATCTGCGAGGCTTGGGATGTGGTGTAGGGGAGGTATGGTGCCATGGACACCCCCAAATATTGGGGTACAGTAATGGGCAGTCTCCTGTCTTATCGATCAACTTATTATTCCAACAAGGCGTGGTGGGAGAAACAGGTGGGTGGCATGCCCAAGGGCAAGTGGGGGGCTAGCTGTGGCTAGTGGGGATCCCCACTTTGCTACGATCTGAATACTGCTTCTGGCCAGTCTAAATACGGCTCCTCAAGGATAAGTCATTTTAAATGAAAAGATCATTTGTTTTCTATGTTTGTTTCTCTTTGGTTCTTATTTATTCCAACAAGTTCTGTAATGGCAAATTATTATTTGAGCGAGGACTCTAGGCACAAAACATTGAGTCTGGGTCACGCATGTTTTGAAAACTGCATGTCCTGGAGCTCCTAAACCTGTGGAGATACGGGGTTTGTGGCTAGCCAGGCGAGGAGGTTTAACCACTCTGGTTTACACTGGTATACGGAAAGTGAGTTCTCTGAAGCCACCTAGGAACTTTTGACACCGAGGGTTAGAGTCTATTCCATGTGTTAAAGGGGTTAGGTTGTAGCCGTGTTGGCCTAAGGACATAGGCAGACAAGGTTCTTCGGGTGAATCTGATATCTTTTATTGCATCAACTTAAATAGTTGGGGGGGGGGGGAAACGTGTGCGCGCGCACACACCCACACACCCCACCCCCCACACACCACACACACTTTTTAGCAAGCTTTTGAATTTAAAAACACTTTGTCAGGTGAGGAAGTCTCTGCAGTTGGTGCGTGCTCTTCCACCTGATAGACATCTGAGTGCACTTAAATTCCTCCGTGCATTTCTGGCCCATTCTGTTCAAGTCCCTGAAAATCTATTCATCCTTGGTAACACAGTCATCTGACCCTTAACACTGAATCAAAAAAAATCAGTGAGGGGAAGGAAGACCCCATCTTCGTGAACTGTTTTTCAGGGACTTGAGTAGTGTGAAATAGGATCACGTTTCAACTCCTAAATCTACCTGTGTACATAAAATGTGGAATGAATCTGACCCCGAGCCTGCACTCCAGAGTCAATTGGGATAATTGATACCTGAATCTGAGCCACTCCATCAGTATAACCTGAGCATTGGCAGCCATACTGCAAAACCACAGGCATTTTACTAAGTTCCTTCTAGTGTTGCAGTCACTGATGTCTGTCATGTGAGGACTTCTGGGGGTATGTCTCATGCGTTTGATTTCTTTTTTCTTTAACTGTAGGAATCGGAGCCGCTCCATAACTCCGTCTCAGTAAGTTCTGTGGAGCCTGTTTCCGTGGGTGAGGTTCTGCAGTGGTCTGCTGCGGGTGAGGATGGACTCGAGCGGTAGTCATTCAGTGCTTTCCCACAAGTGATACAATCTGTGTTTTCTCTCTGCTGAGGGGGTAAGTTCCTAACCAGTGAAAGCCTGGGTTGAAAGCACAAGCAAACCTGAGTCGGAGATTTTTGCGTGTATACATGAGCTGGCTTTGGGGCAATGCCAAAGTGGGAACCTGGGTTAACTCGGCAATGAAAACAAGCCTTTGGTATTGCAGAGCCTCACTGAGGAAACTACTTAACTAAGCACATGCCTTATTTTAAGTTGGGGACTGCTCTTCCGCTAGCAGTTAAGCATATTCTTAAGTCCCATTCTGAACGGGGACCCTAAACAAGCTTGTTGTATTGCTAAAAATCAACAGTAACTTAACTGTTTAGATTCACATTGGTGGTAGATGCATTTCAGTGCCACAACACAATGGGTGCATCTACACGTTCATTAATGCGCTTTTGCTAATGTGCATTAAATATAGTGCCTCCATCGTGAGGTACTAGAAGAGGGTGAATTAGCCTATTTTATTAGGCATTAGCAAAAGTGCACAGGTTTGTTTTTTTTTTCTGGTGCTTTAATGCACATAAAAATAGGTTAAGGCATATTAAAATGCACATGTAGGTGCGCCCAATGGGTCTTATCAATTGGTTGTAAGACAGGAGACATACAGCTATCCATCAAAGTAGGATAGTGAAGAGCTTTTTGCGATCCTCCAATGAAAGATAAAATAGAAAAGACAAGTGCATATTTCTTTATTTCCCTTCTTTTCTAACTTTGTAAAATACATAGAATGTATATATATATATTATTTTTGTTTAAGTTAACAGCCAGTCACAAGACACTCTTAAAATGCCACTTCTGAAAACAGAACTGCACTTTAAATCTGGGGTAATTATTCTACTCTCCGCAGGACAAATTAAATTCTCATTTTACCTTTAAACAGTCTTGCAGAACTTGGGCAAAAAAAATTCTGTGAAAGATGTTTTTTGCTCATTGGAATGTTGTTTTAGATCTTATCTAAACAGCGCTCGGATACTTTTCTGTTTGCATAAATTTAAATGCCATCCACTTGAATTTGTGAAGTGTGTGTGTAAATGAACTTAATGTTACTAAGTAAGGAGGCCACTGGAGTAAAACAATGTGCCAACTTCAGTAAACGTTAAAATCAAAACACATACTAACTAGTTGTGGGTTGATCACTATATAGTAGCTTGTGATTGGTCTTCTAATTTTTGTCTGCATTTTGTCTCTCACAGCTTGAGCTCTTCAGGGAAACATCTATTCATCACAGGCCCATTTAGCATGTATCACAATCACTGGCAATGCATTGGGGGAACATGGGGAGGCATATTTTTTCCCCCCGCCCCCCCAGCTGATTTCTGCATCAATGGTGGAATGTGAGGCTACAGCCCAGCCAGAGCCAGGGTCCAGCAGCAGTGGGGTGGCAGAAGTGGTGTGATTTCTGTACTGATGGTGGGGTATGGACCTGCAGCCTAGTCAGAATCGGCACCCAGCAGCAGCAGGTGTGATGCAATGGTGGGACAGAGTTATGCCCACCACCCCTCCACTCTCAAGACTTGCACATCACCACTGATCACAATTGAATCCCAATCCTTGCCTGGGGCTTCTAGGTTCTGTTATTATGATAGTACATTTGCGTACTACTGAAATAAAGACTTAACAGGATGATGCAGGGCTGTCCAAGTGGCAGCCTGCAAAGGATTAATGTGCAGCTCCCAAGGCATCCAGCCCCCATTGGTGTGGCCTGAGCACTGTATGGCCTCCAGCTGCTTAGAAGTTGAACAGCCTGGGAATAATGCAGATGAGATGATGGATGTTTTCAGTGAGGAATTTTGTAAATTAAGATTTTTAAAAGGCCAAAGAAAGGTAGATCAATTTTAAAATACCCTGTAATGTTCATCCCCGCAAGTAAGGGTTCTGCTAGGATTCCCACCCATGACCTTGGGCATTGTAAGCAAAAACCTAGCTACTGGGCTTCCTGCCCTGCTAAAGAAATTTTACTACATGCAATTCTGACAATTGCCATGCCAGGCGCCATGGCAAAGTGATCACTACCAAGTGATCATTTGGGAACACTGCAGGGACTGCTAGTGCTTGATCTATTAGTCTAACCACTTGCTTCTAAATGCTGTCAAATATACTACTAGAACATTTAAATATATTTAACATTTACCCCCACCAAGAGATTTCCATCTAGCTTGGGGCGGGGGAGAGGAGCAAGGGGGGAAAAAGTCAACAGTTGCTTTACTGAGTGATACAGAACATTGTGATCTGGAGGAGAGTTTATATCAATACAACAAGCTATTTGTTGAGTACTTTTTATGGGTGAATAAGCACTGCCATCAGAGCTGGGCCTTTCCATCCTGTTTCTTGGAAGCTTGTATTGATGGTTTACTCTGTGAAGAGCATTGCTGAGCACACTCCAGGCAGAAACGCGCAAGCAGTTGAGAATACAGAAAGCCAAGGCACAAATGCCTTTCCTCCAGTGAATGCAAACATACAGGCTGACTTCACTTCAAAGGCAAATGCCTGTGCTTAGTCATGAGGCCAAGCCAGTCTCAGGGGTCATGCTATTGAAAAAGATGGTAGCATGAGATTCTGAGCTTGCTGGATTCAGTGGGAGTTCTGCCATGGACTTCTGCGGAGCCAGGATTTGACTTGCGGTGTCTGTCTCGGGGCACGTGAAGCTCATAGGAGAAGAGACATGTGTGAAGAAGATGCGTAGAATTATCCACCTACTGCTGCTCTCCAAAGCACAAGACCGACTCGGCCAAATTTTCTGACTTTCAATCTTAAAGAAAAGAAGATAAAGATCCATTGACAAAGTGACCGCCTCTATGATACATATACATGTTCTTAACTTTTTTTTTTCTCAAATTTAAGTTGAAGGACATTTTTAGAATAAATGTTTGGTTTTAAAAAGCATGTCTAATATTTTAAAGTATACAGCATATGCATGCTCAGTATTATGGCTGATACAGTGGGTTTATGATGGCCATGGCAAAATGGGTTTGAAATAACCTGATCTGTTGCCCCTCCCGGTCTGCTAAATATACATTTCCCAAAGACCCCAGTTCTAGAAATGTTTACAGATCAGTAGCTTTATACCAGTGAGTAACCCCTTGACTTCCATGGATAAGCTCATGGATAAAGTTGCTAAAATGCTTATAAATGTCTAAGATTTGGCTGTAAGTAAAAAAGACCAGAGAACTCTGGAGCTTTTAAGCTCAGGCAAAATAAATCTATTGTAGAAGGGCTTTGCAACTAACTTGAACAAGAGACTATTTAGTACAGTGGTCAGAGTACCATAGCTGGGCTATTATTCTTAGATGCACACCGATAACAGCCACATAGAAGGTTAGATATATTTACCTCAAGTCCAGATTTGAAGTTAAAGGCATGCCTTATATTTAAAAGTCAGTTTTCAACAAATTGGTCCTTCTTTATTAGCTAAATAACTCATTATTAATATAGAAAGCAACTGAAGTTAATATGCATCCCATCTTTGATGCCATTTGCTTTTCTTTCTCATCTTGAAGCATGAAAACAGTTAACTCCACTTACCCGTTCCCATGCCAAACAAACATCTGATATATAAACACTACAGGGGGAGGCTTATGACTTTAAAATACTTCTAATGTTGTAATTCACATTGCTAAAGGCAGAACTGAAGGACCAATAGACTGCTCTGCACAGCAAATGTCATCTTTCAGAATATTTTTAATAAGTAAAAACCAGGAAAGGTGTTGATCTTAAGGTGAGCAAAATGTCACTCACTTCTGCACAACAGCAGAGTTTCTCTAAGTTATGCTTAGGGTCCATAAATCAAACTAAATTGGCATATAAGAGAACTTCAGGAAAAAGAGAAAGCAATTTCCAAAAGCGTATTTTTATCTACAGCTCAAATCGCAGGAAGATTCATAAATAGTTTAGCAAGGTTAGTTATCAACGCGACAGGGGCATGTGCTGTTGTGCATGTAGTTACACCAGATTTTAAGACATGCCCATAATTTATGTACTGCTTGAAAGGAAGAACCATTTCCATGGGCAGGGAGAACTGCCCAAAATGGATAAAAACACATCCAAGATAAAAACTGGTGGTCAGACAGTGGTTTCAAAACAACTACTCAACAGTAGCAATCCACATCCTTTTGTGTAGCTGGTCAAGCTTGAGGGAAGACACGTGTCAGTGACCCACTGCAATTTTCACTTTTCATGCTGTGGTGAACATAGAAAGAATCATTTCTCAAAAAAGGAGATACGTCCTGCTTGCCCCAGGAGGGTTTCCGCTGCAGGAATAGACATGCAAAACATTGAAAATCAATACCCTGAATTTTCCTGGCCTATCAGTCTAGGAAGCACAAGATGGAAGGAAGCCCACGTCTTTGTTGAGTGATGCTATTTCTGATGTCTGAAGGCATCCTTTGGAACAAGCTTGAAGTGATCGCTATAAATGACTTGTTTGAGTGAATACAGAGTACTTTGGAGAATTATAATTTATGCCGGGCAGAAGCCGTTACGGTTCAATTCAAGTGGCTTTAAAATAAGACTTTTGGGAGACAACCAAACCAGTCTCAAGTCTGCTCTCTTGCCAGTCTATGGCACTCCTAAATTTATACTCCCAGGACATGTTCTGCAACAGTGCTAAGCGCCCTAAAACCCCACTGAAGCTAGTGAGAGTCAAAGATACTCCTATGTTGAAACCCAGAGACCTTGATCAATGTCAGGTGAGATCACTCTCTTTCAGGGGAAAACAAAGCAGCTCTTGCCATCCTCCTGTGGCTCTAGATCCAAATTTGGATAAATCAAGTTGCTTAAGGAACTCCATCCCCATGTTTCTTCCAGGAGAAGGCATGAAGTGAGTGTTTTTGTGTGCACACAGGCTGTACTCCCAAGGCATGAATATGAACATAGCAGCACAAGTAAACTTGATGGAAAAGCAGCTGTTCCTAGTACTTTCGAAGAAAGGGAAGGAAGCACGGTGTTGCCAAGTGGCTAGGACACTGACCTAGGATCTAGGTACTACCATATTTTTTGCATACTGCATGATCCCCAAATAAGACACACAGCTTGTTTTGGGAAGGCAGAATGAAGAAAAAGAGATTTGTCTAGTCTTTTCAGTCACAGCACAGGTGCACCATGGCTGAGTGCTCCCAGCCACAAGCACTTACCCTCTTTGCAGCTCCACAGTTCATGTGTTAACCCGATCACACCTGATGCCAAATTGGCAGCAATGTTTGGGCGCTCAGCCAAAACCTGCTTCCAATTCAGCAGCATCTATGACAGGGTTAAAGCTTGAACTATAGAGTTTGCAAGGACAGAGTGACCCAAGCAGCAGATTCAGCCCTTCTTGTTTGGGATCAGGAAGGGAAAGGAAGGCAGTATAGCTCCCATCAGCCATCATGGCATCCCCATGCATCCATTCTGGCATGGAAATCAGAAACACATACCCCAATTTTGGAGGGCTAATTTGTGGGGAAAGTTACTTGTCATATGTGAGTAAATACAGTATGTCTGGGTTTGGCATTGCTGTGGTAGGTGACTTTGAGCATGTTCCCTAGGCACCCCTTTCTGTACCTGTAAAGTGGGGATGTTGATACTGACTTTCATCCCAAAGAAATTTGAGACCTATGGATGAAATACTTTACATGCTGTTATTGTTACTGGTGTTATGTAGATCTGACTGGATTAGTCTGACTCTAGAGCATGGCAGTAAGCTTCCCCTTGGGTAGCCAAGTTCAGGTTGAACACCAAAACAGTTGAGATACCTGTTTGCTACTAACCACTTTTATCAGTGGAAAGACAGCTGAGCAAAATGCCTGGCAGGTAAATTGTTAGAAGCTAAGACATGCCACTTCTTTCACCAGCTACCAGCTGAGCTTACAATGGCTGGATTGCAAGCATTTCCCATCACTGTTTTTTTCCGTTTATATTTCCGAAAGAGCCCACCCATCCAAGGATCCCCTGACTGAAGCACAGAACATGCTGCCCTCCATGACTATGCAGCAGGGAGACAGAAGCTACAAAAATCCAACAAGAGCCATGGTAGCAAGTGGAAGCCAGCTCAGAGAATGAGCAGTGCCATTAGTGTCCAGCTGAGCCTCAGTGCTGCACAACAATGTCAAGTCAGAAAAAGCATGGTTAGTTGATGTAAAGATGGGTTATACATAAAAGCAACTTCTGCATGTTAGAAAAGGGTCGTGCGTGCATGTTATTATATGGTCAAGTCAATTTACTGTATGATTGAATTAATCAAACCCAAAACAGAGTAAACATGGACCCACATGCTCTTGCACATGGCCCCCTTAGGAGCACCATGGGATAGAAATGGGCTTATGGTCATTTCACAGAGATGGAAATGAGACCACATCTGTTCAGTACCCACCTCAGATTAGGCCTGCTCCTTAATGTGTGGACAGCTTCTTCCTGCATATGAGTAAATTACATAATGGGCATCACATCCCACCGAAAGACAGTTTCACACGCTATTGGTTTGATCTCATGGTTAAGGTATCGTCTCATTGCCATCCTGCCTGCTCCTTTGCCCAGTTTTAACTCTTGTTACTTCCTGTTTTCACCCCTCATAAGGCAGCCTCCACAAATCTTCCTCCTCTCCTTTAAAAAGCTTACACCTCTCAAACACATACAGATGGTTTTCAGATTCCCCTTTGGTTGTGTGTGTTACTGTATCCCTCCATACTCGGCAGCCTTGGAACGGAACAACACGAGGCCACGTTCTGTTCTGTTCCATCGCCGTAATTTTGGAGTAAGTCCATGAATGTCTGGCTTTGACTTCCGGAGACTGACTCCGCATTTGCAGCAGTGTAATAGAGCACTTACGGTGTTGACTCCCTTGTTAAATATTATTTTAATATTAATATGGAGTTCACTTCTGGATTAGGTGAAGGCTAAAACCCGAAGGAAGTAGTTCTGAAATATTATTCACAACCTTCTTGCTTTTGCCGGGTAAGGCTGTTCAATTTTATGTAACATCTTTGTTGTCTTTATTACAGAAATTGCCTGTATTGGTTTTTCCTCACTACCAAGGGCACGCATTTAAGTGAATCAATGGGGGGGGCATTATTTCTAGTTCTACCAGTAGAAATGTTTCTTTTTTTTCTGCTTCTGCTTTCCTCTTCTCTTCTGTGAATTCATGAACGTGCTCACTGGCCGTTGTTGATTGTCCCTTCTGCAGAGAAATTCTCATTTTATTCTCCTGCTGACGACATCAAACTGCACTGAAGCAGTTCCCCCCATCCACCTTTTTTTGTTGAAAGGAGAGAATTTTGTGAGAGAGCCAAATACTTTGTCGGTCTTTGCAAGACAGGCACCACATGTACAAGGTGCCAGATAAACAATTGGGTACAGTATATTTCCCAAGCCAAAACCTGGTTCTTACTGGCAAAACTGCCCAGGGGAATGAACACGTGTGTCTTCTTGGTAAAATTCTTCTATGCTTTTTCATCTATGCTTGATTTAACACCACAGTCTTCCATGCATCCTTCACCAATATCTTCACAGCTTTTGTTTCCCTTAGCTCCCTCCTGTTATAATCATTGGAGAGCGTAGCTGGCCTATCACAATGTGCAATGATAAACTCCCTGTGCCACTTTGCTACCTGCCTCTCTCGTCTAGGCTGTCCCATACATTTCCATTATTCTTTTTGCTGCAGCAATCAGCTTTAATGCCGTAGATATTCTGAGGCCCCAGAACTGACAAGAACCTTCTCCAAGCCATGCTGTTCCCACCTCCTCCTATGCCTTTCTATCCAGCCCATTTCTTTTCCCTGTCATGATGACTCTTGTCAGTTTTCTGCTCTTTGACTGATGTGATCATAATAGCCTGATCCAAAAGTGCTGAATTCACAGGTCTCAAAGTATGCACTGGGGCTGTGCTAAACGGGCCCTATTCAGTTTGGATTTGGCCCAAATCGGGGACAGTGATTTGATCCAGTGATTTGGATCACTGTCCCCGATTCAATTCAGCCGAATCCAAATCTGAAGATTCAGTGCTGATTTGGTGAATCAGTGATTCAGACACAGGCACACCTTTAAAAGTTTTTTTCCACATACCTTGAGGTAGCAGGTGCGGCTCATGACCGCTGCGGTTCTGGGGTGCACGGAGCATCCCACAAGACTGAGGGGGGCTCCCCGTGTGCTTGGCAGCAAACCCAGAAGTGGACCAGAAGTAGTTCTGGTCCATTTCTGGGTCTTTCAGGGAGCATGCTGGGAGGCCCCCTATGCTCCTCCAGCTCGGCAGTCGGCCACGGGGAAACCCCAGGTGCCCCCCCAGGCCCAGGAGGCACCAGTCACTGATTCTTTCATCTCCTTAGTCTGTTGTTCTGTAGTTGTTAATTATTGCTAATTAACTGGTTACATTAGCTAGCAACTGTGTATTGATTGAGCTGGTCCCTGAGTGAATCATGATTGATTGGTAACTGGTAACACAGTAGCTTAGCAGCCAGGCCTGCAGTAGTTTCCGCTCCCCCAAGACAGACAGTTGCACAAGCACCCGTGTCACGAGTTTTGTCTGTCAGCAGCTAGAGGTGCAGGGCCTTAGGACCCACCTGCACCGATCTCCTCGACAGCTGGCAGGCTTCATGGCCGCAGCAGGGGCTAGCATCCCTGCAGCTTTCACCCTGCTGCGCCTTAACACACACAGTCACCAACACCATGAGTTTTGCTTGTCCGCAGCTTGAGATGCAGTTCCCCCCAACCCCCTGCACCAATCTTCTTGAAACTTGGCAGGCTTTGTGGCCTCGCCAGGGGCTACCACCCTTGCAGTTTTCACCCCCCTGTGGTGTAATACATACACATGACATGAGTTTTGTTTTCAAGAATTTGGGGTACAGTTCTCCCCAAAGCCCTGGACCGATCTTCTTGACACTTGGCAGGCTTCATGCTTTTAGCATAGGTTACCACTCCTGCAAATTTCATCCAAATCAGAAAAAAACCCAACAAAGTTATAGATATTTCATTGATTCCCCATTATACTCTATGGCCGGAGCCGGATCTCCAAGGCAGCTCCAAAGCTTCGGAGCCACTTCAGACCGGGTTCCTGCTTCGGTCCGGCTGGAGCTCCGGATTGGATCCCTGGCATCCAAAGCAGCTGGATCAAATAGCTGCCTACTCACACAGGCCTAGTAGAAAGGCCATTAAAAAGGATAGCAGGTCATTAAAACCTGTGGAATGGAGAAGGATTAACAGGAATCAGGGAGAGGACAATGAAGTCAATTGACTCTCTTAGCACTGCCTGAATAGTAATGCAGCTGCCTCTCCCAAGCAGTTGGTTTTAAAATTTGGGATGGATTATATGCTACAGGCTGTAGTACAGAGGAAATAATACTTCAGATTTATGGTAAAACATTGCAAACACTTTAACTAGCTCGTCCCAAATTTTGCACATTGAAAAAAATTAAATAACTTGCCCCAAATTACACGCTCCTTAACAATAGAATCAGATCAGAACTGGGGATGCTGGTCTTGATTACAACCCCTTCCTTTAGACTATGCTACATCGCAACCACTTTTAAGTTAACTTGACAAGCACGGACAGATCTAGGATTTTGAAAAGGTGTGGTGCTGTGGTGCATTATCACATATGACAACACATATTTTTCTCCCATTAAAATTATACTAGAAGCATTATTAACATGCTAAGGGCCCAGGGCTACATTACTCAGTTCAAGACTGAAGCGAAAGAAAAAAGCATCAAAATATTTATTAATTTGCTATATCATATATTATATATAAAACTACAACTTAAGCAAAATAATAAAAAATGTTGTTTAATTAGTCCTGTAGTCATTAGAATTAAGTGTATATCTCTTCTTCAGATTTTTAAGACAAAATCTAGCCTTCTTGAGCATCTTTACCATACTTCCAAAGCTTCACTGAAACTGAATTTCCATACCTGAATTAATGTTCACCCAAGTTAATGTTTCTAGCTAAGGTTAAAAACAATTTTGCAGGGCTGTGAAACAGGAGCAATATTACCAGGTGCAAGTAACAGCCATGTTAGAGGAGAAAGGCTAACAAAACTCATCTAAGCACAGACTCCCAAGTTTTACTAGTTTGAAGTAAATTGCAGAGGCTATTCTGTTTTGCCCATCATTCTTATTGCACTTTCTCCTAAGAATTAGAAAAAAAAGTCACTCAATTGTTTGCATTCTTCTTCTTTCTGTATCGCCGCTGGTCATCAAATCATCCAATGTCATGGATCATATAACTAGACACAAAAACAAAACTGACCGTCTCTCACTGGAGGTTAGCCAATTATGCCTGCACACACTGACACTCTCTTTGGTTATTTTTATTTAATAACTTGAGTTCTGACTTTATAAAATCCAACTGGAATTTATATCAACTAGAGTGAATAGGCCAACAACTTATTCCACAGTAGTGGTATATACCTTGCCTGTTTCTCCTACTGGTGAGAACAATTATTCAGGGTGAACCCAGCCCTCCCCCAGCCTGCAATTTTAAAGAAGTATTTTTAAGGCATCAGAACAGTACTGTCATCTTTCCAAGGAATGTTGCCTTGCACATACAAATAGAAAGCCTATGACTCTTGAGTCATTTTCCCCTTATTCTCAGATAGCTTGCCATGACCCAAACAGGATCCTTCCTATGGCTTTGCTCCATAAATTAGTGCTTATCCTACTGTTTTGTCGAGTTCCCTTATAATTAAATACAGCAGTCTATGTTGCATGTGGATCAAACAGGGTAACCCAAGTGGTCTGTGCCAGTTCTATGCTACATGCAATAGAAAAGTTATTTAACACCCCATCTTCTCAAGAGTGTGGTAGGAAGAGCAGCAAGAGTGGCAGGCTTGTAAATTATAGGTTTGGTGAAACATACTGTATCAGTCTTGCCAACATCGGGCCTTTTAGGAGGCTTTCAGTATGGCTTTCATTAGAAGGCTAATTTGTGAAGGAATTGCTCTTTAATGTTATTAAGCTGTAGGATATATATTTTAAATAGGCATAATTTCTATCAATTGGTCTTCACTAATATTTCTGTGCAAGTTCTCCATCAGTCTTTGCTCAGACTACAATTCCACTGAAGGAAGGCACATTTGGAAAAATTCAGGATGAGGCAGGGGAAACTAGAACCAAAATGAAGGCCAACGTCTTCTCTCAGTTACACCAGCATAAATTGTCAGTCAACTGCTGAATTCAACAGAACTGTTCATAATTTGCACTCAAGTAATAGCAGAACACCACTCATCTCCAGGGACAAGCTCCATTTGCCCAAAGATTTTCACTGTGCTCCAGGTTTCTAGTTAGTCTATATACTGGGCAAAAAATAAAAATTTTAAAAAAATGTCCAAGTATATAATGTACAGACCACTTACAACTGTTGAAAAGGAACCCTTATGTTACTGTATCTTTCATAAGAAGAGATGAGTGGTTAGAGCACTTGCTTTTCTGGGACCTGGGTTTGATTTCAGCTAACAGTAGTACTGTAAAATGAGCTAAGAGGATTAAATCCAGCTACTTCTGGATAAATTTACATCCTGCTTCTTTTCTAGAGAACCAAGTTAGGTCATAATGCTTACAAGAGCGTCTGTTTGCCGGCATGGAACATTCGATCCCTGAAGGACACGAGCCCTAGCTCCTTTGAGCAGGATTTATGCAAGCCAAGAGGACATGGGAGGAATACATGCATTTCCATTAGTTTATTGTGCTATGCTAAAAGTTACTGTGCAGCACACCTCAGTAAAATGCATGATAAAGTGATTGAGAAACTCTTGCAATGCACTAAAAAAAGATTAGCTAAAGTAAGCAAAATTGCTTTTTCTTCCCAGAAAGACACCTTTGCTTGGTAAATGAAAAATGTAAAGTACCTCACCTTTAAAGTTAGCCAGTGTTCTCACTAAGGCTAAGTACAGACAGGCAAGAAGTCCAAGGCTGAACCAATTCAATCTTTGCAGGTTAGCCTAAGACTACATTGGTTCAACCAATTCAATCTTTGCAGGTTAGCCTAAGACTTACATTGGTTCAACCAATGTAAGTAAATAGGCATTCAATTCTGATTCTGAAAATGGAGCCACAGACCCTTAGTGGGTCAGGCCAGAAGCCAGGGGTGCTAGAGCACACCTCTTTGCTCAGTTGGAGCAGACAACTTGGGCCGAGTCTAGCCTCCCCGGTCTACAAGGGGGTGGGGGTGTTTATGGAGAAGGTGCATAGATAGCATCCTGGGATGCTGGGGGACTGCGAGTTAACGTGAACCTGGAGGGGATCTTGGACAGAAGTTCAGTGAACTGATTTAACCTAAAATCAGCTAAGTTTCACACTATACCCATCCTGCTTTATCTTAAACTGGTGTTTGCCATTTTGAAAGTGGTTTATGTGCACTAGACTTCTGCTGTTACAAGTTTCAACCACTTTCCAATTCTTTATCCCCGTTTATATGTAACTTCTGCCGCTAGCCTAAAGTCAACAGGTGCTAGGGCTAACAAACCCAGGGGTTGTATACTACAAAGAATCAGTGGGCCAGTCTTCCTCCAAGAACTCCAGAGCTACCAGTCTCAATGACCGGGCTGTTCAAAGCAGTGAGCCTTGAAAACCCTTCCTAAGGTTTCCATTTTACCTGCAAGGAAGGGAACCTGGAAGTCCTGACTCCTCTTGAGCTGTGACTCTCAGTGCTCTCAGACTTCCTACTATGAATTTGATGGCTATGCTCCAGTTAAAACCAGGGCCGACAGAGCTGGACCTATAGGAGAGAGACCCAAAGCCTCAAATCCCTAGCAGTCTACTAAGCGAGAAGCAGATTTCTATTGGAGCCCCAACCTGTGGTTTAGTGGAAGTTTGACTCAAAAAGTATTAGGTAACAGCGATATTTCTTTTGATAAATTTGCTTTTGCCACCTGAACCACTTTCTTGAAAGATTTGTGACCAGCTGGATGGTCAGAAAGTCACAGCAGAGACTCTCTTCAAAATATACCAGGTCATGTACCATTGTTGAATTGCCAGTTCCTCTAATGCAGGGGTGGGCAAAATGCAGTCTGGGGGCCAGAAGCAGCCCACCAAGCCATTCTATTCAGCATGCAGGGCCCCTAAAAAAAAAATTTAGAAAATTAGTATTAATCTGCCCCATGCTGCCTGTCATGCAGCCCTCGATGGCCTACAAAAACTCAGTAAATGGTCCTCTGTCCAAAATAATTGCCCACCCCTGCGTCTAATGTCAAAGTTTCTTATTAATGGCATGGATATATGGAGCTGCTTCCAGAGGGGAGCAGCAGTTACATTTTAATTGTTATTTGAGAGCTAGGAAGGATACAAACATGCCAAGCTTCTCCTTCCCAGCTTGTGCACAGATAACAATTAGAATGCAAGAGTTGCTGCTTTTTTTAAACTGCTCCAAATGTACATGTGTCCATACCCTAGAGACAGGGGTCACCAACCTGCAGTGCATCTGGCACAAGTGGAATGGGCAGCCTTGTACAACATGCAGCAAAATTAAAGAGGGAGCAGAAGCTGCACAGCAGTGGACAGGGCAGGAAGTAGATCAACAGATCATGCAAAGGAAGAGAATTGGAGTGACATTCAGGGTGGATGAAGAACCAAATTTGTGGCATGTCTGCCAAGGTTGGCTCCCACTGTGCTAAGAGTACCAGATGTGAAAGAGTACAATACAGTAACAGAACTCAAAAACTAGTAATCACTGTGACAAAAGTATAGTTACTGAATGAGATGTGAAAAAAAGCAGACTAGTAGTTACTTTTCACTTCATTTTATTTTTCATTTTGAAATATTTACATTGTTTTCATGGTGAGTGTGACCTTGGAAAAGACAAGTGGGACATGTTTAAAAATTTCTGCTTACCATTATTAACAAAGTCACTAGACAAATTTCTGAAAACATTTTCAAAATAAGCAGATATCTCTACTCCTGCTGTCAGAAAAACAATTACTGTGTTTCTAGATTACATATAAAATTAGAGCACATTTGTTTTACATGAATTGAATGTCAACATTATGTTACTGAAACAGAATATCTGATTATTTTCTTTTTGCAAGCATCCAGTTTTAGACAGGACATTGCTATAATTATCTTATTGCTATTAATATTTAAACAGGCATGCAGTATTTGGTTTGAAACTTATAACTGAAGTTTCAGTTTGGAATTATCAACCAATATTGGGAAGATGCAGAAATTTCAAGTATTTAACATACAAACAAAATATTCTCATTTTTTTCAACAGGCCGTTTCTTACTGCTCCACAGAGTTTAATGCTTAGATGTCAGAGTCAGTGTAGAAGACACTCTGAAGATCTGGGGAAGCATATTACTCAACTGATAAAACATTTCTTCTGAAATAGTCTGTAAAAACAAAAGTTTCGCCATAAAACTTTGATTTAAGTGCATCTAACTTACAGCAGCAAGTAACTGTGCCCACAGGTATTTCTCCTGGCAATCCTCGGGACACTGGAACCTTACAGAAGAAGGTCCCTCATGATGGTTTTTCAGTAAGTATAGCAAAGCTTACTTTAAAATATTACCCAATAGGTGCATAATTTACCCATTTTAGTGAATTCCTTCTACTTTTCACAAGTTCTTTCTAAAGCAGATCTAGCATATTATTTGCTGGTACTAAGACATCTCTCCAAACTCAAGATTAAGAGCTAATTTTTGTTACACAATTTATTCTTGTTTTCCTCATTGTTTAGCCGTGTATTTCCTTATCAATATGTACAAGTTCTTTTCTCAACTCTGAAGGCCAATATTCAGAATAGCCACAACAACAACAACAATCTTAGTACTTTTCATATGTTTGAGGACTCCCTGGTTCTCAACACCACACAGAATTATCAGTTCAGTTACAAACGTAGAGAGCTGCCATGCTTTAAAGCAGGGGTGCTCAATCCCCTACCGACAGGCTAGATGCAGCCTGTCATCCTTATTAGGGTGACCACCTTTTCCGAATTCCCCCTCACTGCCCAGTGACGTGGCTGGAGCAGAGCCAAGTGGGCCGGGACAGATGTAGGCTGCCCACTGTGGGATCAGGGCTCCCTGGTCTGCTGCCCTTTCCCCACGGAGCCGCATGCCAGCTGCATGCTCTCTACCAGTCTGGCAGCAGGGGTGGCACAACTGCATGCCCACTGCTGCCCCTGCTACTGCCAAGCGGACAGGGGACACGTCACTATGGCAGTGCAGAGCTCCTGGGTACAGGACAGCAGGATGGGGAGCCTTGGGGATATGCACAGCAGTGGGGTACCACCCCCCCACATGCCTCACATACCCTGAATGAGCTACCTGTGGCTGTCCTACTCCCCACCCTGGGGCTCCATGCACTGCCCCAGCCCTACTCCCTCCCTCACTATGGGACCCTCAATCTCCACACCCCTACCCCCAAGACACCCGCTTCCATTCCCCAAAGACTTACCCACAGCAAGCTGCTTGGCACTTCCCTGGCCACATGCAGGCATGCAGGCATGCACATGCACACAGCCCATGCCCCGCCTCCCCGCGAGTCCCACTCTTGGCAGCCCCAAGCAGCCCTTGTAGGCTGGAACATTATCTGCTTGTGAGGGAAGACTCAGATCGCTGCATGATGCTGTGAATCTGGGACAAATGTTGTCCTGGAATCATGGAGCCTGGGACCCCAACTTGATAATCCCATTCTGGGACTGTCCAGTCCAATTAGGGACGCATGATCACCCCGATTCCCACGGGTCTGAAAAACTGTTGGCAGGGGTGCAATATAGCATTAATGGCCCCTGCTGCCAAATTTCCAGAACTGTAGGGAGCCCTGCAAGCTACAGCACATGGCCCTGTGTGCTGTATTGAGTGCACAGGCTGGGGTGGCACAGGGCCTGACCTGAGGACTGGCACTGTGGCACTCATTTGGCCCATGGGGCCAAAGGTTAAGCACCACTTTTCTAAGGCAGGGCTTGCACAATCCCATGGTCTGCCACAGAACTGTATGGGAATTGTCCCCCTGTTTTCATGCATTTGGGCTCAACACACTAACTTTAACGGATGCTAGGAAAACAACCAGAAAAAAGCCTAAAAATGACGTAATTAAGTTTGATCCCAGTCTCTTCCTTTTTTGTATCTTTATAGCTAAAAAATAGAGCTCCTGTTCCAACTGTCTCTTGGATCATAGAAGGAGCACGTTTCTCAACTTAACCCACCTGTGGTACCAAGAATTGTACAGTACGGGATATTCCTCCGTCCCAGGAGGCCATTTCCATCATGAAGCCTAGAAAGAAATATTCATGATTTACACATTTATAGATAACAGGCTTTTCTTTTAATGACATTCTCATGTAGCATATAACAACATCCGATAGCAAAGGTTCTAGCCAGCTACGTGGAACTACTGCAACCTCAGCCATCAGATTGGTGCCTTTGGCTTCCTATGTCCTCACTGGCTTGGGCAGCTTGCTGACTCAAGTCCTTGGCCAAATGATTTGCTACACAGAACACTAAAATCTTGAAAGGTATGACATTCAAGTTCTTAGTCAAAATGTACAGCACGTTGCAGATCCACAGGAATTAGAAGATACTTCCCAAGATTGATTATTTTGAGAATATTCTTCCAGAGCTAGCTGCTTTCTCTACACAGGCCTGGTGCACTAGGACTGTGCGAAACGCCTGTGTTCCGTTTTGGTTTTAGTATGTCAGAGGGACAGTGATTAATTCCAGTGTTCAAATCACTAACCCGTTTAATTTCGGCTGAAACTGTTTTGGAACTGTGATAGTGTTTTGGCCATAGGCCTATAATGGGGAAATCACAAAATTACCTATGACTCCGTCATTTCTTGTCCGATTCAGATGAAACTTGCAGGGATGCTAGCCTCTTCCGAATACATGAACCCTGGCGTGTTTCACGGAAATAGATGCAGGGGGTTCTGGAAAACTATGCTTCAAACTGTTCCAAGCAAAACTAGTATCACCTGCTGGCAGCAGCAGCGTGCCATCGTCCCACGTGCAGATCTGGGGGCTGATTCCCCCCCACAGGAGTCTGGCATAGCCCGGCAGCCCTCCCAGGGGGCATGGACTCCTGGATCTGTGTGCAGGATGACACCAGGCGGCTGCTGCCTACTGAGGCCAGCGCCAGCACTGGGTTCTTCCTGGTGTGGGCTGTGCCAGGCAGACTCGGGTACTGGCATTGGCCCCGGCCCCAGCTGGCAGCAGCAGCCTGCTGTCATCCGCATACTCCACAGCTGGCGAGTACGGAGCATTTTTTTTAAATGCCCCACACACATTGGCTCTGGCAGCAGCAATTGGGGCCTGAGGGCTTGTGGCAAGAGCCCCCCTGCACAGTGTGGGGATCACACTCACTCCCACCCAGCACCCGCGCCAGGGTGTGGGTGCGGTGCCAGGGCACAGGCGCGGCGCTGCATGCCAGGGCATTGTGCGCTGCCTGGGAGCTGGGGTGGCACCACCTGTCAACCGGAGCTCTCGGTTCAACTCCCCAGCGCTCTAATCATTCCCCCAGCTTTTCCTGGGGTGTAACCCCCGGATCTGCATACAGGGTTTCAGCAGGCTGCTGCTGCCGGCTGGGAAAACAGCTCAGAGCCACTGCCATCCCCAGCTGGCAGCAGCAGTCTTCTGTCATCCCGCATCATCTGGGGCCCTGTGCCCCTCAGGAAAAGCTGGGGGAAGTGATCAGAGCGCTGGGGAACTGAACTGGAAACTGGGGGAAATGGTCAGGGACCTTAACATTCCCCCAGCTCCCGGGTTGATTCCCCAGCCCCCCGGTTGGAAGTGACCTCAGGGACAGATCACTGTCACTGGCCACCATCTACAGTTGTCAACAGCCCACCTCTGAAACAGCTCCGAAACATTTTGGATGGCCTGTTTCGTTTCAGAGCTGTTTTGGATTTGGTGTTTCAACTGTTAAAATGTCCGACTCCGAAACTAAATGAAACAGCTACTGAAATTTCACACAACCCTATGGTGTACCCTGGAATGCTGAATTCACAACCAGGTATGGTACGACTAGAAATAGACTGACAGATTGGAAGCAGTTCAGAGGAAGGGCAAGAGGAAGTGTAGGAAGGATTTATCATCATGAAAAGTCTTCATATATAAAACCTGACTAGGTGACAACTTGGCATTTATAAGACAGGGATTGCCAAACTATGACCCATGAACCCAAAACAAGCCCATGGTATATTACTGACAAATAAAAGTACACTTTTGTTAGTATAGTGTGTAGTTTTCTAATTATGGGTCACAGGCATGTTATACAATTATGACTACGTAGCATATACTAAGAGGTAGCTGCTTCACTTCTGGTGGAGGGAACATAACATGCTACAGGTATTTGAAGCACTTGACCACCAAAAATGGGAAGAATTATTTATGGGGCACAGAAGTACTAAGAAAGTAAAGGCAAAACTACAACTCAGGAATCAGAAAAACTCCCAATGGTAAAATGCATTAGCATATAAAATAACATTGAAAAAAAATAGTGGAGTCCCCCATTAAAAACAAAAATGGAGGGGGTGGGAAAAAGAGTTTGAGCTACTTGACAGTATATTTCAAGGACCAATTTGGCACTAGTACAGAGATGGCTTGAAGCTATCTTGTATCCCTTCATAGCAACTGATGAAGCAAGTCCACTGCTTACAACAGCTTCTTTGATTTAGTTTATAAAAGGTGCAAATCCACCCCAACTTCAGGCTAACATAGCAAACTCTCTCTTCGAAGCCATCTATCCATCCATGTATGTACTAGGATTTTCACATGTCTTAACATTACATCCCCTCCTCCCCCCCAATTCTGAGATGGTGGCAGCTGTTTCCAATTAAGATTTTAAAAATGTATTTAAACAGTGTATTAAAGTTGTACTAAAAGTTCAACATTTTTCCAGTTCTATATTTTCATTTCTTTTTGTCTCTCTTGCAGAAGGTCAATTTGACCCACTTCCTGAGAACAAAGGACATCTAGAACAGGACTGTCCAGATTCAAAGCAGGTAGATACATGCCTCATGGGCTGCACACCACAGGGGTAGCACTAGTATGGACCACAGGGCCCCCCAGGCTGTATGCTTCACATGTGTGCAGGCAACACCCCCACTCCACTGGACTGTATGTGGGAACAGACACTCCCATGAAGAACTACATTGCTTCCTCTTACTTGCAGACTCCCCTGTGGCACTACATTGCATGGGTGCTCTGGTCTGCCGACTCCCCTGTGGCACTACAAGCTGCGCTATGCCATGCTGCCCTGCCCAGTGGGTGTGGGCATATAGCAGAAGCCAGGGTGGGAAGGGGGAATCCTTGAGCTTTCAGCTGCTATTACAACTGGAGCAATGGGGGACTTCATATTAACCCCCTGCGAGCTGCATATGGCCCATAGGCCACCAGCTGAATAGTCCTGATCTAGAAGAATAGGTGAAATGTAATACTAACCTTTGACACACTTGAATACCAGTTCTGCCCTCTTTAAGCACCATGGTATAGTCATTTCCTTAAAAAGAAAAAAAAACAATTATTTTACATTTTAGTGCAACCAAGCAAAAAACACGTGACTGAAGACAGAGCATTTTTTGTTGTGGCCAGGCAATTTATTTTAACCAGGTTTTTAAAAATCACTCCTATTTTATTTTTATGATCTATAGCATTGAGTAGGGACCTAATTAAATCGCAGTGATGCAATTTTCATGGAAATCATGAAAAACGGTAATATCTACAAAAAGGGACATTGGCCACCATTTCCCAAAAATCAACCAAAAACCAGTAATGAAAATAAGATACTGGCTCTCCAGTGGGAGCCAGAAATTCTTGCTGCCACTGCAGCTCAGCCTTGCAGCCTGCCCAGGAAGTGAAGGTACTGGCTGGTGGGACAGCATGAAGGACAGACACCAAGATGGCGACTACCCCTTGTGCCTCTCTGCTAATTAGCACCGAGCGGCGGGGCTGCACAAATGCCAGCCAGAAATCAAGATGGCAGCTGTCTCCTCATCCCTCTTCCCATCAGGGCATCTCCACCAATCATTGCCAAGGGGCAAAGCTGTTCCCAAACGACCATGGGGAAAAACAAAACAAAATGGCTCTTTGGGCTGTGACCGAGTAACGAAAATTGCTTTCATTTGCCAAGAGTTAGGCAGGTCCCTAATTATGACTTCCAGGTGTACACATTTGTTAAAAACTAATTTTTTCTGAACCCAAGTCCCCTTGAATGTCAGACCAGGTTTACCAGCGTTTCAGTTCTTCAAGCAAGACCGAAGCCATAAAGCAAACCTGGGTTTCCTAAAGCATCCTAGAAATGCTGCATACCTTACGGATGACAACAAGAGCTCAACCACTATTTTAAAGTGCTAGAAGATACTATTGAGGAAACAGTAAATGCGTTTTAAAAGGTGAGCTTTTCGAAAAGGGAGACCCGGGACTGGTGATGACAGTACTGTTCAGCCAACACGACTGCTTTCAAGGGTTGCTGGAAACCACAGTTCCCACCTACACTATATCTAGAGCATCTCCCCATCCCCCTACCATAAAATAGAGACTATATGTAAAACCAACATTTAAAAACAGTTCTCATGATGCAAGTCCTCACATCTGTTTTCCTCACATCTGTTTGCTTCACCCTTCAGTTACACAACACAAGGATCAGATAGCACAATGCTGGACAGCAGAGTATTTTCTTCAAGTTTTCCGGAAGAAATACTGGGTCTCCATTGTAATTTATCTGCCCACACAAGCTTCTTGTCACATGAAAGGTAGGCGTTTGCTGCTAGTTTTGATCCCTGTTTTGGCTTAGGTTAAAAACCAGAATCTAAAAAGAAAGGTCCTGTTGCCTTGAAGGCAAGTTAGCAGCACATTCTGTAGTCAATATGGAAAGCGAGATGATGCCTTAAAAGGATCAATTGAAGCAGCAGGATATGACACTAGGTCTTGGACAGTTCCATAGGAATATAGATGTTAAGTGTTGTGGGCACTAAGGGAAATAACAGGTTGAACACAGAACACCGATTAATTCAACCCACAAGAACTCAAAATGGATTATAACCTGAATCACTACTGTGTCATCTTTAAAGCTGATGCTCTCATTATTTCACCAGGTTAGGAATATTATTTTTACATGTAAAAGCGTATTCTACGGCTGTCCTTATGACTGAAGATTAGATGGAGACTGGTCTCAAGTGCAGGGACACAGGACAAGAAAGTTTTGAGTTTAGGGCAATAAAGTGCTTGAGAATCTTGCCTGTAATTAATAACACCATGTCACCTATCCTTGTATTCAAAAGGATAATAAAAAAAGAGCTGATTTGTTAGTAGCAGGGCTGTTATTCCTCTTGCATATCAGAGCCCAAGTTTGTTGGTAAGTCTTGCAGGACTTCCTACTTACTTGTTCTAACTGGCAGATTCAAATTAGTGGGTACAGTCATGTGCATATGATTTTAAATATGCACTTAAGTCTTTGCAGAAACTGGACTAACAGGGTCCCCAAGTTCCTAAATAGTGCTTTTTAACTGGACTTTTGCTTTAGTATCTGTGTATTGTAAAGACGAAAAAGGGTTTTAGGATTTGACCATAACAGACATGCCCCAAATAAAATGTCTTGAATAAAAACATCTACTTAGAAGCCATTTAACTAGATAGATGGAAGGAAGAGAAGAATGCATACTACAGATTTCTTTTCTAGTTTTCCTTTCCAAAAACGGAATATTTTACATTAAATGTAATGATCACAAAAAGGCACCAATTAATAGCCTTGATGAGGTTTGTTCTTCTTCAAACAGATATACAAGCAGCAGCAATGGCCTCTACACTGAATCTATAAAACAAAGGTGCAAGTTGCGTTTAAGTGATAAGTGTGAACATCTGCCTATTAGCTTAATTTCATCCCTTGTATCAGTTCACCTAGGATATATAATAGTATATATTATATGACTATATCAGATAGTCATATCAGATGACTAAGTAATTCTTGCCTAGTCTTGACTTAGCTAGCACTGTTACAGTCCTTTCAGATCAGAAGTCTTCCAGCCATTCATTTCTCTTTCTCCCTCTAATTTCTTAGATGTGGGTTTGAATGCCTGGCAAATTGTATCATGCTTTATACCAACGTCACCGTAAGGGAAATAGTAACATTCTGCCACCCTCTCCCCAAAGTGACACTCATTTGCTTTATACAAAGGTCCCCATACAAATGAGATACAATGCCCTCCTTCAGTTTGATAAACTCATTGCCATCCTTGAGTTAAATATATATTTCGCTTCTCCATCTACAAAAACAGAATAATCTTTGGGAGAACAAAAGAAAGCTCATGATGAATGCCTGTCACAGTGAACATCCAAACATCTTTGCAGCTGTGCTACTGGTTAACCACTTTACAAAAATGTTTTTATGTAGGTGGTAAACAGTTTCAAAAAACAAGGTTACTAAAGGCACTAAATTCAGATTTAGTTCAGAGTTCAGCAGTTTCAGATTAGCATTTAGAAAGGTAATATTGTTCATTCTTCCTTCCATACGGAGTTATAGAAGTTTCAGGTTTTAAATAAGGTCAGCCAGCTGCAGCAAACTGTTATCAATGTTTCCAATGCAATTTACACTTTTGTTTAAATTGTTTTATTTTTATATATATATATATATATATATATATATATATATTACACATACACACCCCCCCCCCATATCACGCAGGTCATCAAATTTATTCTGCAAACATTCAAACATGAAACAAATAAGGGCTAATTTGTCAATTTTAAACATAGGCAATCATCTTATAGTCTTCACATTTCATACAATACCATAGCATTCTTTAAAGTAGGTATTTTCTAAACTGTTCATATAGTCTGAAACTTTAACAAAAATGTTAAAACAGCAAAATCCACAATACATAGGTTACTGAATGGCTTCCTTTCCTCCCTAATGAGACTTATTCCCAACAGATACTTTATTGGGTAGACCCTTAAAACCACATCAATTAAATCAGCATGATTGCAGTCTCAACAAGTAATTTCAAGAGTGGGGGAGGAAAAAATGGTGTCAGTTTAGAACTGGATTCATGTGGACAACTCCTTTATTGGGCACGTCTATCTCAACCCTGCGGCTGGTTCAATAAAAGAGAATCACCCACAAAATGCTTGCTTCTTCATATTTTTCCTGGACCATCACAGCAAAATCAAATCTCAACACTATTAGATTAGGTTTCATTTTTTCAATGTTCATTATCCATGACTAAACTTATGTTTAAAGTATTGTCTGTTAACGCCTACTTCAACATTAACAGAGGTGTTTTACTTCTACAGCTAGAGCTTACACTGTAACGGGACTTGATCCTTCTAGGAGACAAATGCACAGATAGATTTGCCCACATGGAGTCCCATAAATTGCAGATGCATACAGAGTACACATTAAGGATCCATATTAATGGTTCTTTTTGCAGGATCAAGGCCGTATTTGTTCTTAAAAGGCACAAGAAATGCCACATTTAAAATTGTAATTTAGGGCCATTTCCTAACTATAAATAAACACAAAGAGCTAAACAGTGGTAGACAGCTCTAAGTATCTCATATCTACTTTTGATTTTTCAACCGGGAACTGACACTGATGAAATAATATAGCTACTATACACCCTCTCAAATTGGCTAGCAGCTGTTAGAGAGTATTACCTTTCTGAATACCAATAAAGTCAAAATCACATACAATTTTTTTGGTTTACTTACTTCTGACATATCATGTACTAATAGAAGAGGGATACTAATTGTAGTAATGTCATGTGTACAGCAGACTTTGAGAATATTTCTGAGGCCCATGATTGCAGGGTCACGAGCAGTAATGTTACCAGATCTCACATTGTCATCCACGCAGAGATGAAAAGCAACATGAATTTCAGAAAGATTTGAATGACGCGTGATGTAGAATTCACCTGCAGAACAAGGCAATAGACAAAAGAATCCATCATGTTTGCGATATAGAGTTCAATACAAAAATCACCCTACAACTGCCATAAGCAGCACAGTGGGAATAAAAGTGGAAGTATTTAACATCAATTGCAGTCCTCCACTAGTCAGCAGTGATGGTGTGGGGCAAGGGGTGAGGTATATGCGAGGTAACATGCAAGATTAAAGGGACTGGCACACTCTACTTCCACTGTGAATTTGGTAGATCCTTAATCATAATAGTTGATGGGTGACGGGTGACACTGCATAGCAGCTCCTCTTCCCCTTTAAAAAGAGTATGTTTGTCCATAGCCTAAAAAACGTAAAAAAACCCAAAAACAAAACTTAAGAGCCTATGAAACATGACCCCTTCCCTTGCTTGGCTAGGGACACAGACTGGTATAAGTGATCAAAAACCAGTTCAAATCTGTAAACACAAGAGAAGTTCAGTGCATATCAACCACTTCTAAAATGTCTGAAATCAGTTTAAGATAAACCTGATGAGATGTAATATCAGATTTCTGTCCCAGATCCTCTCTAGATTCAAATTAAGTCATAGTGCCCCAGCATCCCAGGATGCTTTGCACTTGTCCCACAACCCCCTCCCCATCCCTTGTATGGTAGGCAAGCTAGCCCTGGCCAAGCTGTCTGCTCCAGCCAAGCAGAGAGGTGTGCTCTAGTGCCCCCCCGGCTTCTGGCCTGGGACACTACAGACATGTGACTGCATTTCCAGAATCAAAAGTGAATATCTGTTCAATCTGTGCAGCTTAGACCAACTTGCAAAGATTGAACCAATTCAGCCTTGGGCTCTTTCACTGCCTGTACTTATCCTTTCTGTTCAGTCTAGACAGTTCCTTGCTATTTAGTCAGTGGATAGACAATGGATAGATGGAAGTGACCTATATATGGTAGGAAATAATATAATGTGGAAGACAAACGAGGGGGAAGGAGGTGTAACATTCAAAAACATAGACGCAAGCACTGCAGAGCAGACAGATGTGGGAGGAGGAAATGACAAAAAAGGATGAGTTAAAATAAAAGATACAAAAAGCCTGTGGGAGAGACAGTGGGTACAGATTACTTAACTGGGGAGCGTACAGGAAGGTGCAGATACCAAAGATCAGGACTGAATAAGAATTTGTAACAGGGTAGGATTGACCAATATTTGTTTTTAAAAAGAGCCCAAAGCAACTGGTTAAGATATACTTCTAGACCTGGAGAAGAAAAAAAACAAACTAACAAAACACACAGCTTTATTCTTATACAGCAGAAAAAGAAACAAGGAGCAGCAGAACCTTGGCTCATGAGACAGGTCTGAAATTTGCAGCAAGATAAGGAGACACCAACCCACACTAAGATGCCAATGCAACAAACTGCAGGCCCAGTAATCAGGATGATGATCTGTGCCTGCTCAAATCTCACACAGGATCATGGCCTAATTGTAAAAACAGGGGACAGGAACAGCCTTGTTAGGACATAACATTACCATGAACCATTTCATTTCTTTTTAATGGATACTCTCAGGCAATATAGAAATGGAATACACCGTTCGGTAAGACTGTCATCTCTCCTCTCTCCTGCCTCTCCTCACACAACTTGCAAATTGTTTTTAATAAGCAGCTTATGGAAGGGTATATGAAAGGCCAGAATATAAGCAATTGAAAACTCAAGGGAAAACAGGACAGTAGATGCCTACTCTCAACTCCCAGCCCCCAAAAACAAACACACACAAAACCCCCCCAAAACAAACAAACCCTACTCTTCTCCAGTAAAGTAGGAAAGAATGCTTGCAAGGAGAGGTCAAAAGGAAGTGAGAAAGGTTTACAGACTGGGCCCTTTGTTTCTGGCAGGCTAATGTCTCCCTGCTTACACAAAAGCAGAAGTTAATCTTCAAGGTCTGTCCAAAATAGCTTGTCCACTAGCTAGTTAAAGTAAATCTCCTTTTAATCCCATAGGAAAGGATCACCACCCTTGGTTTAAGTTGTTCCACAATTCCGTTCTGCTACATAGATTTAAGATACCCCATAACGATATCAACTATCTTGAAAGTTATTTAAGCAGATAAACTAAAGCTTTTTTCCTTCCAAAAAGCAACATTCAATGTGTGCAGATCTTCAAATACTTGCTATAGATAACTTCCTTATTGAAAGGATAACCTGTAAGAGGACATAAGATCATATGCTCCTACATTCCCATTGACCAATCCTATGCTTAAAAATGTGCTCAATTGTAACTATTTTGTGATAGTATGCAGAACCAAGTATTTTTAGAGAATTATTTGCAAGCCTTATAATTTACTTCTTCACCTGATTTACAACAAAAGTCTTAGGCACAGGGACAATAAGCGACTTGCCTAATGTCACAGCGTGACTCCATGGCAAAGCTGGGAATAGAAACCAAATGCCCCAACACTACAGTCTGGGCCATACCTACAAGGGCATCCTTCCCCTCCGAGAAGGAGAAGGATGTTTAGTTTAAATATTCTCTTGTGTTTGTATATATTTCATTCTGGAACTTAAGAGTGACTGCTAGGGATAAGCATAACAACAGGTTTACTTAAAAAAAAAAAAAAAAAGAAAAAAAAAGAAAAAGAAAGAAAAGCACTGACTCTCACCTGGTAAAATATTTGATTGGTTTCGTTCAATATTCTTGGATTTATCTTCACTTCCACCATCTCTGTTTAGTGAATCTGTAGTATAAATATTAAATATACTGTATATGGACTGCATTAATATTACTGCATTAACAAGCTGAAATGCTTCAATAGTTTCATGTGTGGCATATTCTAACAACTTAAGAACCAATCCAAAGTGCACTGAAATCAAAAGTGGTCTTTACTGAGTTTAGTGGACATTGAGTCTGGTCCTGAATGCAAATAATCAACTTTGACCTTAACCATCACACTCAAGATAAAATAAATGCAAACAGATAACTCAATATTATTCTTTACTTCTCTTCATCTCCAGCCAGAAGAGACAGACCTGAAAATGAGACATCTTGTACTTAAATATTGGGAGGTTCTTGATAATACTGCATTGGGACCTTTCACAGGGTTACCCTAATTGCAGGGTGCACAACCTACAGCTCACATGCAACTTGCTAGGGCAATCCCATAATTCTTTAATAAAGCATTTAATTGCATCAAAAAATTGAAAAATAAAAACAGCGAGTCCTGTGTCCTTGCTGAATAGCGAGTCACCAATCTGTGCATGCCTCCCCCTACTTCCTGCAGTCCATCACGAGTGCACCATGCAAGTAGACCTCATTAAAATTTGTTGTATAGCCTTGCCCTAGACTCTTACTACCAGTTCTCTCGCCCCTTTAGCTCTGAAACTTTCCATGCATTTCTAATAAGACTTTATATTTCCTGGGAAAAAAGGTGAACTAGAGTGTTTCTGGTGGCCAACTGACACTTTGCCACTCACTTAACAGAAAAAAGCTATAGAAAAGAGTTTAAAAGTGAGATATAAAATTAGGTAGAGAATCAACATTTTACATTAAATTGCTGTTATTTCCTAGTATTGCAAACAAAGTTATAACTATTCAAATAAAACCAAGAGTAAGGAAAAACTGACAGTCAGATGTTTTTAATGAGACCATTCTATTACAATACACAGTACCCCAGTAAGTTTATTCCACTATAGATTTATGTGCCTATTCGTGTTACTGATTCATTTAAACCATATAGTAGTTCTTTATGAGAAAAGAAAATATCACCCTGATGTAAGTAGTGTCCTCAAAGGCATGTAGCCAGAAAATTTCCTACCATTTGTAAATACACTTGTGAAAGATCTACACACCCCATTATCAGTTATTGATAATCTTTTGCTTCAATACCCCACTGCTAGAAGTAAAATATTTGCAACTCTTATTCCCCATTATAATTTCTAAAACTTTGAAGACAGAGACAAGTCAAATCACTTTTAAGCCTGATTACTGATGATGTTCAAGTGGGTGAGAGGGGCAGAGGGAAGGAGAAAGGGGCCCAGGAATATAGGGGGTTGGCATATTCATGCGCTTTAGAATTTCAGGATTATTAAAAATCCGTCTGTTATGGCTTCAGAGAGAACATGAACAGAGGCTAAATTTACACAGCACTGCTTGCCCAAGTCTATACATAAGACAGAACAGTTCTGAGGGCAAAATTTCCCCAATTCATTTCAGTAAGCACTAAATTTTGATGCTGGTGCACTGCAAAGTCAAGCAACATCTCTCTGAATATGGAGACACCACCACTTAGTTTCTGCTTTCATATCAGAAGTGGAGGGTCTGCACTAGAACCTGTAAATATGCATGAACACCACAACGGGAGAAAGCAGCCCAAGCAACCCAAAGGACAGAATTATATTCTGATGGTCTGCCCAATTATAGAGAGGATCAGGAGGATTAGCTTTTCATAGTAGGCTTGATCTAATTTGACCCCTGATGTTCATTATAGAATACATGTGCACAAGTATAAAAGCTTAGGATACTTGACAGAGTTCACTATATTAAAGGCACACATTTGAATCTTTGGCTTCTGCTCACTGGTGTCTTGAAAAAAAAAAATCAGTTTTTCCCTGGCGTTCACATTAACTGGACTCTGTAGCTTAAAAGACAGACAGACAGAAGTTAGCATCCTGGCAGAGCTTACTATCTGCATATGAGGAACAAGGCCTCTAAAACATGTTTATTCCACGAGATCTGTTTACTGTCCTACCAAGAGGACTCTTTGCCTTTGACAATAGAGCAAGTTGGTCATTTTGGACCATGTTCCTTTCATACAACGTCATAGACTGTATCAGGAAGAGATGAATATTTTTATGTCCGGTTTGGATCTTTGGAGACAAGTTAAAAGGAGAGCCAGCTGAATTATTGCTAGGAAGCAAAATATGAAAGTACCGGAGACCACAGCTACCTCTAAAAGTTTATGTTTTCCGAGTTTTGTATCTTCTTTTACTGCATATAAAAACATCATTCAACCAGCTTAAAGTGATATGGAAGGATAAGGGCCACCTTGAGTTTAAAACTGCATTGTTCCCCCTGAGTTCCCAAAATGTTTTACAGTATCTATTTTAGATACATGGGAAACTAAGGAAGAGAAAGTAAAAGCAACTTGCCCACACCCACAGAAACCTTGTCAGAACTGTTTTTGTTCGAGAGAAACAAGTTGCCACTGACCAGGGTGCCTTTTTGACTTACTGCTACGCTGTGCTCTGGCAGAAAAAACAACCTTCTGGACAATTTCGAGCTGTTTTTGAATCCCAGGAAAATGGAAGTCTGTGCATTCTTGACAAACTGTTGCAAAATCTAGAAGGAAATACAAGTTTAGCACACAACTTGTAGATTTGCATCTGTGAACGCAACATACATTTTGTATTACTGATTTAACAAAGCCACCAAGAATGGCACACTTACCCTATTTACTCAAATCCAACATGATCCTCAATTTAAGATGACCCCCCAATAATTAGATATTACACACGGAAAATGTACAAAGTTTGATGTAATTTTTCCAGGTACTGAATTCATCCCCCCTCCTCCGCTATAGCAGGGAAAGCAATGGCTGGCGTGGGTGGCAGGGGTCAGGAGGCCCCCTTGCCCTCTGCTCCCCACACTTCTTCCCTCTGTAGCCTTCTTGCCCTGCCACCTGCACGCCTCACTCACCCTAAACTCTGCCTCCCTTCCCCCCACACTCACTGTCAGACACTGCTCCGGCTCCGTTTCCTCCCTAGGCCACAGCATGTGGAAGCACAGTCCTTGTCAAACCACAAAGATGGTTGACACTGCTGACTGGGTGGGCAGGGGGAAGCTTTCCAGGTGCTCTGTGCCTAGCTGTACTTGACAGTGGGGGCGTTAGTGGGTTAGGACCCTGGACCTAACCCAGGCTCAGTGCCAGAGTCAAAGCTGTAGCAGTTACCTATCCCCCCCCCCGCTTTGTATATACCTCCTCCCCTCCCCACCAATGCTGACTGGGGAAAAAAATCATCGTAGATCATCGACTAAACATGGTATTTACTGTTTCCCTTAAAATCCCAAACACTTTAAAGACAGAACTAAAACATTTTTAAATTAACAACTCATTTAGAAAGGAAATTTCCAATAATGCCATTATATACCAGGTAAACTTGAGAAATTACATCAGAACCAAAACACAGATCTGCACAAGTTTGTTTTTCCTTTTATTCTGTAAGCATTCAAATATGGGCCTATTATCTTTCAATGCTACGCATCAGAGATTTTAGGGGGGAGTTCTCCAAATGTTAGTTAACAATCACTGCCACGATGACCACTAGTGTAAACAAACAAACCACAGAAC
Organism: Caiman crocodilus; assembly: GCA_030014935.1. Lineage (NCBI taxonomy): Eukaryota > Metazoa > Chordata > Crocodylia > Alligatoridae > Caiman > Caiman crocodilus. Next base: position 10,548,461 of record JAGPOW010001296.1, on the reverse strand, counting down.
AAATGTTACAGATAAACAAGAATGCCACTTCCAGGGGGCCTCCCAGTAGGCAAGCTGCTATGAGTCTGATATCACATAAAAATGGGCAACCCTCAATCCTCTGGATCATGTTGTATACACAAGTCAGGTGTGTGATGAATTTACTTGTATAAAGTCCTGTGACCATCATACCAAGACCTCCGACGTGTACACCCAAGGCAAGAGTATGGAGGAGTAGAGGCTGCCCAAGACTTACCACACACCATTTAGACTACTGAGACAGAATCCAAACACCAAAGTCCAGATGTTCAGTGCCTCGATGACCATAGCTTCTCCCAGAGAGCGCTGGATGAGAACTGCTGCCGACTGCCAAACACCTCAGTAAGGGCATGTTTCCGTCAGGGTCCCTTACATTTTCTCCAACCAAGGAGTATCCACACGGCAGTGGGGACTACAGTTTTGAAGTGCCCGATACTTGCCCTACTCTGGAGGTTGCAACATTGTGGTATTTTATAAGGGGGGGTGGAGGTTGTGGGGCAAGTAGCCCCATCATGTTGCCATCAGGCCCTCCAGTTGGTTGCAGTTCATGGTCATACCCAGGACATCACATATAAAACAGCCAATATTTCACAATAGCAACAAGTATGTTTTTTGCAGCTGGTTTTCCAGGGTCCCTACCCAGAGGTTAGGTCTCTATGCAAGTCAGTGGATGAAAGAGCAAGCCATTAGCAAGGATCCCTGAAGTAGTTATTGCTTGCATGCTTTTCACTGTCCATCCACTAACTCCAAGCACTTGTTTTTGGAGTAGCCTAACACCCTTTTTATGGGCACCTTAAAACTCCTGGTAAATTGGAAGAAATGGAGCCAATTGGGTAGAACCAAAGTTTTCAAGCATTAAGATACAAAGATACTTTTTAAAGTTTCTGTTATAAAACACTACTTTAAAATTTTGCCACTTGGCCTATACACGACATCTCTAAGCCAAAACAGAGGATAAAGAAAAAGGAGAAGTCTTGGAATAAAGGAGAGAGTTTGCCCTAAAACAGAAACTATTTTAGTCAGAATTAATGTTAACGTTTCTCAATCTTGGGTGCAAAGTATGGAGCCACTGGATGGGGATCAATATTTTTTTTTTTATTCCAGCTGTTTCAAAAGACCCCCAACTGCAATGAGTCACCATGCTGGGCAATGCACACTCCAGACTAAGGAAGACCATGCTTTCCCCACTTAGCTCAAAGCCCAAGTCTGAACTGACAATTCATCATTCACATACTTTGTTGAGCTTCACGGCATGTTCCACACAGATTCTCTTTTAGAGTCTTTCAGGAAGGAGCCTGTTGCTTAAGTAGTAGATTTAAAGGACGTTTCACCCTCTTCCTCCACCACTTTTTGCTGCAAAAATTAGTAGAATGATTTTCTACATTGTGGGAATGGCTGCAAGTTCTGGCTTTGTTTAATAGGTCTTTTAAATGATTGTTAATTATGTCTAGGTGTTAAGACAGGCACCTTTCTCTCTGTTTTATGAAAGGTAACTAAAAAAAAATTACTGCAAGTCTGAAATCTACTTTTAGGACCTAAAGCACCCTGGACAATGTGCTGTAACTTTTGCTCCTACTCTCTTTCCCTCCTCTTGCTTCAAGTCTCATTGCACCTGTACATCCCTTGAAAAGAAGTTCCTTGTGCTACCTCCTTATTGGAAACATTTTAAAAGAGAATGATCAACTAGATGGCAGGAACAGGAGACTCAACAACAGTTGTTCTGGCCAAAAAACACACACTTGAAATGTAAACATTTTTGTACTAAACGTCAGGCGGAAGCTGGGAGCGGTCTGTAATGTGGTTCAGAGAGAAGGGCTGCGTGGCCAAGATTGGAATGAGGGCAAATAAAATAATCAGTTGGTTAGCCATTGTGGCCATGGTATTTATATAAACGTTAGCTATTTAGGAGTGTGCTCACAACCATTATCTGCCTCTTTTTCAGGAATGGAGATCATATAGACCTTTCACCGATTGCAAATGGAATGTATGATTGTCATCATTTTTTAAAATCAGGGGTATTATTTTTAAATTAATTTTATTTTCCAATGAATTTAGAGTCTTAGGTTTCACTTCAGCCTCAATCTTTGCTAGTAGTTAGGCTGTTTATCGTATCACAGGCAAGTTCCAAGCTTTCGACCAAGAGCATGCTGCTGTTCTAAGATACCAAAATCAAAGCTGGCATAAGGCTGCTGACAAGGGTTGCCAACCTCAAAAACACATCACCTGAACTCAACTGTGCATTTAGAGAGCAGGAGGGAGGGCCACATCTCAACAAGCTTGAACTACATTTTCTGCCATAATCATCTATACTTTATCACTCATCTCTTCTGGTCTCCATTTTTTTACTCCAGTTTTGTTACCCTCTAAAAAAGACCTCATCTTATGTTTGCTTTTATTTTCTGCTCTGGAGAACTAACTATGTTCCCTTATCCATTTGGGAGGCTCTAGCAAACATTTGGGGTATCATTACATACTTCATAAATCACTTCATTTTCCTGAACTAACAACACTGAAAATATATTTGAAGACAGATAGGCATCATTTATACGGGTAGACAACTAACCTGATGAACTACCTCTGAACCAAGATTCTAGGATTGCTTTTTATTGAATATTTGAACACTGAAGGCAAGTGAGGAGTCCAGAAATTCAGGATTTTTTTCCACAGATTCTGGAGCGCAGAAACAAAAGTCCCCTCAAATGCTGCTACCAGATTACCTGTCCAGATGGCAGACTGGATGGTTTGTAGCAAGATTTTTTCCTCAGAAAGGTCAAGGAAGTGAAGATTTTCAAGAGAGTAACTTTGGTATTTGTTTCCATGATGGACCCAGCAAGATGGCTTACCTCTTTTGATGCCACTGTATGAACTGATGCGGTTGTCCACTAACAGAACCAGACCACAAAGAGAAGTGGAGTAGAGAGACATTGCAGTTTGCAGCCTGTGAAGTTTCACACCACTTCGATGATTACGCTTATGTTTACAGAAGTCTAGCATATCAGCTCTCAATAGTCTCAGGTTATGCATGGTCTTCAACTGGGCCCCTGTGTGAAAAAGTAGACCCAGGAAGCTTAAATACATGTAACTTCACACACACACACACACACACACACACACACACACACACACACACACACACACACACACACACACAGTTACTTATAGCTATCAATACATGCTCAAAGCATGTTCTATGCATGTGATGAGGACCTAGAATGGAGAAAGAGGAAAAAATATTCAAATGAAAGCAAGGGATAAAGTTCTTTTTTTAACCTTTTGGCATCTATCAAGCTCAAGATGTTGTATTAACAGGAACGTTTTTACAGGACTTAAATTAGGTGCGACACCACAGATGATTTTGCCTTTTAAATGTTATAAGTGGCTTTAAAAAGACAAAAAGGGGAAAATAAGCACTGACATCAAAATTCTGTTCAGTATTTCAGCATTCATTGCATACTTGGTCTAAGGGATCAAGTGACTATACTTACCCAAATGAATTGTAAAACTCTCTTCTAATTGTCTCTGCTCTTCATAGATTCTTCCATTTCCTTCTACAGATTCTCTCAATTGGCTGGGTTGAACCTTAATTTCATCACTAAAAAGGCATGCATAAACAAGTCAAAAAGCTCAAGTAGGGTTCCCTGCCTGCCATCTTAGAGAAACTTTGGGGAGGAGAAGTTACTGATGTTTTGGGAAGAGCAGGAGAGGAGAGTCACAGGAAGAGTGCCTAGCTAATTTATTGAAACAAGAATGCTGCACTAAAATATGCACAACTAAGCCAGTCTTATAGCCTAATTGTACAACCTACAATACTACAACCTAGAGAAGGCTTCAAATCCCAGCATGCGACACCCATTCCAAGATAAGCAGAAGTAATCTTTTCTACTATAAGAACAGGAGACTTGCAAGACTGACCTCCTTTGTAAAGGACTTTGAGACCTACTGATGAGAGAGGTGCTTTTTGTAAACAGCTTGCTATTTTAAAAGGTGCGACCCTTTTTACATTGTTTTCTAACACTCTCAGCCTTCAAGACTGAAAACTGGGCACGAGAGGCCAGATTCTTAGTCGAAGTTAGTCAAAATAACTGTGTGACTAAACCAGATTATATAACTTGAGACTTCTGATTCATCTTTTCAAGTTGAGCACACAAAGTTAAGGTCACAAAACTTGTTCTTAGCCCCTAGAGTTGTTGTTATTGTTTGTTTCCATCTCTGGGTCCCAATTTTCTCATTTCCTACCATGGTAAATCAGATGAGACTCCACTAAGTTTCTGGAGTTTTACTGTTGTAAAAAATGAATGCATGAGTTGTCATGCTGAGAAGTATGACCTGGCCTATTCACTCAGCAAGAAATTAACTATGGCTTCATTAGTTATTACACAGACTACATTTACATCCTCTTACTCTGGGACTGGAGTTAGAACTTAAGTCTGGTACTACTGAACAGAGGTCAAACAATAACAAAAAAAAGTAGTTTTTTTTTAGATAAACTGGAAAACAAAGCTGAGCTGCTATTTCCAGAAAAGTTTATAGGAATATAATCTGATACTGTAGCAGTACTCTCAAAATGTATTTTGCAATAACCTCTAAAATTAATGTACAGTCTTTGAAAGAAGGACTTACTGAAAGCATGTCAGTTTTCATCCTCTTTCCTCTCCCTTATCTCTTCCACCCACTCACCCACTCTCCTCCCACTCTTCTATTGCCTTCTTGTTATTTCACCGAGTATGAAATACCACATGCAAGTCAGCCGTGTCATATTTCACACATGTCCATCTCCTGCTGTTGGCCATCCCCCTCTGAAAAGATGCTGTGCGCTGCAGGCTGGCTCCTTGCTACTCCCCACCCTAACCTCCACACACAACTAAAATTTCCCCTTTTAGACCATGGCTTGAAAAAGCAGTTAGAAAACAGCAGCAGGAATACCAGATGCTAGGGAGGAGGCACCTTACAGAAGACAGACAAGCAAGAATTTGCCCCTACTACAGGCCTTAATCTAACCTGGTGTTTCATTCCATTTTGCACAGATTGTTACAAAACAGAAACCACAACTGCTCAGTTATCAGGTGACATCACCCAAGGATGATATTAGTTTACTGTAAGCCAATGAAGTATTTCTTTATTAATCTGTCACATTCTGCAATGCTGCCCTCCATAAAGTGATTTCAGAACACATTCTGGAATGTGAAAGATAGATACACATTTAAAGTAGGTCAAATAGGGGGACGCAAGTTAAAAATATCCCATTTAAATCCTCGGAATACTTTTCTATTCTCTTCCTTTAAAGAAAATGTGAAAAAGGGTTGACAGAGACACCAATCTTTGTTAAACAGAAGTGTTTATTTTCCAATAGGTCTAAGCCCCCAGCTCGACAGACTCCACATGCACTTGAAATGGCTACCATTAAAATATTTTATTACTAAAAATTAATTTAACCTACAATCACTACAAAAAGTAAAGACTTAAGACAGGAAATAAGTACCTGATGGAGCTGTTGTTGGGATTTTTTAGATCTTGATGAAGTTTTATCACCCATTCCTGATACTCCTGCTTTTGGATGGCTGTTGATTGTTTGAGTTCACTGGTCCATTTATTTTCCAAGTCCTAAAAGCAGACATCATCCCAATTAATGAATTTATTTTGGTTTTTTTAAAATCAAGAACTGTTTGTATGTTCCCCCCCCTCCACAAGTCACTGTATTTAAAATTTACCTGCTGACATTCAAAATGCTGAGCTGCTAGTTCATTCACATCTTGATCTGTTAGTGTTTTTCCTAGTTCCTGCATCACTTTATCCATTTCAGCACCTTGTCTAAAACAAAAACCAGAGCACAACTACCGTTAGGGGAAGGTGGCAGGGAGGGAAGTGCGGAAGGGATGCGAGGCAGGGAAAAGCCCCGCTGTGAGGCGGAGGTGGACAGGGGGAGGGAGCCCCTGCGGCGGAGGGAGTCTTTACATGACCAGCCCCAAAGGGTGAGTGGAGGGGTGAAGGGGAGCCATGTAAAATACTCCCTGAAAGCCGTCATTCTTGACAGGCAATTAGCTAGTATAATTTTATAACGGGAACAACAGATGTTGAGGTATCCCAATCTTAACTTGAAGGAACATCTGGCAAGCTAAGGTAGTTCTGTTTCTTTATCCATTTGGTTCCTTCCGTCTTTTGGGGAGGCTGCCAGTTCCCTTCTGATACGGGCACATGGTCACCACAAACTAAAATTGATGTCACCAATTCCCTTTCCAATTAGATTAATTTCCAACTCAAGTAACATTCAAACATTTATACATACATGCTGCAGGTCATTAGGGAAACAGCTTGCAATCCGAACTTTATGTTCATACATGGCTCGAGCAATTCTATGTCTCTACAGCTATCATGAATAAAGTGGTTTTAGTTTGGAAGGACTCTGAGAAATACCTACAGAAGTTTGCATGCTTTGCATATTCTGTAGTTATTTTATATTACTTCTAAAACATACAAAGTTGATCTTGAGAAGATTTCTTGTGCTTAAGAGAACACATGCAACTGGGACACTTTGGTATTTATATAATTAAGCTACGCGCTTATATAAATGTTTTAAATATTTAGAATATGTTCTCAGTGTTTCTCCTCAAATATTTTATTCCCACTGCGAAATGAAAGCCTCCCCTAGTGGCTACAGGCTACGTTTGCAGCTTTTTGAACTTCTATAGCTTCCAAAAAATCTTAAGGCTCCAAAACATGCCTTTGAGTTAAAAATCACTGGCTGGAATTCAGGTTCTCTCCCCTTTTCCTGGTCTGAAAGAATTGTTGATTTCCCTTTTTTGAGAAATGTTAAAAGGCACAGGAAATTTTGTACAAGCACATTAAGTGCAACATAGTATTATTAACATCTATTTGGGTTCTTATAAATTAATGTGCATGAACATATTGATGTTACTCAAGTGACCTTAGCATTTGTAATTCAACAGTCTTTAGTTTTTACACTTAAGACTCTAAATAAAATACAAAAGTTACATCATGTCACATCCCTGTATTCTTTTTTCTAACATGGAAAGCCAAGAAACAGCTCGCAATACAAGGCCTAAGAGAGCATAACAGGATTTGTATAAAAAGCCATGCAGAATAAAACATTTAAGAAATACCTCTCTCGTAACTTCTTCAGTTCCACATCTCTTTCACTTATTAATTCTGAGATACTAACAAAGTAATTGTGTTCCAGGTTTAACAGAGTTTCAGAAGCAGGAGAATGTATCAAATCATGGTAAACATCTGCAAAATCTTCATCCCAACTGGGCTCTTCAGGATTTGCATGTTCCAAAGTTGTCTAAACAATAGAGTATTTTAAAATATGGTAAGACATTTTTAAGTTCAAAGAACCAAGCATGTGCTCTCTCCCCTGACAGCTCCCTTTTCCCTACACCCTCATTTCTATCACATTTATTCTCTTAGTCTGTACCTTAGGCAGGCAACTGTACAAGAGTTCCTCACTTTCCAGAATAGGAGTTAAATTTACAACTTGATTCAATTCAATACCTTGTACACAGTTTAAAAGAAAGTTGAACTGTTTCCTATCCTTGGAAATATTAGGGGGGAAAAAAAATCTACCTGAACAATTTCCAAAATTGAGCTCTACAACCAGAATCCCAACTGATCAGTTCAAGAACGGGGCCAAACAAGAGTAAAAGAACACATTCTACACAAGTATAAAATTCAGTTCTGCCCTATTTACGTATTTTCAACTCCACTGTCTTTCAGAAAAGTTACACATTTTAGCCAACAAGAGAGTTCAGTAGCTACAGTGTTCAAACTATCTAGGTGCATGCTGTACATAGGGGTCTCTTACCTTTCAATGAAAAAAGGATTATATTGCCACAGTTTAGCTTTCATGTATTGAAGGGTAAGAGCATGCACACCAGCAGTTTTGGGTTTTTGCTTTTTGGGGGGTTTTTTAAAACAGGGTAGCTACCTCATAGTATTTGTGCCCATTCCCATCATTTGTTTGCCTAACCTGTTCTTAACCAGTGAAGGCTATTCCACAAGCTTCCCAAATAATCCTTTCCAGCTTTTCACCACTCTAACAGAGAGAAATGTTTCCTAATAACCCACCTACATTTCTTTTGCTACAACTTAAAAGCGGTTTTCTTTTTTATGTCCTTACACTGGTAACCACTGAGTACAACTGATCACCTTTTATGGATTAGAGAACTTATGTTGTCCCTTATTTTTCTTTTAAACTAAAGAAACCTACTTCCATAAATATTTTTCTTATAATGTTGAGAAAAAAAATATAACTTACTCTTATTTTTTAATTTGGACACACTCCAAATTTGTCTAATCTTTACTAAAGTATGGTGCCCCATCAACACAAAGTACAGAGGAATAATTACCTCCTAGCTTTACACATTAACAGGTATGTCATATGTCCCAAAGCAAGATTTGCCTCCACCTCACCTAAACAGTACCACATTTTCACATTTAAATTTGTGACCCACTATAACCACAGATTCTTCCATGCTGCTGCCTACATAGTTACGCTACATTTTCTATTTGTGCATTTGATCTCATTCCTATGCATAGAACTTGTCTTTATTGATTTTCTTGACGATAGCTTTAGATCAACAGGATGAAATTCAATTAAAAAAACAAACAAACTTGGATTATGGACTTTTAGGATGATGTCCTAAAGTTCTGTCCAAATAATCAGGTGCATGAGATGATCAAAGGGAATTCCACGGCATAGCCATGTGTGAGGTAGTAGAAGCCCACAATACCAAACCCCTGGAATTTCCTATTTCAGACTTTGTCTTACCTCTTTATAAGCTTTAGCCCAAGCATCTGCCAGATAGCTGAGATCTACTTTTCCTGATTTCACAGCTTCCAGGGCTGCCTCAGCTTCTCTATCATAATCTTTTATAGTTTCCTCTTCTATGAACTTACTAAGAAACTGCTTTAAGTCTGTTTGAAACAAACAAACACACAATGCTTCAAAGAGATTTTCGTGGATAGAAAAAGAAAGGTTTAAATAAGTTTTCAGAGTTCATAAATTTGCTGACCACCCACCTTCCTACTACTAATTATCTCAAACAGCTAAACATTATTTTTAAGAAGTCTAATCAATTATATCCTCTCCTTTGGCTCTTATAGAACATTAGTACATATGACACCAATCCCTTTTATATCAAAATCTTACCATTTTCTATAAAGCATGGCAAGTTGTGCAGAAGCATTAGACGTCCATGCAAATGACTGACATTTTCTTGTACAGGGAACTTGAGAGGCACTGAGAGTACAAAACGCTGATTTCCAGCACTGAATTTATATTCAAATTCTCTCTCTCTTGTGCAGCTTCTTCCTTGGCTGGCCTTCATCTTTGATTGACCTTCTGAATAATCAGCAAAAAGCAGTATTTTAACATAAAAGTAAAATGTCAACAATAATTTAAAAACTTTGGGGAAGAGGACCTAATGGCCAAGTCAAAATTTAAATACTTAAACCCATGTATCATTCCTTACATACATGGCCCAATTTTCAGATGTTTTGACTAACTGGAAACCACTGATTTTAGCACCTAAACACAGAAACTAATTTGGTTCCCATTCTTGAAAATTTTGGCCTAAGATCCCAAATTTAAATACACTATTGCAACAGTGGGAACCAGTGCGAGTAATCATACAGCCTTCTGCCCTTGTAGGCTCATGAACCAAAGAAAGCATGCACCCGTATTAGAATCTCTCTTCCCCTCCACCCCAACCTCTTGGATATAAGATGGGCAGCATGGGTGGGGAAAGGGGAGTGGAACGAGGACAACGTGCCTTTTAGAAATGAGAGAATGTAAGAGCAGCAAGATCATTTTAATGAGTGACAAAACTGAAAACGACTATCTACATTTCTCACAAACCACATGCACAGGAGACTAGAAGGAACTTCCACATTGACTAAATCCAGTCCATGGGGATTACTGAGATCCACAGACACTTTTTGCATGGCGTTTTTACCCAGCAATCCCCTGCAAAGTTGGCTTTGTCCTAGTGACAAGAACTAAAAAAGCATTACCAGGTGACTTAAGCCCATGGCTGCAGGAAAGGTTCCACCTTTTGCACATCTCAAGCAAGTATCACGCAATCAATCAAGCATGCCAACAGGCCACACATTCAAATCATTGCAGCTTATTTCCTGCTGTTCCAACAAGCAACTTCCTTGCAGCAATGATCTGCCCCTTTTCATCCTGGATAAACTGGCTTAATGTCTGCCACTGTAGCATGCATCAAATGACACTTACAAACAACACACAAGCATGAAGCCTGTCAACGGCCTTTGTGTCGCCCTCCAGCATAGGGACGTGGGGAAGACGAGCCAGCAGCTCTCCTGCTCTGAATGAACACTTGCATTAAAGCATTAGGAACTAGAAGCATAAGCACCCTAGACCCATGTCGTTCAACACTTTTAACAAGTGGACCAAACGTTGCTATCAAAAAGGGGCCGAGGACCACATAGAAAAGTACTGCTCAAGATCCGCCAGCTCTCAGGCCAGACTCTGGCTGGAGCCCGTTTTCACACAGCTCTGGAGCCCCTGGGAAACGAAGGAGAATGGCAGCAACATTTGCCCCCAGGCTCCAGAGGTGCACATAGTGGCTATGGCCACCGCCAACACAGGCCCCGGCCAGCTCAGAGCTCACGGCACTCGTGCAGCTCTAGAAAGAGCCATGCAGACATGTTCATTTGCTCATGCCAGCACCACACAGGCTTCATAGGCCACATGCTGGTGCTGCCATGGGCTTTTGGCCTCTTAGCCCTGCACCGAATACCAGTGTTTGCCTTGGGGCTACAGGAAAAAACAGGCAGCTGTGGGCAGCCATGCCAGTGCACCCCACTTCTATAGCAGGGAGCCCAGCCACCGCAGCACATCCTGGAAGGGGGCCTGGACACTACTGGGCTTCTCCTGCTAGCCCTGGACAGACCCCACAACCCGCCCCCAGCCCCAGATGGGTCACTAATGGCACCACTACCCACCCCTTCCCCAACTCTCGCGGGACTTGGCAGCGCGCTCCCAACCTAGCGCCCCCTCCCCTCCAGAGGCACGACCTCCCGTGACGTCACGGCCCGGGTGGGACGCGCGTGGAGAAGGCCCCCTACTCCGCGCCTCACCTGGGCCCCGCCGCGCTGGCGAGCGGCCGCTCGGCCGACCCCGGCCCCGCCCCTCGCGCGCTCTTCGCATTGCCGCCAGCAGATTCGCCGCTCCCGCGCGCCCGCCCATTTTCACTTGGCTGCGAATGTGCCGGGGCGGAGCCATAGCCCGCGCGCGCCGCCGCCGTTGCCGCCATGGACCGGCCGGTCCGGAGGTGGGTGCCGACCTTCCCGCCCCCGCTCCCGTGTGTTCCCGGCGCCCCCCGGACTCGGGCCGGCTCCTCGGTCCCACGAGGGGCAGTCGCCCGTGATCCGTCTGCGAGCACCGCTTTCCCGCCGTGCTCCCGAGGCCTCTCGCCTTCTCGCTCGCCTCGCCCCTGTGTGCACCCTGGTTCCCAGCCTGTGCTCCGTGGACCCCCGGTGACACGCAGGCGGGCTGACACATTTCTTACAGTTACTTTCCATAGCACACTTGCTGGTGATGCCTACGGTTGTGTCGTTTTAAATTGGTGGCGGGCAGTTTATCAGAGTTTGGGGTCCGGCTGCGCTAAAAGACTCGGCAGCAGCCGGCGTTACCGTGCAGGCGTGCCCCGAACGGTACAGAGCCCATGCCGGTATTTAAGGAGGCGTATTGGCTGATACCGATCCCATATCTGATGCAGCTGCTAAGTCTGGGGTGGTGCGGGGGCCGTGGGGCAGAGGTGCAGCTCCTGTGGTGAGGGTAGCTCCCGCTGCTGCTTGCACCCCAGGGTGGCAGGGGTGTGTACCCCCAGATACGCAGCTGTGGGGCAGAGCCAGTGCTGCGCAGGGCTTTTCTTGCCAGGGGCTGGGCCCCGGCTTTTGCTGGTGCTTGGGTGGAGGCAGGACGTTCAGCCAGACCTGTGCCAGGAGTGGAGCTGCACCAAAATTTGGGGAGCCTGCTAGAGCCCGCTCCGAGCCCAGCCCTTGGCAAGAAGAGCTCTGCGCAGCACCAGCTCAACCCACTCACCCCGCTCGGATTCAGGGGCACACCCCCCCCCCACCCTCCCAGGGTGCCATCAGTGGCGAGAGCTGCCCCCACCCCACAAACTGTGCCTCTGCCCTTGCCCCCCAGCTGGGCAGCACCTGCCCCCTCCCTCCCTCACCGTGGAGGCGTTGAGCTGTCCCCCTCACCCTCTTTCCCTCCCCACTCCCCTTCAGACTTATCAGCGACGGCATGCAGCGTGGGCGTTTATCAGCCTTATCAGGTTGATAGCCAATCTAGGCATTTTTTTTTTATATTGGAACTGATCTAATATCAGACTGATGTATCGGTACACCTCTACCGAACGACTTTTTGGTGACACTGACTGCACCATAGCTTGTCACTTAAAACTCTCTCTCTCAGTCCCCTCCCAGTGCTCTCGGGCTCTCTCTCTCTTTCTCATGGTGATGAGTACTGTGTAGGAATACAGATCCTTGCAGTCATCAGGCTCCCCCCCTGCTGACATTAGCGGGGTCTTCTTCTGGGCTTCAATTTTCATGAAGCTCATTGTATGAATGAGGGTCTAAACATGCCGAAAGTTTCAGTTCATAGATGTTAGGGGCTGGAAGGGACCTTGCAGATCATCAGGTTTGGTCCCCCTGCACTTGGGCAGGAAAGACTGCTGAGATCAGATGACCTCAGCAAAGTGAGTGTCATGATGCTTATTGAAGATCACCAAGGGGGGGAATCTGTTTCAGACCCTTGCCACTCAACTTATAAAGAAGTTTTTCTTTGTGTCCAGTCTGAAGCGATTCTCAATCAGTTTGTGCCCATTGTTTCTGGTCTTCCCTTGAGGGGCCTTGGTGAACAGATACTCCTGCAGGCCCTGGTGGGCTGTCACCAAGTCCCCTCTGAGTCTTCTCTTCTCCAGGCTAAACGGTTCCAAGTCTTTTAGTCACTCCTCGTGTGACCTGCAGTAAATCTCCTCTCTCTGCCCCCCCCTTCCTTTTTTCTTTGGTCATCAGCAATGGTGATAATGCTCAGCGAAGGCTGTGTCTCACCCTGCCTCCTTGCAATGCAGGGCCTTGGTGCACCATGCTGCACCAGGCCAGGGGACAGAGGCCGCAAGTTGCATGTGTTTTGTGTACAGATAATGGGAAACTAAATGTACTGTGGAAAATGCGTTGCAAATGACTAAATTAGATGAGATGATTTAAAATAGTGGTGCTCAGCCTTTTGACTTGTGGGCCAGGTAAGTAGTGCAAGGCTGGTCCCTGGATCAGTTTGGACCCTGCACAGCAGGATCAGGCCTGCACACCTAGATCTGGTGCCATGTGCTGGGAATGGGCCTTGGAGCCTTGTACCACCTCCGCCTGGTCCTACATGCCGGTATCGGGGAGCGTGCCAAGTCCACACGGCATGCAAGGACTGGGGCCCTGCACAGCCCTTGCCTGTCCTCCATGCTGCCTTCATGTGCCTAACTGAGCACACAGCACCAGCCTGTGGGGCTCCCCATAGACCCATGGAGAGTCCCGTAGGCTGGATGACAGTGCCAGGGTCTGGATCTGGCCTGTAGGCCTTGGGTTGAGTACCCTGGATTTAGAAGATGAATAAGTTTTTCACAAAAGAATAATTCAGAGAAGTTTACATGGAAGCAATGAAGACACTAAGCCTCATAAAGGAAAGAATTACCACCGGAAGCGTTGACTATCTAGAAACAATGTGCATTGAATAGAACTTGTGTTTACATGATAGCAATAACCAAGCATACATATGCATCTAGGCTTATTTTTATTTTTTTTTAAGTTGATATTTTTAAATAGAATTTTATGCAGTGCTGAGAGACTTAAATTAACAAATAATTTTGGTACTGAATGACTGATAGATGTTTCTTATTACAGGAATAAGAAAGTGGTTGATTATTCACAGTTTGGGGACTTGGAAAATGATGGTAAGCTGTTTACTATTACATATACAAAAAAGGGTCAAGTTCAGAAATGAAGGAGGTCAACCGTTTCATTACTTGTGTTAAAATCAATTGCAAAACACTGTTTGGCTTAACTGGAAGCATATTTCAGGCCTTATTGGAGTGCAATCTATATTTTAAGTGGATAGCACAGCACAATAATGATTTTTATACTATAGCTCATTCATAAGATTGGGTTAGTTCAGTGAGTGTCAACCTTTTTGTCAAGCATGCCACAAGGTAAGCCTACACTTTCCCTGAGTGCCACTCTGATCCTTTTGCCCTGCCAATTTGTTGCTCTTGTTTTTTGATCCCTGCCCTAGCTGTGGCTCTGCTTGGTGCTCCCTGCCCTTTGCTTCCTGTGTAATCTGGTCTTGTCACTCCTACCTGTCCTATCTGCTTCTCTGTTCCCTGCCCCCTCTCTGATCCATCCCATGTCACCCACAGAGGCTGCCCATGCCACTGTGGGTTGGCCATCCCTGCACTAGTTCAACCTCTTTTGCAGAAAACCTGCAGAAGGAAGCTCAGGGCAGGGGAGCTCTGACACCTTTCCTCAGGGGTTGTGACACATTCTATATTCTTCCATGGAATGGGACAGACACAGGACCTCCCTCTAAGTATCAGGGATCTTAAAAGTCCTGAATCATTAGTGTAAATGTTGAATGCCTCTGCTGCTGCTCTATATCTGTATTGGTTCTGCCACAGTCCATAGCAAGTCAAGTGCATGCTGCCTCTGAAATTGTAAATACAGCTCTAGCTTATCTTTCCTCTGGATCTGGGAGGGGAACAGTGATAGGTGCCACGTATCCTCTTTCTCCAGCTCACCCATAACCTACCCTTCTTCTATACTGGACCCATAGAGAAGTTTCTTCTGGGTTCTGGAGTCAGTAGGAAAGAGATGGTGTCATAAAAACTACTGAACCTTCCCTTATGTGGGAGGTAAGGGAGACAGTGTTGGAGATCGCCGTGTGTATAGTCCTTTCCACTGCCATTTGTTCAGGCGTTTGAATTTGATATAGAAATTTTCTGTAGCTTATTATAGTTGAAGTATAAGTTCTGAGCCTCAAAGAACTTTTGTTAGAGTTCTTTTAAATGTGGGGGTGAGGTGAATTGGAGGAAGGCAAAATCTTTAATTTTAATGTTCTTGTAGAGAGCAGTTGTGCATCATGCTGACAGCATGAAAAACTGTCTATATTACCCTTGGCTTGCACTTGGACCCTTATCTTCCATTACACCTACCCTTCTTTCCTCTGATTAGGTTTAAGACTGGTTTTTCTTTATGAATGAGCCTGTGATCCTTTTAAAAATTGGAATAACTAAAAGGAAGGGCCCTAAAAATAATCAAGAACTATAGAAATGATTTACGTTGAGTGGTTCTCAGTTGTCAGAAATCCTTGAAATTCATATTATTGAGAATTCTGGTAACATATTTGAAATAGCATCTGTCTTCATATTCAAAACAACTAACTTGAATATAACTTAAATTGAAGCAGAATCTATTAATAAGGGGTTGCTATGATTATGACCTATTATTATCTTGAGCCCTTTGGTCAAGAGTATCCTGGGGTCCATTTCAGTAATATCTGTTTTCTGTGCTGATACTGGAAATCAATTTAATATTTTTGTAAGGGTTTATAAGAATGTATCTTTTTGGAGTAGTGGCAATTTTCACCAAAAAAGAGTTTTTAAGGAAAGAGCAGCTCTTTTTCCTGGTAACTTGGAAGAATTTGCCTTGTATAGGGAAACCTATTGGTACCTTGCATATGTTTCCTTAAACAGATGAAGACTTTGCCTCTATCCCTGCACCTTTAAACAAAAAATCCAAAAAAGAGCTCAATGATACAAAGAGGGAGAAAAAGGAGAAGCAGAAAAGGCCACAGAAAGAGGTGACTTCATTGCAGACAAAGACATCAGGTAAAAGGTGAGATATGGCTAAGTATAATGAATCCTGTTTGGTTTCTATATTTCTTGGCTTCTGATTTTTCAGAAAGACTAGATCTTTACTTTCAGTTAGTCAGAAGTGTTAGTTTAATATTTATTTTCATATTTGTTGGTATACTCATAAGAAAAGGATCATCTCTACATGGACACAGCAGTCTGCCCAGATAGATCCAAATGAAGTTTGGAACCTAAAGTAGAAATGTGACCCTGTTGGCATTTCTGGAGCACCTGTTAGTATGCTGTTAACGTGCAAGTGGTCTATAGGCTTGCTACAAAAAGTGGGAAGATGTAAAAACTTTAAATAATATATTTCACCACAAAAAATGTAGGTGAAATTATGTTTCAATAAGATATTCTGGACAAATGGAGTAGTTTTTCCAGTGCGTGGGAACATCTATATGTTCATTAATGTGCCAAAATTACAGTACATTAAGTTTTAGTACCTGTAATTACAGGTACTAAGTTAAAGTGTCACAATCAGCACACACACTTTTTTGTGACACTAATGCTCAGGAAAATTAGTCTACTACACCTTTATTATTTCATGTAGATGCACCCTGTTATTGATAATTAGTTAATATATCTGCAATACTTTAAAGTCCTAAAGTATTCCATTTTAAGTAGAACCTAGATATTTTATAGGATTGGTTTCCTTAGTCCCTGAGAAGATGAGGATTTGCAAACCAGCTGGGTTATGTACAACCATAGCAAACAATGCACCAGCTAAGTGGAGAAGCAGTGTCCACATTGTATTAAGTATGATCTATGTTGGCAGCTCCCCCATGGGTGAGAAACTTGGCAATGGGGAGCAGTGGAAGCTCTTTGTGGCCAGCTCCAGCCTGACCCAGGCCATTGCCCATGCAGTGAGATAAGGGGCAGGCTGCCCCTTGCATGCCCAGGTCAGGCTGGTCTATTCCCTCCACCCACCTGCACTCTTGGATCAGGGTCCCTCCACCCCCATCCCTTCCGGATCAGGACCAGGGTGCTTCCCACCCCCTTCCTGTTTTGGAATCAGGGCTGCCCTGCGCTACCCTTCCCCCTTTCCTGTTCTGCCTATGCATCCACAGTGGGAGTAGACTGCTTCCTCCCACCTCCCCAACCCCAACCTCCCCTTCATCCAGATCTGGTCTGGGCTGCTTCTCTCCCATGTGTAGATTGGGGCTACCTTTCCCTGACCTGTCCCTGCCACATGCATCTAGATTGGGGCCACCCCACCCCACTCTGGCCCCACCTTGGATGGACAAATTAAAGTTAGGTTGTACAAACCCCTACAGTTGGATTGAGCCATGGAGGGACCTGGCACTGGCCATCTGGGCCATGAAGCAAAAAGGTTGGGCACCATTGATATAAACCAAGGTAATGGATTCTTATCCCAGTTCCTTGTTTAGCTTTTATAACTCCAATATTATTCAAATGTTTTTTCTCTTGCCTACCCACCTTGCCTCTCCTAGTTAGTGTTCCCCCCACTCTTTATATTCTAATCACTAGTTTCTGTTTGCTGTACTTCCTGCAGTCCCTTCATAGCATCTGATGAAGTAAGCTATTGCTTCCAAGAGCTTATGCATCTATGATATAGTTAGTCTGTAAGTTACACATCTACAGTACCTTCTTTGAAGTAAAAACTTCAGCAAATAGATGCATAGTTTGTTATGTACTTAACAACTTAGCAAATTAATCAGGTTGTGAGCCATCAGAATACGAACAATGTAGGATATCCTGTACTATTATACCATCTGTATTTAATAAATTTTTTTCTCAAGGCATTTTTATGCAATATGGTATAGATTAAGTATTGAAACACTTTTCATTGATTCTTTCCTGCGCAACTGTTGACTTACAGTAAAATTATGAGTCAGAAATAGGTTTGTAATGTTTTATTTCACAAATAAATGATTTATCAGAATTACTAGAATTTTTTCCCTAGGAGTTTTTTGTTTTGTTTTGTTTTTTTTCAGGATAGCTTTGGATGATAAACTTTACAAGAGAGATTTAGAAGTTGCTTTGGCTTTGTCTGTCAAACAGCAATCTGCAGAAGTCTTTGAAGTGCAGGATTCACAGGAACAAGGTTATTTCTTTAGTTAAAAAACATTTCAGCCTTTCCCATTGGAAGCCACTTGTTCATGTACTGCTGTTTGGTATCCTTTGTATCTGCTTTCTAATTGTGCATGTAGTATTTATCTTTTTGGAGTAGACTAATTCAGAAAACTAAATGTTTTCTTTTTATCCACTTATGGATTTTATCCATTTGTCATACCAAGCCATTTATGTGCTATACTCCCATAATCACTTCTTTATAATATAGATTAAGTATTAGGAATTTGGGGGGATCTGAGATATAAAGCTCTTGAGTTAATTACATTTTCCAGGTGCAGTACTACAGCTCTTATAGGATCTGATTCAACTAATTTGAAAGGGGATTGAATTGGGGTTATGGAAATGCCTTTGTCCATTTCAGTCTTTAACTCAGTCAAGCTACAGATTCAAATTGAGCAGAGGTGGGTAAAATACGGCCTGTGGGCCAGATCCAGCCTACTAATTGATTGTATCTGACCCATGGCTGCCTCCAAGGCACTCCACATGGAGCTGAGCCCTGTCTCAGGCAGTCCTCCCCATGCCCACTTACTGCACACCCTTGGCCGCAGCCTTGGCCAGCCAGCACAGCTTTCTGGCACAATGAGCAGCCATCTGCAGGCAGCTGAGTGGGTAGAAAGCAGCTGGGAGCTGGAGCCCTATGCCCTGGAGCAGGAGCTGCCCAACTGCAGCTTCCCCCTGCCCACTTGGCTGGGCATGTGATGCCATTGTTTCCCTGCATTACCTGTTTTTCAGAGCAGCACCGCAGGGGCAGGAGGAAGAGGAGGAAGAACGGGGGGGCGGGGCGGGCGGACAAACAATACCTAGGTGACCACCAGGAAGCTGTGCGTGCTAGCCAGGGCCAGGTCAGTGCTGTCAATCGGTGTGAGGTGGGTCCAGACAGGAACGCGGTGCAGGTTGCCTTGGGCAGGAATGTATGGGGCTTGGCTCCATGTGGAGCAGTGCATGGGCAGCTGTGGGCCAGATGGAGTGGGGGCGGGGGCTGACTGCACCTGCACTTGCACTGGACCTCCCCAGGCAAATTGTTCTGCATGCACCTCCTGGTCCAGCTTCCTTTTCCCCTGATCAGCTTCTGGGACCTAGTGCACAGGCAGCTCCCCACAACCCCCTCCACATACACCCTACACACAGTGTACAAGAATAAGACTTTATTTTGAGATATTAAACAATCGCCTCTGTATACATTATGGAAAAACAAAATATAGGACAAAAATGATCTTTTTAAATAAAATTAAAATAAGTTACAGTTCATGTCTGATTTTTTTTAGGATATGATTTGGTTTTTTATCTAGTGAAAATGATATCTTCTGGAAAACTTTATTTTTATATAGGTATTAAAAAATGTGAAGCCCCCGAATTGGAAAATGCAGATAGCAGTCTTGTCCTCTCCAGCTCCAGTGTAGATAGTGTTGTCTTAGGTAAGTTATTTTTCATGCCTGTCTTTATGTAGACACACTTGTATGCGGTATTTCTGAAACACAGCCTCCTCCCCCCACCCACCAGTACTCTGTTTTCATTTTCCTGAGAGGAAATACTGAGTTTTTATTCTAAAAAGGGTAGTCAAACATACAGCTGATGGGCCAATTCTGACTCAGAGCAGTTTTACCCAGCCTGCAGAGCTCCCCCTCTGGGCTGGAAAATTGAAGATGGGGCAGAACCTGCTACCAAACTCCCAGCTAAAGGGACCTGATGGGCACACATTTGAGGAGCAGAGAACAATGGCTTCATTAACCCCCATGCTGACACTCATTCTTCCATATCTGGATCCAGCCAGGAGGCAACTTGGGGACCAGGTCTGGCCTGTGGGGAAATACTATGGTATGGTTCCAGCACAGGGCCCTGAGTGAGTTTGACACCTTTGTATTAAACAGCGTACCTATGGTGTGACTCAGAAGTTCTGAAAGCTTTAAAGTTGGACCCTGTCTTAAAACCAGTAAAAAAAAAATTAATATTTCTATCACCAACCAATGAGAATTAAAAGAAACAAGCATGTGCACAAATGGTTTAAGGTACTGATTATCTCCTTGGAGTGTCTTCATGCTCTCACCTCCCAGACTTCACTATTATCACCTTGTAGGATGCAGGCAGCACCTTATAATGATGTCCTCATTATGTATGCTACGTTCTGTCACCAGGTCAACATCTCCCACTTTTCCTTCCCCACCTGCCTGTGTCACACCTATTGTCTCCCATTGCCTCTTGATGCTCGCTGCCACACATTTACATTTTCACAGATGTGCGTTTTGCATATTGGCTTCTATTTTACTCAGGAGAACACAAAACAGCAAACTCTACCTAGGCCTGAAGAAGGGTGTTTGCGCCACAAGCTTGCAAAGAACAATTTTTCCAATTATTAGTTGGTCTATTAAGATATCGCATTTACCCAAAGAACCTTGTCTGCCATAATGTATAAACTTTCAAGGATCAGATTTTCTGGTGGGGAAGAAGCTTTATGAATGTGATGTTTTCTTTTCATTTTATTTTTGTCTTGATATTCAGTTCCGGAATAACATTGACAGCTATTTACAGAAAGTCCACTTCAGAGCAAGTTTTTAATTTGAGTAAAATGAAAGTTTCAAGCATTTAACAAAGCTGTGATGCTGGGCCCTGGGTAATGATCTTCAGAAAAACTGGGAATTGGTTTTAGATAGTCAAGGCTGATAACATCCCTGCCATTTTCAGGGGTCTTAGGCCAAGCTGCAGAAGGCTTCAGTGCTTGTTTCTGACCTTTTGGTGAAACTCTGCATATTTTACAATTAACCTGGTCAGCAAAATAAAGAAAGTAGTTAACGTGTCCAGCTAAATGAGCAGGGAGACCAAACATGGAGCAAAGGGCTTGACAGGAGACATTTTAAGGGAAGGCCTTAAAATAGATAACCCAAACATAGCATATTACAATTGTAACTTGACAACCTAAGTAGTACTGATTGATGTCACTTAACGTGTTAGATGTAGCTGTGCTATAATAGATATATTTTTGATAAGTTTCTTAGATGAGTTGTAAAAACAAAAGCAGCCTTCTCATTGAAGACCACAAAACAAGTTGAAGACAAAATAGGATCATGGCAAGAATCATTCGATAATGGTGAGAGAAAGAGATAAGAAATCTTAAATAAAATTGTGATTTTTTTCATGTGGATATAAATTCCATCAACTTGACACCTTCTAGAGTTGGAGATAAAATGGTTCAGTCTCATCACCAAAATCTCAGGAAAACAGAGGCAAGGATTTTTGTGGATTTAAATAATCGGAGAATTAATGTTACAGTGAACCATGTATAAATATGGGATATGGATGGTCTGGAGGAAAAATTGAAGAATTCAGCAAATTAAAGAGGACCTTTTACAAGTCTGTGTGCTATTACCCTCCTGAGTCTATTCAAGTGATATAGGTGACAATCTATAGTGCACTGTTGTTGGTAGTCAGATAGACACGGGATAAGTATTTCTTCTTGGAGGTATAAACAGTAAAAGGTCAGGCTGTTGACATGTCTCTTTCTTCTCTTATCAGTAACCAATGAACTGAACACCTGTAATGCAGGTAAAAACATCCTAAACACTCAAGTTCCTGCTTACCTTTTAAACATGTGAGTTGTTTAGGACTAAGTTGGTGTTAATTAGATCAACATTATTCCTGTAGGTGTCACTCAGATCACAGATGAAAATCATCCTCGTGCAGATGCTGGCATGCAAAGAAGAGCAGTATCCAAGGTCATATCTCAGCAGAAGTTACAGACAAATGACAGTGATGATGGAGCCAGTGCTGATGACTATGAACCAGCATCTATATCCGGTAAGTATTCTTATGTAAGACTCGTCATAGTTGGGTATATTTTTAATACATTCAGTTATGTTGAGAGAGGAGTATTTTCAGTGAATTGTATGCTGAATTTCACTTTATACCTTTTATTACTCATTGGGTATATTTCCACGTGCTCCAGGGGCGGCACTGTAATATATAAATTAGTTTTTGAAACTGAGTGCCACTCAATTCACAAAAGTTATGGAGGGATGCCTCAAACTCAGTGAGGGATGCATCAAGTCCAGAAGCATTGAGAACCATTGCTCTATAGGTTATCTGTTGCTGAAGTCCACTTTTAGTCTTTTACATTTTAATAGCTAGATTTTCTTTCTCAGTATTTTTTTTCTTTTTTGGTTCAATAATTAAAAGTGCTTTTTCCTTCAGATTTGATCTAGGATAGAGACCCAAACTCATTTTGTTTCTTTTCAGAATTAGCTTAGAAAACCATGGGGCAAAAGTAAATATATTCTAAGAGAGATGTCGTGTTTCCAATATCTTTTGTTTTAGATGAGGAATCGGAGAGTTGTTCAGATTTCAGTGAAGATGATGAAGACGAAGACTTTGCTGTGAAAAAAAAGAAGAAAATCAAAGAAAAAATAAGAAAGGAAACTAAGGTGAAAGTCCAAACTGATAGAGAAAAAAAACTACCTAAATCCAGAGTTAATTCTACAGGTAAGGTTGACACTATCAACTTGAAAAATGTCATTTCCCAGGAGTAAATTGAAAGACGTGCCAAGTGTTTGCAGCGTTTTATCTCCTGCTGCTCCAGGTTTGCCTGATGGCCTGTCAAACCTTAATCAGTTTTTGTTCTGGTGCGAGCATGGTTTTTCTTTGTGAAGTCTGCATCAAATTTGTGTCAGCTCATTTTCTGCATAATTTTACAACACTTGGTGTAACTTTAGTTATATAAATCAGGGGTGCTTAATCTCTGACCTGTAGGCTAGATCCAGCCCACAGTGCCATGTCTTGACCTTCCCCCAGAGTTTTCCACAGGTCTGGAAATTTGGTGGCATGGGGACAATAGCACTCTTCCCTTGCTGCCAGATTACCAGACCTTTGAGGAGCCTGAAGCCCTGTGTGCTGGATCTGGCTCCTGATCCCAGTGCACAGATTTGGATGGGGGCAGTGTCAGGCTGCAGGGCCCAATCATGGTGTTTGGGGGCATGAGGGGGTGGTGCCAGACCCCTGGGACCCAGTCCTGGTGCAAAAAAGCGGTTCTGAACCCTTGGGACCCAATCCCTGAGTGTGGGGGGTGGGGCAGGGGCAGAGCTGGATTCCCAGGACCCAATCCATGGGGCTGGAAGGAGGCAGTGCTGGGCCCCCAAAAGGTCCAACCCAGTGTGCAGAGCAGGGAGGAGGCAGTACTGGGCCCCAGGGCCTGATCTGATCCCCCTCCCGCTCATCTGGTCTGCAGGGCCAAAAGGTGGAGCACCACTGATGTAAGTCATTGTCCTGCCTGCATCCAAATGGGGATGTAAATATGGGGAATGTAACATGATCTGTTTCTCAAATGAACTCTCCTTTGTTCATTGGGAGGTGTGATACTCTTAACTTATATCCCAGCATTTCTTTTAACTAAATGATCTCTTATGTAAGAGTGTGTAATGTGACAATTTCTCTGTTAAAGAGCATTTTTTCTAAAGCCTTTTTCCAAACTGATAGTTTCTGCTTCACGGGTAATCCACGCAAAATCTGAACAAACACTGAAAAAGATACCAGGTTCTTCAGAACCGGTTGGACAGCCCTTACACACATCAAGTCCTTCAACAGACCAGAAGAAACCCAAATGGATACCACCAGGTATTTGCAGGATGTTAATTTCAGACAACTATGCCTATTTACATGCATTTTTAAAGCTATTCTAAAAAATACTGGCACTTACTAATAATCGCTGCTTCATAAAAATGCCAGTTACCTTGCTCGCTTTTATGCTGTAGAGCTTGAGTCAGCAACGGTTTTGGGCAGAGTGCCTAAAACATCTGCAACCTCAACTTATAAGATGTTGGTGTGCCAGAAGCAGACAGCAGGGGAGCCACAAGGGGCCCAATCCTTTTTGTGGCAGTGCAACCACAGCCCCTTCCCCACCTGTTCACCCAGAGGCATGTGTGTAAAGCAGAATTCCAGGGGTTGCCTACCCCTCCTGTAGAGGTTACGTTCCAGCCCCCAGGCTCCTGCCCAGCTGCTGTTCCCCTCACATCCTCCAGCTGCAACAGCAACCAGGGTCTCTGGGCTCTCCCTCTGTTGCCCAGCTTTTTCTGCCTGCTCCTGTAGTGCAGCTTGGCACAGCCCAGGAAGCTGAAGGTGAGCCTGGGGCTGCATCGGTCCATAGTGCTGTGGTGGTGGGGCACAGGTACATGATGCAGCAGCAGTGTGGGAAGGGAGGGCACCCATGAGTGCAGGCTTAGAAGTCCCTCAGCTGGCCTGGTACATACTGTGTGCAGGTGGCCCCTGCTTGTATAGACTGCAAAGCACTTGGCCCGCAGCCACTTAGAAGTTGGACAGCCCTATTTTAGAGACTCCACCCCTCGCCCCCCACAGAATCTTAAACCTGTCCAGACCTTAGTGATTCTCAAGTGGGGTGCTGCAAGATTTTGATCTCCAGCCCCTGTGGTCCCCTCCAGCCAGCTTTCGGAGCAGGGGAGTGAGCTGAGCTGAAAAGCACAGACTTTGCCCTACCTGCCTTGTGCTCCTTGAGGAACAGGCAGGCAGATGCAGGGCTGTACTTTTTCAGCCTGACACCTTCCCTTGCTCCTCCCATGCTCCCAGAGCTGGTGAGAAGGGCTGCAGGGACTGGTCCAGCATTCAAGTCCTGGGAAGAGCAGCCATAGCAAGCAGGGGCCACGCTCACCTGTAGACTGGAGGCAGGGAGGGGGCAGACTGTGGAAAATGGTCCCAGCCTCTGCATCAATGTTACCACAACTCCCTTCTGCCTTCTGCTGGGATAGGTGCCTTCTTCAGGAGTCTAATGACCCACCCAGTCTGCCCAGCCAAGCTCCCCAGTCTGCCTCACCAAACAGCTCCTGACACTGAGCACTATCTACTATCGCCCGCCAGGCTGTCAGGGGTGCCCTGCATGCCACTGCCCACCTTGCCTGCCACCCCAGAAGATCCTTTTAAGGTTGTTGCAAAGTGTGAGAAGAAAGAAATAACTTTTCAGAATTTAGTGGCACCCCATTTCAAAACTAGTTTATCAGGTGTGTCCTGAGTCTTCAAAGGTTGAGAAGCACTGCCCTAGCTGCTCCACTAACTCTCTCCTCTTGAAAGAATAAGGGACCTAAAACTCTTTCCCAAAATGGGAATCAAAACTCAGTAGTGTCTTGAGGGCATTCCTCTCGTAAGAGTTTGCTACGTCCCTGTTGCAATCCATTATTTGCTAACATAGACAAGTATGGTTGTATTTTTATCTGCCTTTAGTGCAATACATTTTTGTCTTTATGAACAAGTTAAATGCACTGCTGTTGACTCCTGAATTTTATTTCACCTTGCTTTCCCTCCTTTTTATTTACTCCTTTCCTTCCACATTTTCTGCCCCACTGCTTGGTTCTTTCTTGCGCTTGATAGTTTTTGTTGATACTGTTAACTTTATGCATCATGGTGGTTCCTACAGAGAGTTGTTTTATGGTACAGTAGCAGATGGGGGCACTGGGGCCTGGCTCTGGCCAGCGCTGTACATCGTAGCAAAGAGCGCAGCCCCTACCGGGCTGTTTGTTTCCCTGGTGCTCCCTGCACTCATGGGGCACAGGAGGGAAGCCCCAGGTGCTGGAACTGGACGCTTTCACTGCCCCAGCCCACTCCAGTACCTGGGGCTTTCCTCCTCTGCTCTTTGAATGCGGGGAGTGCCAGGGCTGCACTCCTTGTAGTGCTGGCCTTAGCTAGGAGCAAGGCAGCAGCGCGGAGCAGAAGCCCCCTTCCCTGCTGTTGCTGCTGCCCCCACTGCTTGCCAGGACTGCGCGCCATGTGGAGAGTGTGGGAGGGGTCCCCACTCCCCTCACCCACACCCTGCCCACGCAAGCTCTGTGCTACTCCTGCCCGGGGCATGGGCTCCGTGTTGTAGCCAGCCCCATGCGCTGAGTTTTCACTGAGCAGCAGCCCTGCCTACACACCGCTTCCCTACTTGCTACCCAGAGGGAACAGAATGCCAAGAATCCTGTAGCATCATCCCCATCACGTGCTAGTGGTGTCAGTCCTTCCATCTATGAGGGTGGGAGTGAGGCATGGTAGGATATGTTGGGGTGGGTGTAGGTACCTTGCTCCCACCCTCCCAGGTGGAAAGGCTGGGAGGGGCACAATTCGGTTGCGGGCGGGGACACATTGTGGGGTGGATGAAAGTGCCTGGCGAGCTGGATGTGGCCTGCGGGCTGTATTTTGCCCACCCCTGAGTTAGAGCCTAGAGGCAAACTCTTATTTTTCTCTCCTTTTCATATGAGTTTTGAGGAAACTAATAGGTTGCAAGCACTTTGTTGCCAGTTCTTCAGATATGCATTAAAGCTGTACATGAAAATGAAGACTGAACAGGCATAACGTTGGTAAGAAGGTGGAAAAAGACTGTACATTAGGGCGTGCAGACAATGCACAGTTGTACACATTGCCATGGCAGCAGGATGAAATGTGTTAGCATCACTCCATAAGTGTTTTAGTATGGATTATTTATAATATCTCTGACGTCTGTTGTTTTCCTTCTGCTTTGGCTGTCATACATTTCCACTGGTAGCATGCTGATTTGCTTCTGATAGTATATTTTTCAGGCCTTTCCACAGTTTTGGAGAATAGTTATTACATCTGTAATGTCTATTTTAAAAGTAATTGTTGTAGAAAACCTTTTCTGTTAATTTGTGACACTTTTTGTTTTATAATATTTTCAGCTGCATCAGGAAGCAGTAACAACACATTGAAAGGTGTTTCAGTTAAGTCACCTACTCAAGGTCTCAGACTTGGCCTCTCTAGATTAGCACGAGTCAAACCACTGCACCCAAGTGCTGCCAGCAGTTGAATGATCTGTGACGGATGAAGGATAACATTTTGAAAGACCTGGCTGTTTTATTTCAAACCCAAAAGGTTGAAAACGAGGAAGCAATAAGTTAATTGAATTTTCCTTCAGAAGAGGAAAATGCTGTTAATGTACATGTCTGTTCCTTATAAAGGGCTCTCATCCTGAAAGGTCCTAGATACCCTCAACTTTCTTTAAATAATAATATTTAGTTGAGGAGACCTCAGGGTAATTACTGACTTGATAGAGCCCAATAAAATGGAATATGTATATACATTTGTAATAATCTAATGCCTACCCTCTTTGTTAAAAAATGATAAGTATTACGTGTTTTAAATGACATAACAGAGTAAACAGTAGTATATCAATCATGAACCTTTAAAATAATATGAATTTTTAAGAAAAATTGAAAGTCACAGTTGAAATAAGTGTTTGATAAAGTGAAATCATTGTCTTCCACCCTTCTCAACACTGGGCCCAGACTAGAAAATTTGACTTTTAGATCTGTGTTAAAAAAAGTTAACCCTATTTGTATTTGTTAAGTGTGAATGCTATTGCTAAAATATATATAATGTTGTGTTTTATAAAATTGTATTTTTAAAACTGTAAAATAAAATATTTTATAGTCATATTCTACAACAAAGTTGTTTATATGAATTTTGGAAATCAGTTGCAAGGTTTAGTCCCTGTTGGTTCCATTGAAGTCAGTAGAACAAGTCTTGGACCCAGTCTGGTGGTCTCTTAAGTTAATGGGAATTTTTGTATTGATGTTGGCAATCTTTAGGTCAGGTCCTATGTCTGTAAGGGCAGCCACGTATTTATTTTGCAGGATCAAGATTTTTTGGTATAGTATGCTATGAATAATTTTTCAAAACCATCAGAACTAAAACTCTTAGTATACAAATAGTGAATCCACGGATCAAGATCTGTGCTTCTGAGTTGGATGTATTATGTCAATTGAACCAGTTTATAGAAGGGATGAATGTGGCCTACTAATATCTGGAAAAGTGAAACAAAATCATTTTTAAATAGCTGATTACTTACCTCCTTATTGTCCTTCTGTAAGGAATATGTAGTAGAATCACTAAAGAAACAAATAGGCCTGTGGTCAAGATAATGATATAGTAGGTAAATAATATGGTTTTGTAAAATATAACAGTTTGCAATAAAGTTTAGTTTAATAGAAATTCATGTTTCATATATATATAACTATACTTAGAACATGCATAATTATAAAAATAATAGTCAAAGAAATATATTTTACTGTGGACTTAACCTGGGAAGATTTATTATCTGGTGTAGGGGTGTCAAAGATATGGTGTGGGGGCCAGAACTGGTCTGGTCCACAGTGCTGCCCATGGGTCTTGGAGTGGACCCGCAGACTACATACAATATGCATTGGATCGGCCCTATGTGCTGTATGCCATGTGCAGGACCAGGGCAGACGGGTATCACACGCAGTGTGCAGGGCTAGTCCAGGATTCACACTGCATGCAGTACCTGCTCTGGCCAGCCTGGGACACATGCTGCACATGGCACATGCTCCAGCTGATCCAGAACTCTTCCCACTGCACATGGTGTCTGCTTCAGCTCATCTGGGATGCCCATTACATACAGCGCCTGCACCAGCCCAGCCTCGCTCACTGGATCTGACATGTGAGACTAGTCTACATGCCCAATCTGGCTTGTACCTGTCCCGTGCCATTCACCAGCCTGCGGACCAGTCCCAGGACACTCTGCAAGTTGAACGAGTTTGATGCCCCTGACCTACTGGCAGGATCTAGAAGGAAATTTGGATTTGAGCATGCAGTCTGTCGTATAGTAAGTACATTGACTTAATTACATGGTAAAAGTGTAATAGGCACAAGAAAAAAGCTCTACTACACATTGATACCTCAAATTCAGATTTACCTTGTGAAAAATATGTGCTAGCTTTGCTACATGGGAAAGCTACTACTGAAATGCCCAATGTGTCCTCTCTCCTTGTCGGTGTTCTGCTGTAGCTGCCAGCCCAAACTAGCTCTCCCAGTACCTTTTGGGCTTGGCACTGGATTGGACCCACTATGCATATGTGCCTGCTCCTGATTACCAAGTAAATTTACTTCACATTAACTGTATTGTATGTTTGCCTTCATCTCTAAGTTGGGGCTAGTTGTGCTAAGGGGATTATGCTCTGTGACAGTCAGGCCACTGCCATTAAAAGCTGGAAGGTGTGATGGGATCTGATGCATGATTCCAACAGTTGCACCTCCTGCTATGCCATATGCAGTGTGGGATCACAAGATTGTGGGATCGAGCATCAGATCCCATCGCACTAGGCTGGCGCAGGGAGAAGCCAGGATCGTGATCCTAGGCACCCCTGGGAACTGGCAATCTTTGCTCCTGTGGGTGGGAAGCCCTACCAGCTGGCGGAGCTCCCAGCCAGGGGAGTGCCCCTCCGGCTGGGAGCGCCAAACGCTGACGGCACTCCCAGCTGCAGGGATACGGGCTGCATCCCCCCGCCCTGCAGTGGCTAGGAGCCCCAGCAGCCATTGGTGCACCCAGCTCTGGCACGGGCACCCTGTGCTCCTGAAACTGGGAGCTCTGTCATCCTATGAGGACTCCTGTTTGTGGGAGCTCACTGGGGACTCCAATGGGCTGACCCCCACTGAGGAGCACCGAGGCTGGGACCACTGGCCCAAGGTTGGGTTACAGGTATGATGGGAGCCAGCCATAAAGTGCAGCACTTATTCCGAGTTTCCTCCTGCCGTGAACGATCTGTTAACCCTACTTCACAGGAGCAGGACGTTGGCTGCTGTGGCCCACCTGCTTCGCCTGTGGCAGGGTATGGAATTGGATTTGTGTTGTGTCAGGGTTGAGGGTGGTTTTATGTGGTGAGATTATGGCTGTATGGGATGGTCGGACAAGGCTGATCCTGCCGGTGTGGGGAGCTAGATGACCCCTGGAGGTCCCGGCCAGCCCTGCTTCTCCGTGTTTTCACTGGCTCTGGAGGGGGCAGGTGGCCAGGTCCTGACTTGAGAGGTGATTAACCCCTTAATGATGGCTATGGGGTGCTGTGTGGATGGGGCCTGGGTGCAGGGGCCTGGGTGCAGGGACCTGGCTCCAGCCCCAGGCACCAGGGAGGGGGAAGCAGAGGAGCGGTGTAGTAACGCCTTTCCCTCCCCCCGCCCTGCCCTGGGAAGCCCTGTTCTATGGGGTCCCCAAGGTGACGGGTAACTTTCCCCTCCCTACCCCATCAGTACCTCTTCCAGCTCCCCCTGTCTCTGCTGCAGGCTTTGCACACATGGGGGGCTGGGCTTTGTGCCTCTGTATGCATGCAAAAAGCCCAAGTGTATGTGTGTGTGTGCATGCACGCGTGCATGTAAAACCCTGTCCCATGTGGGTAAAACCCAGCTCTGTGTGTATGTGCAAAACCTAACTCTGTGCATGTGTGTAAAACCCAGTCCTGTGTGTGTGCGTGCATGCAAAACCCAGTCCCATATGTGTGTACATACGTGTAAAACCTGGCCCTGTGTGTGTATGCACACATGCACATGTTAATCCTAGCCCTGCATGCATTGGTGTTGGAGTCAGACTGTCGTGCCTGGCCCTGCCCAGTTTGCAAGGCAGAGCTGTCCTTGACAAGAGGGTGGAAACCTTGCTTTTTGCCCATATGCCTGTATTTATTCATTGGCTTTCAAAGAAGCATTTCTGTGAGCTCCTTTCCCTTTCCGCTTTCCCATCCTGCAGCTTTTGAATGAAGCCTAAATTTGGGCTTTAAATCCATCTGCCAGCCCTGACATTTGTGCTTTCCGGTTGTTCCCCTGTCCCCAAACCCTGCTTTATGGATTAACAGTCACCCTTCTGCCTTCTGTGGGGCTCTCCCTCTCGTCTTCTGCTGAGTGAAAGCCCTACAGAGACAGATTAAATCTGCAGTGCAGATGGATGGACTGTCACATTCAGCTGGAGCCCAGTGATGCTATGGATCCCTTTACCTCAGTGACTCTCAGCCAGGGTGCCCCAGGGTCCTTTGAAGGGTGCTGCAACGTGTGAGGAGACAAGCCAGTTTAGCCCATAAGCTTGGGTTTATCCTTCCCCAGCCATTTCCTTACCATACATGTGTTGTCTGGATCCTCTGCAAGGAGGTAAGCACTGTAACAAAATACTCTTGAAATGGGGTGCCACTTAGTTCACAAAAGGGAGTTACAGAGGGGTACCTTGAGTCTAAAAACTTTCGAGGAATGCTGCTTTAGTGCGAGCCATCCTGCCCTACTGTTTGCCATTAGATACCTAAAAGTGCCTGACTCACTTTTATATCTGGGGTTTAGGCTTGTAAGTCACAGAAATGCTGTTTGAAAAATGTACCCACGCTTAAACATGTCTCAGCATCCAGGGTTTAGACTTCATAACCCCACATTTGTCTTGCTTTTTATGCTTTTTTATGAGATGTGGTATGCAAAGCCTCTCTAAGAGGTCGTTTCTAAGCATGAGGGGAAATACAGTATCATTTCAGTTCTGATCAGACGCGGCTCTGAATCCTTTCCACCCAGTTTAGGATTCTCTGTCAAGGTTGCTTTGCATTTACTGGCGGGGTGGTCACTGCTTTCAGCTTCTTGAGGGGCACTAAAGTATCCAAGTGAGAGGATGCTTCATGCAGAAACCCAGGGCCCTACCCATCTGTTGTAATTGGCTCTTTTCTCAGAAAGAGATGTGCTTGTGTAATCCTGGGCACTTTCCACCTCTGGCAGTTCTCTGTCTGTGCAAATTGTGGCCACAAAGTCTAATTCTTCTCTTCAGGCCCTACCCAAAGCTGTGCAGTGCGGTACAACATTAAACAGCATTTTTCCATGCTTCGCTCCTCTGATGACTTTCTTCAGTGTAACATCATGTGATCTTTGGGTATCTTTTGCCTGTAGTTTGTAAAGCACTTGCAGGTCCTGCTGAAGATGCTGTGTTGGGGATGGCCAGCCATTTTGGTAAGTTTGTTACAAGATTGGGGTGGGCAATGATTTGGGCCCAAAGGAGGAGTTTTGATGAGCCATTGTGGGGCAGGTCAGCACTCCCCCATCCCTGCACCGACTCCCTATAGGGTTGCTCACCGCAACAGCCTAGGGGGCTGCAGGCAAGCAGGAGCAGTGCTCAGGAGTGGGACAGACAGGTGAGGTCAGGATCATGAAGCCGTGTCAAGGGGCAGTGGCCAGGCTACGATCCACTCCCTGCATGCCCCTGCCCTTTGCTGGGGTTGGGGGTGTGTAGGGGGGGGGTGTAAGGGGTGTGCCCGGGCGCCAGGTCTGAGGAGCCAGCTGGGGATGGGGGGCAGGGGAAATGTGCAGCAGAGCTTGCCTGGGTGGTGTGGTCTGTGGCTGCTCCCGTGGCACTCCACATGGGGCCAAGTCCTACCTCCTCCTGCCCAGGGCAGCCCACACTGCACTCCCACCCACGCCCACCGGCTTGGCCCCAACCCCAGCCCCAGGCAGCATGCAGCTTTCAGGGGGTCTGTTCCCAGTGCAGCTGCGGATGGCCGGGTGCTGCTCTGCTCCGCTCGCCGCCTCCTCCCACCCCTGTGCTGCTGCACCGCTCTGGGCAGCTCCTGTTGCAGCGCCTGGGGCTCCAGCTCTAGCTCCCAGGCACCTTCCACCCCAAGCGGTTGCTCATCAGGCTGGGCAGACCCACAGCAATGAATGCTGCTGTTGCTCTTCCTCCCACTGTTCCCTCCTGCTAAATTTCCGGATCCATGGGGATCTCTTTTCATTGCATATAATGCACCCTCATTTTCCCCATCTGGTTGTGAGGGAAAGTTACAGGTTATATGTGAGAAATGATAGTAATTTGACCTAGTCCTGATTGCAGGAGGAAGGAGAAGTGTTATCTCTTATACTTTACAGGTTCGTGAAATAGGACAGTGGGCAGGTAGGATCCTGGAATAAAAAGCTCTGCCTCCTGAGAAATCTGCAGCCTGATTTAAGAGGGCACTAAGAGGCCACTATATATAGGCAATGGTGGTAGTGTAACGCTAAGAACAAAGGTTAGCGTAGAAAAGCTTCCTGGCTGTGTGCTCTAGGCCCGTATCCTGCTTGCAAGTCCTTTAAAAATTGCAGTTCTGAATAACCAGCCTAGCTGACGCAAAAAGACACTTGCCAATGTAGAATAACAAGGAGGGCGTTTTGCGCTAGATGCAAACCAAGCTGCCTTTTTCTAGAGGTGAAATTGGTAATAATACAACTTAAATCCCACGGGCAAATATGTACACTCATTGCGTAACGTTGCTCTGCAGCCTGGTTACTACGATCGCAAGAGTGCCAGCGTGTCACGCGGAACACGGCCACGCGTGTCACAGACGCCGTCCGCAGGAGTCGGCTGCGCGGAACGCGCCACGTGCCCGCTCTGACTTGCTTTTTAAAGTGGCGATTCGAAACGGCGAGGTCTCGGGAACGGTACAGCACGATGGTTCTGTACAGGTTCACGCAGTAGGTGTCCATACTTGCAGCCAGTCTCGTTTGTCATCAGACTGCATTTCTCACTTCGTACTCCTTTGAGGGGAAGGAGAATGCCGCGGAAAAAAAGGAAATCGCCAGAAGTGCAAAATTGGCAGGGGCCTAATAAATACAATTTGAAGTTAAGTACTGGTAACGGGTGGGATGGGGCCAAAGGTTTTGGTACCCCCACCGCAACTCCTTATTCTCCTTCGTGCCAGGCGACTCCTACTGACCCTGCTTTTGGAAATGGTGATTCACTGGGGATCTCGTGGAAAACGTTTCTGTCTACGCTAAGATCCATGGATGAAAGGTTGGAAATTAAGATTTATGCGTATGTTACAACTGAACCTTATATTGAGTCATGAGAGGAAAGTTTTCAAATGATAACTAATCTTTAAATAACATTTATGTGACAAGGTGCGTGATACTGGGAAAGGGAGGTTGAAAGCCTTGGTAACATGCCTGGAGTAGTAATTTAAAACCTATTAAAAATGAGTATGGAAAACAATAGTAGGGTGCATACATGTCCTGGATAAGCAGAATGTTTTGGAAGGTGTAAAAAGGCTTGCAATATCTATGTACTTCTGAAAACTATTTTCACACTGAAGTTACAACCTCCCCTTTGAGTCCAACTCGTATTTGCAGTTCTATAATTCTTATCCATTGCTCAGGGCTTTATTTGGCATATTCCAGGTCCATACTCCTTTAAGGATTCCCAATGACTTCAGTGAGAGATGTCCTTTCTAAGCGGGTACACAATGAAGATCTCTGGCACGTTTTGCCTCTGGACACAAGGTTTTGTCCTAACTCTGTATATGGAAAGGATATTTTACATTCCTGAGCTTGACACAGATGCTTGGAACGCAGGATGGAAAAATAAAACAGTCGCAAACAGATTATTTCTGAAATACTACATTGACGGGTATGGGAAGAGAACCTGAGAGAGGTGATGACTTCTAATGACACATGGGGTTTTCTTAAAATGAGAGAGAAGTTTAACCAGTACTTTATGAACAGCGCCATGATGTTATCCTCATCCTGGCTCTCCAGTGCTCTGTACAGGGATAAGTAACTTGCCAGAATAAATAATGAACTTGGGGGAAAAAAAGGAAAGAAACCCCAAGTTAAACTAATAAGCAATTTTAGCTACATACAGCTACATTATTACTAATAAAACTGCATATAGATATCTGCCTTTGTGGCAAGTTTGTTATAAATTAGTGAAATTAAGCAATATGATAGGTAGATATATAACATGCCATGGCAATAAACACTTTCATAGTAATAAATTCTATTGTTTAACATTATACAATGTACTAGTTACTCATAAATCTCAAAAAGCTTTGTCTGTTTAGGCTTATATTTTCCATGCTCACTCTGCAGCCTAGGTTGAAATGGTTTAGTTGTTTGTAAAATGCTAACAAAATCTATCCAAGAGTTTCAGATGAAGAAAATTTTACAAATTCTGCCCATCAGCCTTGATGAAGTACGATTTTTGAATATTTCTTTAGTTAGTATTTCTATTCCACTTACCAATCTTTGCAGAGCTTAAGAGTTTATAAAACATTTTGACCTGATGAATCTTATGAAAATCTTTCTGTGATGGATCTTTTTAGCCTTTTCAACACTGGGCCGGTCAGGTTCTGCATTTCAAGAGGATAAAGCTACTGTTTATGTGACTTTGAAGTTCTGTTATTAAATTTCTGTTTGAGCCTTAGCTCAATAAGACAGGACATAGATCATTTTGCTTCTGGTTAGTCTGGACTCTTGTCTCTGTTTCTCCATCCCCGAGAGGTTAATTTGTAGGAGAGGAATGCTTAAAATGCATGGGTGAAAATTACTGGTAATTAACAGACCGGTGACTCCATAATGTGAAGACACTTTCAT
This sequence comes from Caiman crocodilus, assembly GCA_030014935.1. NCBI lineage: Eukaryota > Metazoa > Chordata > Crocodylia > Alligatoridae > Caiman > Caiman crocodilus. The sequence goes on along the minus strand of JAGPOW010001296.1, from coordinate 10,513,272 downwards.
TTTTTATCACCGTCTTGCAGAATGTAACGAGCATGTGTCATATCTCTATGAAACATGGAAAATAATCAACTAACACTAAATGCAATTGTCCATTGTCCTCAAATACATCCGTAACTGACATCATCCACAATCCATCAAGCAAGAAATATTAACTTTTTGTGTGTGTGTTGGGGTCATTACGTGACTACCAATGCAAGACAGCGTTTTGTTAGTAATGATTTAGTTGATTTCTGGATACCAGATGGCTTCTTCCCTTGTTTTTGACATGCAATCAATCCCAGGTTAGCATCACAAATCTGAATCAGCTTCTGACCTTTCAGTATTTCTAGGAAGACTGAATATACTCATCCAGAGGCTTTTGGTTTGTCAGTTTTACAGTGCAATTAAATAATGGGAATTGAAAAAGCTTTGAGTTTTAGCTCTCACAACATCCGTGTTTGGTGATGCTTTGTAAAATATTATGTTACTGTAATAGCTTTGCAACAGTTAAGTAAGCAGTAAAAAGGTGTATGGTTCCCTGCATTGCTGAATTTAATAGTCACCAGAAATCACAGTCACAGAAACAATAAGACCAAGCCATTCTGGGGTTTTTTTCCACAAAACTATACAGTAATTTTGTTAGCCACTCTGTCCCACTTTGCTTGTGCGTTTGGTATGAATAAAACATATATTTCATAGTAGGTTCATAGTGGGCTTCATAGTAGGTTTCAAACGCTTTTACCCTCTGTGAGATAAATATCTGTAAGTACATTGGTATTTATCTGGCTTCTGTGTTTGACTGGTCCTATTGTCTTTGCTAAGTTTGGTCTGACAGGCTGATGGCTGTGTCACTGTACACCAAGGGTACCCAACCTTTTTTAAAAGTGGGCCAACCCTTAAAGTCAGAAATGAGCCAGGGTCTGCATAGGAAAGCATAGTTGTATACTTGGGTATATCCTAATATTAAATATTTTAAGTAATATTAGCAAGGAAAACATGCACTTTGTTATTTTAGGCTTATTAATACAAAGTAAAGAATTCAATATTCTGCAGTATTATTTTACATTTTATAAAACAATTCAACTTCGAACTTTGAATTAAGTGACTTGTGCAGCAGCAGGGATTGCAGTAGATGGGCCGCCAGGCTGTCACTTGATTCTGTGATTCTTTATGAAGAAAAATGTCCTTTGCATTTCAGCACAATTCAGAGAGTCCAAAGAAGCATGGGTTGATCTCAGCTGACACGTGGCATTTATCCTGCCATAAGCCCAATGAAACGAAAATCTGATCTTGTCTGAATCAAATTAGTTTCTGCTGGGTTATATTATTCACTGTCCTCAAACGCACACGGTTCAACAGATGTGTATAAGCGCTTGTCTGGAACGGTTTAGACAGGCATGATTCTACCTTGAGCAGGGGGTTGGACTAGGTCGGGGTGGACAAAATACGGCCCATGGACCAGATCCAGCCTGCCAAGTGACTGGACCCGGCCCACAGGGGTGCCTGCCAATTGATAGGATCCAGCCCTCAGCAGCTCTGGACAGGAGCAGGCAGGGCTTGACCCTGTGCGGGGCACTGCAGGAGTAGCCATGCACCTCACTGCCCAGGCAAGCTCTGCTATACCCGCTTGCTGCCCCCTCCTCCTTCCCCCTCACCCGAACCAGCTCCTGGGACCTAATGCCCAGGCACTGCCTCCCCACACGTATGTGCACACCCCCACTCCCCAACACCCTCCTCCATAGGGCAGGGGTGTGCAGGGAGTGTATTACTTTGCCCTGGGCCTCAGCCACGTGCTGTCACTGCCCTGTGACCCTGCCCTGTGATCCCGGAGCAGAGCCATGATCTGCTGCCTGCATGTCCCTGCCTGCAAAACCTATGCCCATTGCAGGGATGTGCAGGCAGCAAATAGCAGCCTTGCCCTGGGCCCCAGCCCCGCTCAGTCACTGCCCTCCCTGTGATTTCAGCCTCACCCACCCATCCCACTTCCAAACACCACTCTTCACCCGCCTGCAGTCCCATCTGACATGGGGAGTTTTGGTGAGTTGATGCAGGGGTGGGGGAGAGGTGCTTGTTGGGCCCCTGAATAATTGCCCCCGCCATGCACTAGAGGTCCCCTTTAGGCCTATTTTTCTGTGATTTGTATGTGTTTTCATAAAGGCCTCAAGTCTCTTCCCTTTATTTTGATAACTGATAGAAAAAAGGTCTGAACGGTGAGGATTTGCAAACATGCATTGTTTCCATACCAGTCACTGATCTTGCTCTCCGTTAATTTTATCTCTGATCCACCACTTCTTTGTTATTCTTCCAAAGCTGCTAAACAACAAAAAAAGCATCATTTATCTTAATGCTGTTCTAATAAGAAACCCCCCCAGAAATAATGTATCCCTGTTGGTCAGTGAGGCTCGGTGACAAGGACTCAAAAAGGCAATAGCTGACCTTTTGACAGGACCTATCTGTTTCTTATTTCTGACTAAACGAGTCTGTGCGAGTCTGCTTTACCTTTAGTATACCCATCGGTTTGGTATCTAGATTTCTCTGTTTCATTGACCTTTACATTCACAATTTTAGTCGTTGTGGTCAAGGCAGCCGCATTTTTGATGCCACCAAAACTTCTTACAGTTGAAAGCCTAAGAAATCATTTGGGAACTGAAGCTGGGAAACTGTAATTGTTCTTCTCCTTGTACTGGTGAGGTTTTTATGTAGACATCTCATTTCTTCTCCTTGGTTCGTGGTCTGAGAACAGAAAACTCTTTAATTTAATTCTGTGCATTTTACAGCATTATTTATTATGTATTGGATTGATATGTCACCCTCTCCAAAAGAAGCTTAGGGTGGCTTAGAATAAAAACAGATAAATGATAAAGAGACACAAGATATTACAATAATATATAATAGAACAAATTTACCATCTGGATTGAGAGGCTGTAGAGGATTATATTCAGCCCACTCTCAGAATATTTTAAGGTACCATGTTAGGAGAAACACAAAGAAGACACAGATTACCAAACTGCATGTGTGGCACACAGCTGATTAGGAAGTGGCAGATAGGGCAGGAAGCAGAAAGAAGAGCAGCAGATCAGGCAGGGGAAAAGGATTGCAATGGCACTGAGGAGGATGTGGGGCTAATTTGGCACGCTTGCCATAAAGGTTGGCCCTCATTGCAGTAGTGTATACAAAAACATTTAAAAAACCCTCTGTGCACAGGAAATCAACGCTAGATGGCAGCACAATGAACCATGATTAGGCTGTAAAAAGGCAGGGACACAGTGCATTCACACCAAAAAAAAGAAGATGAATTGTGTGTGAGCCTACAAGATACTGTAACTAGGAATAATGGATTCAAGTTGTCATAGTATCATAGTATCGAGGGTCAGAAGGGGCCTAGAGCAGGCCATCTAGTCTGATCCCCCACCAATGGCAGGAACGAGTGCCAGGGTCACAGGACCCCAGCCAAGTACCTATCTAGTCTACTCTTGAAGACACCCAAGGTAGGAGCAAGAACAA
>JAGPOW010001296.1:10426580-10509689 GCA_030014935.1 Caiman crocodilus | reverse complement strand
TCCGCCCACTCCTGCAGTCGGCCCAGATCCCACTGCAGCTTCTCCCTCTCCTCTGGTGTCCCCACCTCAGCCCACAGTTTGGTGTCATCAGCAAACTTGAACAGCTTGCTTTCCACTCCCTCGTCCAAGTCAGCGACGAAGATGTTGAACAGCGCAGGCCCAAGGACCGAGCCCTGGGGGACCCCGCTGCTCACATCTCTCCAGGACGAGTATGACCCATCCACCACCACTCTCTGGGAGCGCCCCGCCAGCCAGTTTCTGACCCACTCACCCGTATAGGGGTCAATGCCACAGCTCCCCATCTTTGTAATGAGGATGGGGTGAGAGACCGTGTCAAACGCCTTCCTGAAGTCTAAAAAGACTACGTCGACAGGGGTGCCCGCTGTCAAGTCAAGTCAAGTCAAGTCAGCCCTGAGGCTGCTGTGACTGTTGAGCACCTTAGATGCTGTCACAAACCTCCTTCACTCTGCCCTGTGTTTGGATAGCTTTGTGCACTCTGTCAATGGAAGCCCCACCCAGTCCTTGGGATTGGTTCCCCAGCTCTTCTTGGGTCTACCTCTTTTTCTCTTTTCCTCCACAGCAACCTGTATTATGGTGTTGGCAAGTGTGTCCAGCCTTCTTGTGACGTGTCAAAACCATTGCAGCTCCCTTCATCGCACAACCTCCAACAACGGTTCGTAGGTTCCAGTTTCTTGACAGATTTGCTGCTTGACCGACTCGCTGGTCCGGTGCTCAGTGTCTGAGACATGCAGCAGCCTCCTAAAGCAGCACATTTTAAATGAGTCAGTTCTGTTCTCTAACTTCTTATCCACGCCTCACAGCCATAAAGTATCACAGACATAACCCCAGTATGCAGCAGATGTAATTTTATCTTTAGCATAATATTGCTGCTTGGCCAGATTTTCTTTAGCTTTGTTAGTTGCCTTGTAGCAAAGGCTATTCTGGTCTACACTTCGTTTTCAGACGTTAAGTCTTCTGTGATGGTGGCTCCCAGATACTTACAACTTGCTACTCTTTCTAGTTTTTCATTGCTGACCTTCACATCAACATTGCTGTTGATGATCTTGGAGGTTGTTATCACTTTGCTTTTCCCTGCACTTATTTCGATTCTGTAGTTCTTTGCAGCTTTGTCCAGCTTTTTGTAAGTTCTTAAAGGTCTTCAGATATCCCTGATCAATGCCATCAGGAAAGCACATGGTATTGATCTTCCTCCCTTCAAGCGATACAGTTCCTGTGAAATTCTGTAAGGCATCTGACATGATTTGTTCAAAGAAGAGGTTGAAAAGGTATGGAGAGAGCAGGCAACTGTGGCACACTTCAGCTGAAGTTGCAAACTATTCAACAATTTTGTCAATCAGCACTCCACTACTGGCATTGTTGTAAAATTTTTCTATTAGTGTTATCGATGAGCTGCTGATATTATGCTTCTTCATTGTGAGCTAAAGTGCTTTGTGCCATATCCTATCAAAAGCTTTCTTGAAGTCTGTGAAGTTATGGTGAAGTCCTTTTTGGTGATCACTGTGCTTTTCTCACAGTACTTGGATGCTGAAGATTTGCTCTGTGGTACTTCTCCCCACTCTGAACCCAGCTTGCTCTTCTGCCAGCACGGTCTCTATCTGAGGCTTGAGTCTGTTCAGTATTATTCTTAGAAGTACTTTGCTTGGATGGCTGATCAAACTGACGGCGTGGTAGTTTGTGCATTGGTGGAGATTCCCCATTTTTGGAAGGGGAATGATGATGACTGTCTTCATGCACTGGGTGGTCAAGTTTTCGCACTCCATATCATGCTGCAAATTTTGTGAAGCATGCTTGTTATGTTGACATCTGTCTTCAAGAGGTCTTCAGGTATGTTGTCTACTCCACATGCTTTCCATTTTTTTAATGGCATTACAAGCCATTATTTCCCAAGGAAAGCACCTGGAAAATAAAGAAAAATCAGGCTGTGGACTGGTTTTGCAAAATAAGTGTTAGAAGCTCTAGTTTTCAGAACATTGAAAACTAGATTGATCAAAGCTCTGGATGAGCATTTCCCATGTGCAGCTGGCCCATGAGCAGCAGTCAGTGCTGTAGCAGGGTGGGGGAAGAGTTGGGCAACTGCCCCAAAGACCAAAGAAAAGGGGCTCCAACAGGCAGTGCCCAGCTGGGGTGAGATGCAGGATGGGGCCTGGAATGGCTCATTTGGGGGGGCGTCAGACCGGGGGAAGGGTACTTCCTACTGCTGCGTGCACTCTGGGCAAGTTTTAAATTTCACCTTTCCTGTAGCTGCAAGCAGCATCAGGGGGTCTTGTTGATATCAAGTTGTCTGCAAGTTGAAGACAGGGTGATCTTCTGAGTCTTTCCTACATTGAATTGCTTTGATCCTTTGAACAAAAGATATTAATAAAAAGCAAGTGAGTTTTCAACCAGGTGAACTGGTCACCGGACCAGGGGTGCAGGGATATGGCAATGACAGTGGTCCTCGTAAAATCAGTCCAGAACAGGCAAAGACGCACTTAATTCATCTGGACGTTTTCAAGTTGGCTGGTCCAGACAACCTTCACCTGAGAGTGCTGAAAAGAGCAAGCTGTGCTCATAGCAGTGCCTCTGGCCGGGTTGTTCAAGGAGACGTGGAACTCAGGAGTTGTCCCTAACGACTGGTAAAAGGCAAATGTGGTTCCCATCTTTAAGAAGGGAAAGAGGGACAATCCGGCCAACTATGGACCAGTCAGTCTGACTTTGGTCCATATATATATATCTCCCCAATGCTTTTTTTCCTGGAAAACATTGAAATGTTGAGATGTATATCAACACATATATCTCAATATTTCAATGTGTCTCAATGCATCTATTAGCTTCATTACAGAATGTCTTTTCAGCATGGCAAGTATGTACAGTCAAGATAGTTTTCCTATGAACAAAGTGAATTTAATACCTAACTTGGTAGCAATATGTATATACGTGTGTGTGTTTGGTTGTGTGGTCCCACTGATTAATTTAACCTGTTCTCTTTTCTCAGGAAGAAAATCACCTCCAAGCATGGAAAACTACAAATAAGCAGATCTGGTGCCCTCCCTATCATAATTAAATCAAGCGAAAAAGTGTATTTAACACATGCAAAGGTAAGAGCACTTGACTTTTTGCCCTGCGTGGATCTCAAAAATTAGAGAAGTAAGTGTAAGGTCATGTTAATTCAGAATGCCCTACTACTGGGCATCATTTGGCAAATACAGTGATCTGAATGAAGCCACACACACCAAACGTTATAACCAAACGCTTTAATGGCAGTGCACAAAGTAGTTGTATCACATAGGGATATCTGGTCCACTGTGTTTTAGAAGCATGTTGTGCATGCCTACTGTTGGAGATAGTGCTTATTCTCTGTCTTAAGGTCAGCAGTGCAATAACGAATTAACCAAAAATGGATTTGAGGATTTTCTTGAGAATAGGGAATGTCACTGTTTTAGCTCCATTCTGATCCTGCTCCTCTCTTCTTGCACCCAGTTTTGCCATTGACTACGATGAGGATAGGAGCAGACAATCTGTGTGAAGCACAGACTTGTAAGATTGTATTTCAGTTAGTTTTGTAATAGCATCTGGGCTGGGCTCTCAGGGAAACAGAGCCGGGCTTGCAGGAAAACAGAAACTAAGAAGAGGGAGAGGGAAGAGGGGGGAAGGACTGCTCTGATATTGACATCTGTAGCTGGCTAGTGTCTGCAATCTGTCCCTGAGGCCCCTTCCAGTCCCGGTCTAGACCTGGAAGTGCCTAAAGCTGGAAGTGTTCTGCTAACACTGTACTAGACTAACAATCACATAGCTATAGACAAGTACACAATCAGTAGTTACACAAACAAAGGAATGTGTTATTAAACACATTAGATTTCTTTTGTTACATAGACTGTTTCTTTGTGTTCTGTTAGCTTCTAGTCATTTGAGGCATGACAGACATGCAGCTTCCCACCCTTGCTCATGGTCCTTCACAGAAAGTGCCATGAGTTAGTGATCCCCATCTTCTCTCCCACACCTCCCGAACCCAACCAACGTTCACTGTTGGGTCATAGGGCAGGAAGGAGAGGAATTGAGTTCCACTGTGGAGCTGATCCAGGAGGAGTTTCGTACCTGCAGCCTGCCTCCTCTAGGCCCCTCCCAGCTCCAGTGTTGTCTTCAGAATGGGGGGTAGGGGAGAAGGGATGGGAGGGAGCTCTGGGCTGGGGTTTGCCCAGCCTGAGCTGGAGTGGGGTGCATGAATTCTCCCCCTCCTTTCTTCCCCTCCTTTCCTGCAGATAGCACTGGGGGCAGGGATGCAGCCCAGTCCCAATCAGCGCAGGGCCAGACAGAAGTTAACAATAGCACTTTGCTTTGGAGAGCCTTCATGTAAGTCTTTATTACACGAGAGTTAATTTATTGTGCAATGGGGCACTTTCCAAGCACTCTGCAGCTGTGCACTTCTGTCAGGGCATGGCTATAGAGGGCTTTCAAAGGACCGATTGCATGACAAATACCACTTCTGTCAGCGTCCTTCATGCACTACACTTAGTTTCACTTTTCTCCTTGAATCATAGTTCAGCACTGGCTTGTTATTCTTCTCTATGAATGCTGATAACTTTTCTGTCCATTTATTCTCTACGTTTAGGAAACCTGGTGTTTATCTAAACAGCACGCCTACAGGAATCTGTCTGTTAGTGGTTTTGTGAGGTACTAACAGTAATAGGATTTTCTATGTGTCTAATTTTTTGACAGAGGACAGCTTTTTCATAAAACACACAGTACAGCTTTCATACTTATTTGCTTCCTTCTCATGAATACATCATGTTTGCTGCCATCCTCCCATGCTAAACGGCAGCATAATACACTTTGAGGAAAACAAGTTTACAGTGAAAATTCTAGCGTTATCCTAGCTATGTACCCGTAACATTGGCCAGCTCCAGCTCCTTAGTACTGTATTTAAGTACCTCACAATCCTTAATTTAAAAAAAATCTTTAATTAAGTCCCTGTGAAGTGGGGAGTGCTGGTAATTCCCTTTTCTCTCTGCTTCTGCATTTCAGTACAGAAAAACTCTGTGCCTTGCCCAATGTCATCTTGATTTTCATTGTCAAGAAAAAAGTCCTAGAAAAGCAGACCAAACCCTTCTATGAGCTACTGACAGCACTCTCCTTATAAACATAAAAACTGAATTGAAGCAAGATCTTTTTTATCCCCAGCCAATTTTTGACTCATTTCCTAGCTTGGTGATGCAGAGAAAGTCACTGAAAATACACTGGAGTTGTGGTTCCACGTGCTCATTTATACATCTTTACCATATTATGATAGTAATAAGCCATGCCAGGCTGAGCATGTTACTGCTGCTGCATTGCTGCTGCATTGCTGCTGCACACTATTTTGCCTGGGGTGCAGCCAGCAGAAAAGCACAGTGAATTTTCACAGGCAAACCAGGGGTAGCGTTTCCTCATATAGAGCATTAGCAAAACTCGGGACTGAATGGCTAAAAGAAATGTCACTGATATGCCACTATAACATTGTAATGGTACACAGAGAAAGCACTGAAAACAAAACCTTAAATTCTGTTTTAAAATCATTTCCAGTCAGGTCTGGCAGAAGGAGCAGCTTCAATGCACTGATTAATTTCGTGGGTGTCTTGGCTACTGAGACTGCATGTAGATTCAGCAAACCTGCTTGGTTATAGGGCCGTGCGAAACTTCAGCAGCTGTTTCATTTCAGAGGTGTTTCGGCCCATTTCAAAATGAAATGGAAGGCTCCAAAACATCTCTGAAACAAAATGAAACCATCTGAAACATTTTGGAAAATTTTGGCGTTTCAGAGCTGGGCTTGCAGAGAAATAGAAACTAAGAAGAGGGAGGGGGAAGAGTAGGGAAGGACTGCTCTGCTATTGACAACTGGAGCTGGCCAGTGTCTGCAATCTGTCCCTGAGGCCCCTTCCAATCCCAGTGCTCTGGGGGAGGGATGGCAGTCTGCTGTCATCCTGCACACATATCTCAGGGCCTACACTCCCCAGGAGGAGCCTGGTACAGTCCTCCCAGGGGACGCAGCCCCCCAGATCTGCGTGCAGGATGGTGGCAGCATGCTGGAGCCAGCACCAGCCCCTGAGCCTGCTTGGCACGGCCCGCGCCGAGCACTGGAAAGAACCCAATGTTGCCGCTGGCTCTCATCCCGCATGCAGACCTGGGGGCCTGCACCCCTCACGAGGAGCCTAGCACAGCTCCGCTGCCTGCCCCTTGGGCGCAGGCCCCCAGCTCTGCACGTGGAATGACAGCATACTGCCACTGCTAGCATGTGATATGAGCTTTGCTTTGAACTCAGTTTGAGGTGCAGTTTCACAGAAGCCGCTGCACATATCTCCTTGAAACTTGGCAGGCATTATGCTCTCATAAGGGGCTACCAACCCTGCAATTTTTATCCAAACTAGCCAAGAAATGACAAAGTTATAGGCATTTTAGTGATTCCCCATTGTAGCCAATGGCTAAATCATTGAAACAGCATTGACGCTCCGAAACAGATTCGGCTGAATTGAAATAGAACAGTGATCTGAAACATCAAAATGAATCGTGTCCCTCCAAAATGGCTGAATCCAAAACTGAATAAAAACATAGCGGTTTCCCACAGCCCTACTTCCTTATTCTTATTCTTATTTGAATTTTACTGAATAATCAGTTAACTTTTCTTTGTATTGGCACTCCCACTTAACCTGATAATAAGTTACTGGTAACTCCTGGCCTCTGAGTTTTTAACAGGCATCATGGTCCCCTTGGGGGACCTGACTGACTCCTGGAATTGCTTGGTGTTTCTCATAATTTTTGCTTGTGTTGGGTTGTCCAAATTCTGCTTATACACATAATAGCAATATTGATCTTTGCTTGAACTGATATGCCACTATAATTACAGTCAAGATCTTGGTACTGTCCTTGATCCAAATGACTGCTCTATCGGTCTTGGCTATGACTAGTCTGAAACTTACTTCACTGGCCCAAGAAAATGAAAGTGGATTCTGGTGATAGGATGTATGCTCAGGCTACCTCTACAACTCTAACTGCAGGTGTGGAGCTTTTTGGTTATGCACCATGTATAAGCCTGTAAGTGATATATATTATATGGCAGTAAGAGTATAGGGCCGTGTGCTGTGGTACCGTGGGGTGCTGTGAGATCCTTTCAAGGGAGCAAGATGGTGCCAAGGGATGGTACCAAGGGGTGCTGTGCAATATCAACGCTGTTCGATGTACAAGCTCACACATACAAGGTTCACAGGATAAACACACACATTTCAAAAAAGAAATCCATACTGTCAAAAGCATTTTGACTTGTCCTGATCTTTTTGAGTTCTTTCCCACAGAAGAGCTAAGAGCTGGCATTTTCTGAGGAGTGCCTGGAGTCTAAAAAGGTTGAAAAACTAGTGTAGGGGTTTGTACTTTCCCTCTCATACGAAGTGTGATGGCTTCTGAGATTCCCATTTCAAGGAGAAATGCAAGTTAGGACCAGCAAAAACAACCGCAGCCCAGGCAATATTTCACAGGCCCCCTAGGGGGAAAGGCCTAATTATTATTATTAGTGAGGAAATTAAATAAAGGGCATAACAGCATGTTAATATACTGTTAAACATGTGGTTGACAGTGCCTAGGGTTTTTTTGGGTGTTATGGCCAAATTCTAAAATCCTTGAGACTGTCAAAAACAGAGACTGTCTAAAGGTTTAATTAAGTTGCTACAGAATTCTTGGCTTAGAATTGTGCACCTCCTAATATATCTGTTACCTCTTACAATCCGCGTGTTTGTTTCATTCAGCCATTGTATTTTTTGTATTTAAAGAACAGTAGATCGGAAGGGACAGTCAATGATTATATAGCTCCAGAAAAATGAGCCCACCCAGCTGAGACCTTTAAGCACTACTTGAATATTAATTTTAAAAGTTTAATGCTAATGGTAATGATAAGACACAACAGAAGCTCTTGCTCTTGCAGTTTGATACCCATTTCACATCAAGTGCATGTCTCTCATGTACTTCATGTTGCTGCAGCCTTTGTAGTGTTAGTTTCCAGAAGTCACATTTGTCTCAAAAGAAACTATTTTATCCCAAGATAAAACATAGTCATTCAGACGTCCATGTCCGTTATCCTGGAACAAACTCAGAAAGGTTCACAGGATAAGAGGTGCTAACAGTTTTCCTGTGAAGTGCATTTGAACAGTTGTCCCAGGGTTACATCATTGAATCAATGGCAGAAAAGTGGCCGTGCAGTCACTCACTAAACCCTGATTGGAAGGACATTGTGTACATGCCAATCCCTTGACTTTTCTGTTCCAAGACAAGTACAGGCATAATTTGTCCTGAAACAAATGCAACATCTGTTGCTGTCATTATCATCTCAGGATACCTTTACCTGCTACTACCTAGTTCTTTTCATTCTGACCATTAATGCCACGCATTCAAATTGAACCTGTATAGAAACCAGCTATAAAGTTGTTACACATTTTCAAGCACTACATTTGCAGCTGGCTGGCTCTTTTTATAGCTGGATAGATATTTTTCTGGCATGATAATTACTTTGCATGTGCGGTTGGTCTAAATTTTTTGCGTGATTAACCAGTTAATTGCATAATATATGTAATGTGGGTAGGGCCCCAATGTACAAATTGTTATTCAAAATGCACTGCATATTGATAATGCTTTGGCCTCAAGTTCATGAACAGTTACTTATACTCTGAAAACTGTTTTTAAATAATATAGTGCACACTCACCACTTGCACTGACTCTAGTAAGAGTTTTGCTTCATTATGAGCTCCAGGTTCAAGTCCAAAATCTCTAGTTCTAGCTGTGAATTAGATATCATCTATCTAAATCATTCTGCAATTAAAGTTTGAAAAGTAAGGAAGTAATTAGAATGATGTTTTTAAAGTCCTAAAATGCTAGAGTTTAAAATTCAGTTTGTGGTGAGGAGGGTTTCCTGAGCTTGAGGGGTTAGCTGCATTGAACAATATCTCATTGCAGAGTTACTTTCTTCTTACAGGACATAAGGACTGTTAAGACACCAGGGTTGTATATTTCAAAATCTACCAGATATATTAAAACTATAACTCTTCTCAAGCATTTTTCAGCAGTAATTCTCATACTACTTTACAAAGGAGATCAGTATCACTGGAGATATAAATATGAGTGCAGGACCTGTAAGCTATTCCATTCATCATGGTCTTGGGTCACACAACGATCACAATGAAAAAACTCTAGCTGTGTAATAGAATATTTTCTCTCTCTGATTTATAAGATTCTCCACATAGGATCTAGTTCTCCTTTCTCATCAGCATTGCATGGCCTAACTCCATTAATTTCATTCAAATTAGGTTGTCCACCAGTGTGAAATAAGAATTAGGTTCCTCCTGTCTACTGAATGCTATGTTCTTGTGGAAAGTGTGTGCACATGTGTGCTTAGGAGGTGGGTTTTTTGTGATATCTTGTTATTGGACCAACTCTACAGTTGGGATAGACAACCTTTCAGGCACAAACTGACCTTCTTTATTGGGCTTTTGGCTCATTAGAGACCAGCTTCTATTTCCCGTATTTAATTGATTAATTTTGTCCCATCTGTCTAACCAATAAGATTTGGAGTCAGCTCCTCTGTGGAGGTTGCAATTAAAGTAATGTGAAACGTTTTTTCACCCCAGTGTGTGTGTGTGTGTGTGTGTGTGTGTGTGTGTGTGTGTGTGTGTGTGTGTGTGTGTGAGAGAGAGAGAGAGAGAGAGAGAGAGAGAGAGAGAGAGAGAATTACTTCTGCATACACTTCTGATCCTTTCTGTGCACCTCTCTGCCAGGAAGGCATTTCTGATCAAATTTTCTATAGTTTAATATCACTGCAATAAGAAGAAATACAGTTATTCTTTCATACACAGTTACCAAATTTATCTTGCTAATGGCATCCTTCCACACAGGGAAAGGAGGTGAGTGCTGTTGTTTACAAAAGGAAACAAGACCGTGGGAAAAAAAATAGCAACCTAGTGCAGCTCAACTCTGGTGCATATGGTAAGCAATCAAATTATAATCATATTTCATATTTAAAAAAAGAAACTTTCTCATTTAAAGTTCCATTAATATTACTTATCCATGTAACCTAATACATAATTGAACTTATTACTAGTTCCCTAAAGTCATAAGAAAGCCCCTCTATGGTACATTATTTCCATTGAAATAACCACAGTGCAGTTTAGGCCGTGTGTAGACAAAATGACTGGTGTGTGTACAAGAGACTTTAAAGCAGGCTAAATATTTTCGCACCACTTGACTGGTGTCAGTGTTTGCATGCGTCAGCGGTGTATTGCGCATTAATTACAGCTGCTGTAGCCAATTCAGCAGTGTAATATGTGCCTTAAATGACCTGGGGCACAGCAACTAAAACTCCTCCAAGGAGTTTTAGTTTGCTGCCCTACCAGCTGCAGAACAAAGCATCAGGCTCCATGCAGCTCAGGGGCTCTGCAGGAAGTCCTGCAGCCGGCCTGGCAGCAGCCTGGGAAGGCAGGCTCTGCTCAAGAAAGGAAGACAAAAAAGTATCTTCCCTTCCCCTCTTCCCTCCACCCCCACCTCCTAGTGGAGCTCAGTGCTTCTCCCCACAGCTGCGGTGCCCCCTGGGACCGCCTGAGCCGGGTGCCTGTGGGTAGGTGCTGCTGGGGGAGGGCGGGGGGAGAGAGGCATTGATGCCACAGTGGGAAGTACCACCCCCCCCAGCCCAGGAATGCTTCGCCTGCTGGCAGCTTGCCCTCCCCTTCCCACCACCGGGGAGACAGGTAAGTCAGGTGTGTGCACAACATGGGGCTTTAATTGGCCCTAAATCGAAGCAGTATTTTCAAAAACCCACCACTTCAATTTAAGGCCTCCATATCATCTACACACATCCATAGTTTCTATTCCCAGGTACTCCCAGGCTCAGGGGTGCATGAAACTCTCAGGCCCAGGGGACTGTAGCAGCCTTGACTTCCCAGGCTCGAGGGGAAACCCCAAGGCAGCTGAGATCCCCAGGCCCCAGGGGTTTCATTTATGAATCCCTGGGGCCTTGGGTTTCACCCTGGGCTTGGTGCATCCCTGTGGCTGGGATTTCTGTCTAGCTGACGAAGTTCCCAGCCACAGGGAAGACTTTGCTACTTGTGCAATTTAAAGCTTGATAGTAACCAGCTGTTTCTGAGGTCCAACTTTATATCTGGTTGGAGCTTTTATCCTGTGATAAGTACTTTGCATGTGTAGCTGGTCTTAACATAACATTGTGCAATTAACCAGTTAATTATGCAGTACCAGTAATGTTAGATGGGGCACATACCTCCTTCCCTAAAGAGAAAAAACTTTGCATTTGCTGCTTGAGGAGGTGAAATTGATAAGCATTGATTTTTAGGTAAACGAACAGGAGTTACTTCTCTAAGTAAAGCTTTGCAGGAAGTTGATTAGAGATGAGTTCGTTATTTCTTCCCTTCTTTCTCATACTTATTGGGTGCCTGTCCACATAATTGGCATTTACCTGCTAAAAATGTTCCTGATTTAATTTTCCTTTTTTAGTTTATGATGACTAATTTAGCAATGTGGACGTGATTTACTACATAATGGGTTATTATCCTATAACTAGTAAAATGCGCCGGGGGCACATTAGAACAATTTTACCCTCCTGCCCTTTCAGTACTACTTTACTGCCAGGTGGTGTTTTAGGACTAGATTTGATATTTTGGTTAGTTTATTTTCTTGGGTTGTGCCAGGTTGCTTTTTGGGGGGGCTTGCTTGAGAGCCATGGGGTTTTTTGCGGGGGTTGAGTTCAATAAGCAGTGCAGCCTGCCTCCTTTGCAAAGTCTCACACTTTTTTCTGGGCACTTGTTGCGAGTCACCCCATTGGCTTCAATTATGCCACATTTGCCTATACACTTCCCATAATGACATAAACTTTTTGGATATGAGGAGACATCAATTTTATAAGCTCAAATAGTCTTTGTATTAATTTAAAATAGTCGTAGACCCTCCCCCTTCAACGGCAAAGTTAATTTATTTGACACTTTGGGGTTTTTTCACATTTATTATTAATCAGTGAAATTTACACATGCAGTATACAATAAACTGATACTGCACTGATATCCTTATATAATAAAGCAGGCAGGCACCTGCTTATCTTGAAACACATGAACAATCCTATTGAAATGCATGGAATTACTCATATGCTTTATGCTATGCATATGCTGATGTGTTTTTCTGGACTGGGGTCTAAGGAAATTAGTTAATGAACTTCTCTTTCACTAAGATGGCTTTTCTAAGTGACTAATATATATTCATTACAGTCACAGTGAGTGCTCACTGCTACATGCAGTATAAATTATAGTCTAAGCCACAGTGACTTTTGCATTGTGTCTAGGCACTTCTAACTCTCTTAGGTACCTTTACACACCTAAATAATGAAAAATGTGGCCCTGAGGCTAGGGATAGAAATTACACACAAACTGGTATAAGTGATTAGAAACTGGTTCAAATCTGTAACACAACAGAAGTTCAGTGCATATAAACCAGTTTCAAAATGACCGAAACTGGTTTAAGATAAACCTGGATAGATGTAGTATCAGGCTTAACTGATTTAGTTAATCAGTTTATTGTACTTCTGTTCCAGATCCCCTCCAGATTTCCGTGTTAACTCACAGTTTGCCAGCATCCCAGGATACTTTGCACTTCCTCTGCAACTCCTCCCCCCGCCAACCCCTTCACAGGGAAGGTGAGCGGGCTAACCTTGGCCCAAGCTGTTTGCTCTAGCTGAGCAGGGAGGCATGCTCTAGCACCCCCTGGCTTCTGGCCTGGGCCACTGCAGGCATGTGGCTGCATTTCTGGAATCAAAAGTGAATGTCTGTTCATTTCTTATTTCCATCTATGCAGCTTAAACTAACCTGCCAAGATTGAATCAATTCAACCTTGGGCTTTTTGACTGTCTGTACTCAGCCCATGTGTTTGTGTTACATTTGCTGATAGGATTTAGGCTTCTGTCATTAAAGCATAGTAAATAAACACTTTGCATATATTTAAAAATAATTAGGAAGCTGCCATGTCAATTATTTGTCAATTTAATTTGAGACGCATACTGGACACATATACACGTGCACCAGACGGTGCAGTTGTTATTGTGCAGTTGTTTTGAATTTGCTTAAGCAAGTATTAAATGACTGCGGAGTAACCACCGTTACTGTAGGGTCCCGGCACTGCACAGGTCATTTCCGATGCTACTGCACGGTAGCAGCAAGCTAGTGCTCAGTAGCATTGGTGTCACGGTTCATGCCCACTGATGTTACATTGCTGTAGCAATGAGCTACATCGCCATAACTACAATGACGTAACATCTCACGTAGATGTGCCCACAGTACATCGCAGTTTGAATGAACAAGAGACTTTCAGAGTTTCTGTGAGCTAAGTTTTATTACTTCATAAGAGAAGTCTAAATGAAGAGGATTTTAAATACCATTTAAAAAAAAATAACAACTTCTACCTTACAATATCTTTGGGAGTCTGCTGCATTTCACGCATTAAGGTGGGTGTTGGATTCTCTAAGACCTATTCCATGTCATTAGCCTGCATCTCTTTCTCAGATTGGGATATGTGATGAACTCTTGGAGGGTACCATGAGAGGTGGGCATGACAAAATAGGAGAAGGGATAGGTAAATATTAGTGGAGGAAAATGAAGAAAAATAAAAAGAAAGAACAAACTCTCTACAATACCTCTTAGATTGTTGGAGAGATTGCAGTGCGACTATAGCCACATTAAAGGTACGTGGAACCATAGTGGTACACGGCAATATAGCAACTTAAAAAGGAGTGTGCAGCCCCCCAAAATGGAGAACCACAGGTCTACAGCTTTTGTTAGGAAATTAAAAGTAATAGATGTTTCCACACAGAAACTATTCGAAGCTGGAAATCTTTGTCTGCTTTCAGTGTAATGAGGAAAAGTGAAATAATAGATTTTGTTCTTTCATAAAGTCCTGTCCAACCAAAAGGGGGATGTCAGGACTCAGCGTTCTTGCTATTTCCCATCCAAAGAGGAAAAATAAAACAATGGAAATTTTAGGAGCACTTGTGTAACATAAATGCACAGCAAAGAGCACAATGGCAACGTGTTGGTGGTGACTCAGTGTCTCAAGAATTGATCATTAGATATGGGCCTTTTTCTTGCAGGTAAGTAATTAAACATTTCCCCACTGCTGTAGTAATTCACTGGTGTTTCCTTTGTGATATGTGAAGGGAATGCCTCCCAGCCCTCACACCGGGTAAAAAACGTAGTTAGACCTAGGATGTAGTAGACAGCTCCAAAGAGAGGGGAAAGCACCTGCCTGAGAAACCTTGGGAGGATCTCAATGCACCTCAGGGTACTGTGGCTCCCTGGTTGGGAATCACTGACTTAAATCTATCTTTCTGTATCTGAGAATTTGTATTGCTATCATCCCCATAATGTGTGAGAACCTAGCAAAAAATAACGTGGTACCAAGCTTCACATTTATTCCATTTTACTCCCTTTTTCCCCTTTGTCAGTCTAATGACTCTTTTTTTTTTTAATTGAAGAAAGTATATTTTACTCTCAAAATAGTTAGTTTTATGCTATTCCTCTCCCATGCACATACGTTGCATAGAGGACCAGTTGCTGCGAAAATCTGCCCCTTCCTGCCTCCATGTTCTCTTCCAAGCACGTAGCTGTATGCTGCCTGTGAAGTATTCCCACCTCTGAAAATGTGTACTTTATCATGTTTTTCTAGAACAGTAGTAAACAGTAGGGCTGTGTAAAGCTTAGGGTGCCGATTCGATTTGGAGGCGATTCGACCTGAGTCGTCAGCCAAATCTGAATCAAATCAGGGGACCAATTAATAGGTGTGAATCGAGTCAAAGCGCTCTGAATTGTTGGAAAAGACTTGAAGTTTCAATAATTTGTGCGGTCCCAGTGGCTGCAGCGGGGAGCTGGAGCTGGACTTGGGGCAGGGGAGGGGACCATGGGGGGACCCCTGCCTGCTCCCTCAGCCCCCACATGGCTGCCCCACTTGCCCCAGCTCCCAGTGCTTTAAAAAAAAGCCCCATTCACTGGGTGCTGCTGGGTGGGGGGTGCAATCCCCACTGCCCCATGCCAGTGGGGGGCTCTGCCACAAGCCCCCAACCCCCCTCGCACTCCCCCAGCCTCCTTCATGGTTGCCCTGCCTGGCCCAACACTGGCCCTTTAACAAACCCTAGGAAAACCCCAGACCTCACCCTTCCTGCAGCAGCCTCGGGGCTCTGGGAGGTTGTCGCAGAGCTGCCTGCAGGGCAGCGGGGATTCCCCCCTGCTGGGCAGAAACAGTGACTCCAAGGCTTTTGGGGGGGGGTTTCTTAAAGGGCCAGAGCTGGGGCAGGCAGGGCAACTATTGGGGAGGGGGCTCAGATAGTGGGGGCAGGGCTGGGGGGCTTGTGCAGAGCCCCCCACGCAGTGTGGGGCAGTGGGGACAGCAGGGATCGCCCCGTGCCTGGCAGACCCAGTGAGTTGGGCCTTTTTCAGAGGGCTGGGAGAGCGGGCAGGGGATGGGCCGGGGTTATTCAGAGACTCGGCAGCAGCTGATTCTCTGAATCAGATTGGGACGAATTGATTCAGGGCGGTAATTCAAATCACCGAATCGCATCGCTGTCCCCTAAATTGGCCAAAGAGAGCAATAGCCGCTTCGCACAGGCCTGGTAAACAACGTTTTTGGCTGGCGGCCCAGATGGGCAGCGTCCAGCCTGCCTGTGGCTGGCAGTGCTGATTTGTCATGGCGCAGTCCCAGCAGGGCCCTGTCCCGCTGCGCAGAGCGGGGCAGGGGCCACCCTCGCGCCAGCCTGGCTCTAGGAGGAGGAAGGGCTGCAGTCGGGCCCCACGGGGGAAAGGGGCATGGCTAACTCAGCCCTCACCCAGTGCCAAGCGAGGGAGGGGGCATAGCTTGGCCCCGCGAGGGATAAGGAGTATAGCCCAGCCCTAGCCTAGCCTTATGGGGCATGGCCCCACTCCACAGGGAGAAGAGGGCTTGGTCCAGCTCCACAAGGGGGATGGGGGCTTGACTTGGCTCCAGCCTGGCCCCGTGGGGGTTAGGGACGTGGCTCAGCTCCAGCCCGGCCCACAGGAGAGAAGGGGCGTGACTTGGCCTTATCCAGCCAGTTGAAGACGTGTGGTCCAGCCTCATCCAGCCACGGGATGGGGGGAAAGGGCCATGACCTGGCTCCAATGTGCTGCAAGGGGCCTGCGGTTTTGGGAATTTGGCAGTGGGGAAGGGTGGTCCTATTTACTACCACCGCTCCCCTGCTGCCAAATTTCCCAATCCGTGGGGAGCCCCGCAGTCTAGATAGCTATGGCTCCGTGAGCTGCATTTAGCACATAGGCTGGAGATTGAGCATCCCTGTTCCAGACACAAAAGAGAGAGAAATGAGATTCACCCAATCATTTAAAATAAATAATCTGTCTTGTATTCTGCCCTCACTGGGTTTTAATAAATGATGTATCTAAGGAAATGGACCACCTCCTCCTCACCTTGGAGTGTTGTAGATTTCTGGATATTGGATTTTCCCTCTGCTTGCATTATCGCAAATTATTGGTCACAAAATTATTCAGGTCATGATGGAGAAGAAAAGTGGTTCTTCCATTTTCACATTTCTGAATATAGAAGAACCTCTACCACACATTTTGATTGTTGCCATACATTTTTGTGGTATGGTCCCCAGTGGTCCAGGTCACCACTTTTCCGTACAGGAGTGATGTATCTAAAAGTACATTGCTAGAGGCAACACAGTGATAAACCAGGCTGAGAGTTTCTGTTCCATCATAAATATTGTGTCATCAAAATGACCATATAAGCACTTTTCTTTATTTTAGACCTTTCTTGCAGTTGGAAACGTGTGTGTTTTGGATACTACCAGTAATTTCTTATCTCTTTTTCAAGAATTACACTGATGTGGATAGAGATAAGGCGGCATTTGGTAAATGTTCATGAACTTCTCTGGAAGCTGTGGCAATGAATGTTGCTACTGTTCCCCTGCTGCCAAATTTGTGGACCCGTGGGGAACCCTGTGGCCAGATGATACAGACCTACAGGCCAGAAACTGAGTACCATTGGTTTAATATATTAAAAGGGGTATGTTGAAAAGCTAGAATTAGGTAAGAACATAACACATCATTTTCCTTCATTTCATCCACCCCTTTCCTTTGTCCATTATGTTACTCATGAAGTCACCTGTAGTTGCTAATAAGTGCTGGGACTCCTTTTGTTCCTCATATTTGGTCATGTTGAACCCAAGTTACACAAGCATTTTAATTCTCTCAGTGCATCTGTTCTGATATATCATCAAGACATACATGGATAGGGCTGTCTTTAATGTTTTTACCTGAGTATACTCCCTTCCTCCTCATAACTGAACAGTATAGCTGCATTTTTTAAATCTACTAGCAGTGCCGCAGCAGCAAAGTTTGGTGCCCGGGACAAAGTCCACAGCAGCAGTCTGAGAGCCACCCTTCCCCCTAAATCTTTTGCCTCTGTGGTTGATTCAGCCAAGGTGCATTTGTGCCAAAACGTAATGCTCGTCGTGTTTTGTTGGTTGAACCTTGATTTTCTTCCATTCTAGAGATGTAATAGGATATGAGGGGTTAATATTTTCAGGCTATTGTTCTCTGTGCATTTGTGTTCAGCAATTTGCTTTGCTTGTAGTTTATAATGTTTCTAGTCTACCTGCTTTTTAAAGATTAACCCTGATAGTTAAATCTTACTATTTTTCAACTTCCAAACTGCTTCTGAATACAAACCCCTGCCTATCAACTGTGCCCAAGCAGCTGATGAAGAAAAAATTACTTGTTTCAAATAATTTGATCATCTTCCCCCTTTCCAAGCCTGTTTGCCCTATACCAGCCTGTCATTTTTAATGAGTTTGTAACTTTTCTGGGATTTTAGTTTATTTTATTTGTTTAATGCCAATATAAAACTTAGCACAAAGTTGTTCTGTTGCTAACATGAGTTAATATGAATTGATTAGAAAAGCTGAGGTTAAATAAAAAACTCTTTGAAGAACTTATATCTTGGACATAGGCAGACAAGAAACTTTTGCATAGCATAATCTGGAATATATTGAGTATATCTGAAAAAATTTTGTGTGCTTTACTTTGTTGTGAATTTCACAAACTATGCTAATATTTAATGATGATGATGATCATTCTTGTATCACTTCAAAATTGTATGTGTATTTTACGATAGAAATAAAATCACATTTTATCTGCCCGGAAGATCTTAATGACGTCATTTGTGATATGCCTCAAAAAGAGGGACTAGCAGAAATCAGAGAATGGCATTGAGAAGAACAAAGTATATGCTAATGAGCTCCCTCTAATGACTCCCTTGAGTACGTTTAGGGCCCTGCCTACCGGAATGACAAGTTCGATCCCATTTCCTATTTAATTTAAGTGCACTATCTCTAGTTCTTTTAATGATTTTATTCCCTCTGTACTATTACTGGATTTATCCCACACGTGATATTCCTTGAAACAGGAAGGGCTTCTAAAGGCGGTGTGTGCCATTCAATACGCAAAAGAAAAACAGACCAAAACCAATCAAGTGAGACAAACAGTATTCAAGAACCTTTGGTAAGCAATGCAGCTACAACAGGTATTCAAAATAGTGGGACGTATGGCCAGCCATAAGAACTATACTTTTGTTCGCTTATGCTTAATCAAGAAGCACAGACTGCTTTTATTGTAAAAGAATAAGATTTTAAAGACCAGTAACTGGGAAATACATGCACAGAGGCAGAAATGCAACATATTGTGGTCTGTTATCATTACAGTCCGTTCCTGACCAGACACCTGTAGACCAAAAATGGAAACATGGAGAGTCTAATATCCATGATGGCAGTTACCCAAAACACAAAATCATAAATGAAAATTTGCTGCAGACAAACCCAAAGGACCTGCTGGAGAAGGTTAGAGAAAATGGGAGATAAGTGGGTCAGTTCTTTACTCAAGGTACATTGATGTAAATCTGGAGGAACTCATTTAGTTTCAGTAGAGCTGCTCCAAATTTACACAGGTACAGTTTAGAGTGGAATCTGGATTTTGTGCAGTTTAAAGGGACATCAGCAAAGGCTTTCTGAATTGTAAATATTTGAAAACCAAACTTTTAATAGAAGCTATAGCACAATAGAAATTTCCAATACTCTTAAAAATCTAATGGAAACAAAGCAAATATTTTAAACATATGTATAAAAAAAAATCTAATACTGCATCTATGGAGTATCTGAAACCTTAATGTTGCAGTCCTGAGGACACTGGTGTTCCTCATGGGAAAACTCAAATTATCTGTAATATGGAACCATAACAGCACTTAGATATAATGTGCTACATTATCAAAGTGTGTGTTTGAAGTATGTTGTGTACACTACTAATATGCCATTGGTTTAATTTTGTTCTGAGCTCTCATTATGGGCAAATGAACCAACTCAATTTGAGAAAAAAGGTAGACAAGTGTGGCTCCCTCAAGAACAGTGCCTTCAAAAAACTTTTATTACATGAAACAGTAAATTATCTGCAAGATGAAGTGTAATGCATGAGGAAGAATCTCTCTTTAAAAAGTCCTCAAAAGCAGGGTACTGTCTAAGACATTATCTTCTAAAACATGGTATGCCTGATGACTAGCCAAGGGGGTCTAGAAATAGGTAGGATTATTAGGGCCACAGGCACAATTGGCTTCATTTTTTGTGAAAATGTGGTTAACCCTTCAAAAATGTGGAAATACTTGGACTAAAGGAGTGAACTGGGGGTTGGAAACTGGATTCTACTCCCAGCTCAGTCACTAATTTGGTGTGTAGCCTCTGGCAATTCATATAGAGCTCACTTTTCAACAGAGCTCAGTTTTCGTTTAGGTACTCGAATGAAGTTGCTGGGTTTCAGAAAAGCTCAGCATTTGTCAACTCCAATTATCTTTTTGGGAATGACTCCAGCTTCAGCAATACATAGATGGTAGGTCGCTGTCACGCAGCGGAATTTGTTGCGTGGGATACTCATTTTCATATGGACTCCTTTACTTGCCCATTTAAAATCCATTTCTTTCCACCAACCTGAGAAAAACTCTAATTCTATCCAGATTTACCTGGCAATTTATCATGAAGTACTCAAAAACACATTAAAGTCCTTACAACCACTTGTCAGGTTTATAAAGCTATGGACACTTTTGAAACACCTCAGTAAGAAAGCTTCTGCTATAAAACTAAAGTCACCCTGACATGTTTGTTGAAAGCTTTTAAACCACTTTTGTGCTGTGAGCTCCAAATCTTTCATGGAAGGGTAATTTTCTGGTGTCAAAGTAAATGGGTGTTACAGATTCATCCAAGGTTGCTATCTAAGATAGTGATAGAGTTTCACCTTAATGAACTTTCTATCCTGTCAACATACTTTATACACTTGAATGTATATCCCAAAGAGGTTTTTTTTATTGACAGTGCTGTCAAGGTTATAGAGTTGTCATAGCTCAGCCTCAAGCTGGTCAAAGAGGACTTTAACCAGGTAATTGTGTAATTACATTCCCCACTGTCCCTTGGGCATACATTTAGGATGGTAACTGGCAGAAGCAGAACAATTTCTGATACCAGGTTTACAAAAGGTTTGATAAGACATGGGCAAAAGGTAATTTTGTGTTCTTCTGATCAGCTTTTGGAAGTACTAGTTTTTCCATCTGAAGCCATATGACTTTCTGCCTCTCTTACCTAGCTGTCATTAACTCAGACTTTCTAAACAGCAACTCACTTTAACTGGTGCTTCCTGCCTATCTCAGAATTTCGTCCATCCCAACTGGACCATGACAAAGTTTTGATCCAAAATTACAACCACCACAAACTCAATATTCTCTCAAATTCAGGTTTGTTGCAAGTGTGAAACGTTTCAAATGCAAAAATCATATTAAACACCCCATCGACTCAAGCACTTCTTTTCAGTTACATTTTCATGATGAAATATTTACAAACTTATCCAGCCAGTTTCCAATTAGGGTGATAATTTTTATGAAGCTTCCAGTTTTTCAAGTTTCCTGTCTCTTTTTCTGCCCTTCAAACACCACCAGTTACTCCCAGAAGTACAGAAGACCAAGTGCTACCCCACAAAGGTAGAGATTGGTGTTTGTGGACCTTGTAGTACAGGCTACAGTAGCATTTGGGGGTTTTTGTTGATAAATCACCTACAATATAAATGAACTACTTTCTCATCCGCTAACATGTTTGTTGTGGTTTGAGAGTCTACTTGCACAACCTGGTTGAAAAACACTTAGTTGGCTTTGTAGAAAATTTTGGGGGGAAACAATATTTTCTTGGGATGTCTTGATTTTTTTTTTTAAATGGAAAAACAACTTTGGGTTTGGTTTCACTTTTCTTTCTTGGTTCGTAATTTCTTTCTTGTTCCCTCTTTTTTTTTCCATTTTGCCACTCAAACTGAAAAAGGGAAAAAGGAAGAAAAACCAAAACATTGGCATGTTATTTTTTTCACCACAAATTTTATGGTAAAATTTAGGAAAGAAAAGTCATCCAAGCTTTTTTTTTAAACTACAGCTCTTTTAATTAAAATGCTTTGAATTAAAAATGTTGCCCAGCTTTCATTTCAGATGCTCTCAAAGAACACCAATATGATTTTGACATCTGTTTTTTAAACTAAACCTGAAATCATTGAATCAGAAAATCGGAGTTGGAAGGGATCTCAAGGAGTCATCTAGGGCACTGCTTCTCAAAATATCTGATGTTGCAGACCGGCAATTTTTGTCCCGGTAGGCCAGGGCCAGGGACCTGGTTCAGCCTGCGGCAGTAACTGGGTATAACAGCACTGCACAAATGCGTGACCGGCTGTTTCTTTCTCTTTCCTCACCTCGCGTGACGTGACGTCACCTGGAGTGTTGGAACTTGCGAACGGTGGTGCTATGACATAGCAATGTAATGCTTCTGAAAATATATTTATTTCTTTCCTGGCACCTTGCTGCGGGCCGGCGACCAGTGGCTTATGGCCCGGCACTGGTCCGCAGACCGCCGCTTTGAGAAGCGCTGATCTAGGGCAACTCCCCGCTCAAAGCAGGACCAGCCCCAACTAGATCATCCCAGTCAAAGCTTTGTCTAGCCAGGTCTTAAAATCCTCCAAGGATGGATAGTCCACAACCTCTCTTGGGAACCTGTTCCAGTGTTTTACTACCCTTCTAGTGAGAAAGTTTTCCTGATATGAAACCTAAACTTCTCTTACTACACCTTGAGCCCATTGCTCCTCGTTCTATCGTCTACCACCACTGAGAACAGTTTAGCTCCATTCTCTTTGGAAACCTCCCTTCAGGTATTTAAAGGCTATTTAAAGACTGCTATTAAATCCCTCCTCAGTCTTGTCTTGTCTTCTCCAGACTATATAAGCCCAGTTTCCTCACCCTTTCCTCATAAGTCATGTGCCTCAGTCCCCTCACTATTTTCATTGCCCTCCACTGGACTCTCTCCAATTTGACCACATCCTTCCTGTAGTGAATGATCCAGAACTGGACACAGAACTCCAGATGTGGCCACACCAGTGCCGAATACAGGGGGATAATCGCTTCTCTCGATCTGTTGGCAGTGCTCCTTCCAATACAGCCCAGGATGCCATTAGCCTTCTTGGCAACAAGGGCACACTGTTAGCTCATATTCATCTTATTCACTGTAACCCCCAGACCCTTTTCTGCAGAGCTGCTGTTTTGTCAGTCAGTCCCCAGCCTGTACTGGTGCAGGGTCATGTTGCTTGTCTTGCTTTTATACTTTATTTTCATAAAGAGTCTTTTCCCCCACATCCTACCAGTTGACACATGGGTTTGCTTTGTCGTTCTGAGAGGGGAAAATACAGGAAATTGATGAACCGAGACTGATAGCTGTTTCCAGATGGAGCCTGCTCAGAATGCAAACCCAGATTATGGAGGTTTTTTATATAGTCTTGAATAAAAGATCAGTGAAGTCAGTTTCCTTAGTATTCCAAGCTAAAGCTGCTCGCTCTCGCTCCACACGCATTTGTACGGCTAATGGAATATGTAAAAGGCTGTCAGGATTTGTGGGGGGATTAAACCAGAAGCAGCAGCAGCAGGACTACTGAAAAGCAGTCATTTTAGGACTCTTCTAAGAACAAGCATAAAGCAGTGTTTGGGATGCACGGTAGTCTTTGGACTGAAAGATGCTTTCAAACTGTAAATAACCTTAATTAAGGAGTA
This sequence comes from Caiman crocodilus, assembly GCA_030014935.1. Classification (NCBI taxonomy): domain Eukaryota; kingdom Metazoa; phylum Chordata; order Crocodylia; family Alligatoridae; genus Caiman; species Caiman crocodilus. Next base: position 10,486,499 of record JAGPOW010001296.1, on the reverse strand, counting down.
TGTGTTTACAGCAGCAGAGCCAACACTAAGGATGCTTCTTCAAAAGAAATGGAAAGAAAATGATACACCTTGTGCCTCAGGGGACAGTTTTGCAATCATGCTGTGCCTAATTGACGAACGTGTTGTGCTGGCACTAAGTCCTCAAAGATTTCCTAGCACGTCAGCAAATATGCTAATATTCATAGTTGGGGTTGATGTTACTTGGTTCATTGCAATTCTCTGGACCTGTGGTAAAGCAGTGTATAATTTGATACCAGAAATTCGACCATAATAGTGGTCAGACAGGACACACAGTTATTTGCTGAGGCATTACCTTTCTGACAGATTTGGATTAGTGGTGATGGACTGAAATTTTAGAATAGAAAAATTTAATGGAGAAAGGCTTAAAACATGGAGCTTTGTCATTATGGGGGGAGAAAGGAGAAGTGAAAACTGTTGTGATTTCAGCTTCTTCGGTAACTGTTGCTTACCAATGAGAAGAAACAGAAGAATCCAGCCTAAGGTAATAGGTAATGGGCATTTGTTTAGCTTTTATGCTGCAACTTTTCATGGCTTTGCCGTATGTTTTGACTTAGGTGTTGTATGGAATAAACCGATGACAGAAAGGGGGAAGAAGCCAGCTCAGTCATATGTAGTGTGTGCAGTCAGTTCTGTATGCCACGTTTACTGGATTAATCATTACTTGTATTCCACATCATTTATAAGAGGCCACTTGAGAAGCAGAAAATATTTAAGAAAAATATATACATTATTAATGCAAGGTTTACATTTTCATTTAATAGGGCTATTTCAAAGGTTTCTTTAGAACCTGTCAGCAAATTATAGTTTTTTAGATTCCTAAACTATCCATCCTGTGCTTTTCACTAAGGTTTTGTGGTCTGCTAAGGAACTACCTTTTGTAAACAGCTTGATTTAATAATTTGCCAAAGGGGGAAATGTGATCTGTAGAAGTCCTGATGAGTCAAAGCTATCTGAAATCAAATATTTTGCCTTTGAGAAAGCTATGTTTTAAGCATTTAATTTTAAATACAGCCTGTTACTTTCACTGACTTTCTGTCTAAAGGAACATAATAACGTGAACCCTCTTTCACGAATAAGCTACTCTGGTTTTACACTGGAATAGCTCAACTGAAATAAGTATACAGTAGTAAATCAGGACCTGGGTCTTTAACTGTGAAGACTGCAATGTTTACAAAGTTGTTGAGACAGAGAGGCAGCTGTTCTTCTGATCTCGGCCTTTTGTAAAGATACCGAGGTAAGGATGGCAAGTTCAGTAATGGTGAACTTGACCAACACAGGGAAGACATATTTCCTTGAGTTCAGCATTTCTTGCCAACCCCCAATTCAGCTCATCACAGACATGATGAGTGGCAACAAATATAAGCTTGTACGTCTGTATGATTTCATGCTTCAGTGAGGTTCAAGAACATTGTAGACGTTACTTAGGAGAGTTGAGGATTTCTCTTCATTTTCAGCCTCCTTTACCTGCTGCCTAAGTCCCCATGTCTTCTTAATATAATTAGGTGCCACACTGCAGTCCCTCCCTGTTATTTCTGCATCCCAAATATGTGTACCTTTTCCTAATTCTACTCCCCCATCTCTCATCACTGTAAATTATGCCTCTTGGTATAGTCATGACTTTGGAGCTGCTATTTTGCTTAGAGTACTAGATCAGTCCTTGAAAACATCATTATGGTTTTGAGAATACTGTTGAACATCAGTCTAGCAAACCAGGCCCTCATACAAACATTCAGTTTCTGCTGGGAGATTCATATATGTTCAGGCCTTTTCCACCCTGGGTAAAAATGGTCACTGCAGGAAAAAAAAACCAACCTAGAAACAACCAGGGTTAATCACTCCCTAGAGAGTTTCTCCTGAGAAAGCAAATGTCTGCATGTGCCACGGCTTTTCTCAGAAGAGAAGATGGTCCTCCAGCATCCTCCTCTTGCCCCAGCACATCACTCGCTGGACTCTGCTGCTCCAGCAGGAAGTAGAACATCCTCTTAACAATCCCCACATTGTGCTGCAGGGAAACGCAGGCTGACCATGGGCAGTCTTGGTCAGCCAGTCAGGGCTGCCCTATGTACTGCTGTCAGCTGTCCCTGGGCAGACTAAGGGAGCCTGCAGAGCAGAATGAGGTGTGGGGTCAGGGCCCTCCCCTCCCCCCAGCTGCATAGGGTTACTTCCCATTGCCAGCTCTCCATTCTTCAGGGACTCAGCACTTGAATATTTGTACACGTGACTCTGGATAAGTTTCTCTACCAGGAGAACAAACTTGGGAGAATTCTTCCAGATAATTTGAAAGTGTCTATAGCCCAGGCTCTTAACTCGCCCTATCTGAGTGGCTCCTTGGAGTAATCAAGCTGCTGAGCACTTAGTACCGCTAGCAGAACAGAATTTAGCAATTTTCTTAACCCCCATTTTGAGCCCCTTGCTTTTGAAAATTATTTCCTTCACCCTGTCTGTGCCTGAGTTTTCTCATAGGTGAAATCATGGAACTTACCCATCCTAATAAAGCGCTTTGCAATCTGCAAGTGAAAGGTGTTACAGAACTGCCAAGTATTACGAATGTATTGTTGTTCACTATAAGCAGGTCCAGATACTAACAGTGAAACACATTGACAGTAAGCGCTAGGAGAGCTGATGGTTGACAAATAGGTAAAGTTTTATGAATTTTGCTTTCATTCAGTCGCATCCTAAACTGGTACAGGAATCCTTACAACAACAGTTTATGTGTTCAGTAACCTAGTTAGCAATTCTGTTTCAAAGGAGCTGGGTTTTGTTGGTGTTTGTTTTTTTTCCAGGTAAATCTTAGAATTTACAGGTCCTTTGAAAGTTCTTTAAATATCAGGTTATTTCTAATTTTGCATAGATTAAGAAGTGTATTTACTCGTCTTCATATATTACAGCAAATGGGACAGAAGTGGTATGACTAGTGCTGCTTGGATTCTTTAGCAACTGATTTCACCACTCTCTGGGGTCCATTATTTTTAATTTTTCTGCTTCAGTCTATTTTCTGAGTGGCAGCATTGCATTTTACCATGCAGTTCAGTTATCAAATCCATATTTACATCCCTCAATTTGTACCAGGCCAATTATTAGGCACGAAAGGTTCAATTCATTGTTGCTGCTCACCTTGTGTAGCCACTTACGTCAGCGCAAAATGTGTGACCATCTGTGTATGGGCATGCACATGCATATAGGCATGCAGCTTGGGGGCATTAAATGCTTTCAGGTTAAAACAGAAATAACTCATAGCCACTTGGAATTGGTGAAAATGACAGCATAAGGTGGAAGGTGATAATGGATGAGCTCAAATGTCAGAGAAGAACACAAATTAAGGAGCATTGAAACCTAATTTTAAATCTTCCTTGGAGCAGATGGTCCTTCCCTGGAAACTAAGAGCTAGATGGAAATCCTGTTTGTTTTTTAATCTGTTTGCTGCTTTTACTGATGGTAATTTTACCCCATGGTCAGCTTGGTATGGACTGTGCAGGGTTTTTGGCCCTCTACCTGAGATCTCTTGAGCATGTATTAACAACCTTGTATAGACAAAAGACATTGGCTCCCATGGTCCCACTGTTTTACCTGTGGCAGGTTAGGATGCTATGCCTTGTGTTGTGTCAGGGCTGACCGTAGTTTTACTAAGAGGTTAGATTATGGATTTCTGTAGAATGGTTTGCATAGGGACGATCCTCCCTCAGGAAGGGGATTGGGTTAGATGACCTCTGGAGATCCCGTCCATCCCTAATTCTCTATGATTCTATGAATGGTTTCTGCTCCCTGGATTTCTGAACTAAGAGGCCTTGCTCACTGGCTCCCTGTTTAACTTCCATAAAGACAATGATTATGTTTGACATAATCATTTGTTCAGAAGTGGCTTGCTGAATTTCTACCAGAACCAAGAGCTGTCCCTTTCCCTCCAGTGAGAACAAACGACGTCTAAAAAAACCTAATAGAAGAAGGAATAATAACGTCTACCTGAAGAAAACCATGAGATGTTCAGATATCTGAACGTCTCTTTTTTAATTCTAAAGAGCCATGGGTAAAGCCCATAAAAATGAGCTATTAGAGTGGGCTAGAATTTGTCCTTGTGTCTGGATCTTGGAGGAAGGCCATCTTTTGTAAATAAAAACGTCCTGTAAGTAGCACCTGAGCCTTTTAGGTTCACAGGAGCAGCGTTCCTTAAGAATATATTTCCAAAGCTTCTGTTTAATCTTTCACACAACTCTGCACCTGAAAAAATAGGAAACTGTGCCTCTTCTGCGGCAGGAGCTTTTTTTTTTTTGTTTGTTTTTTGTTTTTGAGAACTGTTTTACAGAGGAAATGTGACAACGTTTTCATCTAACTGAAGACAGAGCTTGTCCACTTGGGGAACGTGCACTTATTTGTCCCCATAACTTGCATTTCCCTGATGGCAAAAGTTCGTATCTTATCTCTCAAGCTTATGTTTTATACTGCTGCACTAGTATTGCATTAGTAATGTCTTTTCTGAGCCACTGTTTCTTTAAGGTTAATCTCAGGAGCAATGGTTTTATGTCAAGGCAGAAATCTAGGAGCTAAGAGCTCTATCTTGGCTCTCATGTGTGACCAGGGTGCCTCAGTTTCCCCATTTAGAAGATAGGAATAATAATGCGTCCTTACCCCACAGAACTATAGTAGGGCTTCATTAAGATGTTCCTGTACTGCTGCGATTAATCCTATACAAAGATATGTAAAACATTTATGACTCTGTAATACATAGTTTGTGCTTTCTGCAATACTCTTTTTCACTTAACTTTGGGAGAGTCAGTTTTATTCCGAGAAGGTACCTCTCACCTGCTGTCTTTCAAGTGTTGCTCTTCATAGTAAGCAACAAGTGCTGCAAACAAAGTGAGTGGATAGACAGCACGTGCTTTTTGATCACCTGCCCTGCTGCACGCACTTGATGTTCACATAGAAGTCCACGTGGAAGGATGGTTCAGAAAAAACAGCCTAGCAGACTTGTAAGTGAGGAAGTTGGCTATTGTTTAATATAACAGCAAGACTTTTATGTATATGCAACACAAATAAGTTACAGCAATTGGGGCACTACACAGATAACATCCAGTATCAAAATTGTATTTTTCAGTTAAAATATACGCTGTATTTATTTCTTGCCAGATGACTTAATTATCAAGTTACTCATAATTTTTGGATTCACAAGTGAGAAGTTCAGATTTACAGTATAAATGCATATGTCTGCATGTCTTTGTGCACACATTTGTTTGTGCATGTTTCAAATTTGACTCATTTCATTTATGATGTTATCGTTTTTGTTACAATTCTTTATTTGGCTTCACTTTATATTTTCATTTTCTTTGAAAATGGTTTGCTGTAGTAATAGAACATGTTTGTTGGTTGGAAACCGTGTGTTTCTTTTGGAAACTGGCTGTGTACTTTTTGGTATGAAATTTAATTTTGGCAGTGGCTAAATTGACTTAGAGAAGCTTCAAGCTTAAAGATAGAAAGCTAGAAACCAGGAGAGAGACTGCCAGTTGCTGAGTGTGACGTCTTGTTCCTAAGGCAGGTACCTCGTGGGCTATGTGTATAACAGTGTTTGTAATCAATAGGGACACCATGGGGACTGCTTAGATCTCTGAGACGATGGAGACACTTGCTTCCCCTCTGACAGTTTTGTCAGAGAATAATTCTGGGAGGATGAATAGAGATGGTAGGAAAACAGTCGAGTGGCTGTTGTGGGTGAATGTAAATGTTAAGTTTGAAAGATCCACCCCTCATTTTATAGCAAATGGTATTTCTGTGTCTGAGAGCTTTGAAATAAAGATTAATAGGCTTAGGTGGTAATTTGTGTGCCCTGAAAAAACAGGATTGTTCTTTGGTAACAGGTGAGGGAATGACTATTAATTATACAAGATGGGCTGTTCTTGATGAATTATTCCTAGCATTATGCTTCCGTGAGGAGTCTCTGAACCATTACTGATCCAGGCTCTCAGAGGAAACTGTCAACAACCTTAAAATAGAATATGATGATTATTATTATTAATCATTATTTGTATGACATATTTATATTGCGTCATACATTAGCACAGCATTAATGCAAATACGATCCCTGCCCTACGGAGAATAGAACTTGAAGCCCTGATGTAACCTGTGTGGAATCCAGTAGGATTAAGCCCTAAATTACAAAAAGAACCACAAAAGACAAAATAAGGCCCAGGGAAAGAAGCAGCAAGGTTGTTTTCAGACAAACGAAGGCAATATATTAGCATTCCTCTGAAGCAGGTGTATTTTTGCAATGAAATAATAATTAGAAATTAGAGCTAGTATTGAATATTTTGGAACTTCTCTGTGACTATTAATAGAGATAAACCCCTGAAACCCAAACACCTAAAGATGTGCTTTGTGAATAGTGGAAATGAATCATATCCACCACTGGTGACAAATTATATAGTCAGTTCTGTTTATAGACAGCAGATGCTCCATTGTATCCGGCTTACAGAACCAGGGCTATATTGAAACAGGCAATTCTGTATGTAGGAGCATGTCTGAGATATTATCAGGTATTCCCCAGGGGAGTACATGGCTAGGATCCTCAGCCTTATACAATCTCTTGGGCTACAACAGATGTCCTATTTGTCTCAGGAGAAATCATTTTATCCGGACAAAGTGCAATAGTTCAGGTGTCCATGTCTGTTGTCCTGGGACAAACCCTAAAAAGGCTCACAGGAAGTGTTAACAGTTTGTCCTGGGACATCTCAAAGTGCATCTGAATGGTTGTCCCAGGACTGCATCATTGAATCAATGCCAGAAAAGTGGCAGTGCATTCAGCAACTCACTAAACCCTGATTGAAAGGGTAATGTATGTATATGCCAATGCTTTGACTTCTGTTCCAGGACAAATACAGGCATCATTTTTCCTGAGGCAAACGCATCTTTTCCAGACCTTGGCGAGCCCCCCGAAGCTGCCAACACACAGCTTGTAGAGTGGGTGAATCCTTGGCTTTGTGGACTCTAAGCCCTAACCTTTTGGTCCCAATCTTCCTGGTTATCTGTGGCTCTCTCAAGGAGATACTTTTGGGCTTATCTCCTAGAGAGGCTTTTACGGCCTCAAGGAAGTGGAATGCACCAAAGTCAAAGCAAGCAGCTGTTCAGGTTCAGGGCTTGGATCAGTGGCGCTATGATGGGTCTTCGTATACAAATCTGTTCATTTTTGTCTTAATGCCCGGTTCCTCACAACTTCACTCTTATACTACCCCTACTAATAGAGCATTTTCGCAGTTCCCAGAGATCTACCTCAAAGCTACGCTTAACTCCTTCTTTCTCTGTGTACATACATAGTCAGGGAAACTGAAGCATGTAACATTATTGTAACATAAATACATTTAGCCCTAGAATATTAGAGACACCACCATAATCTGTCACAGATACCGGATAAGGATCTACGTGAGGGATCCCCACATTTAAAAGCCCTTCTCTTGAGGAAGTACAAGAGCTTCCCCCTGAGTGTTCACCCAAGTAGGCATATGACCCCAAATGAGGCAAAGAGATGGGCAGATCAGAGATTTACTAATGGGCGTGCAGCATACTGCCCCTCCAACTATGGGTAGATGGGGACGAGGTGTGGCTAGAGCCCTGGGAGCAACAGACACTGGGGAGCCAGACAGAGAAGGCACCCAAGGCACACAAGGGTGGGACATCCAGCCCTGCCAACACTTCTGCCACGGTCCCAGGCTGAGCTGGGAGTGTGGAGGTTGGGCCAGTCACTCCTGCCCCACTTCATCTGGGGGCTGAGGAGTGGCTGCATGGGATGCCAGAATTGGCCATCATAGCAGCAGTGCACAGATCCTTCCTTCCACTGCCTGCTCCCTGCCTGCCCTTTCTTATCCTCCCTTCCCTCCCTTGTGACCCTTGTTGCCAGAAATAAGTGGTAGAAGAAACCTTCACGCCTGCTCTTTTTGGTGCAGGCAAGAGGGGATTAGGAGTTGTTCTAAGGCTCCCGCCATGCTTATGTCAGCCAGGGACACCAGCCCAGGTTCAATGAGAGACACATGCAAGGGAGGGGCAGGCAGCAAGCAGACACTAGAAGGAGATGACTGCACTGACACTGCTCTCTGCTGAGCCTGGCACCCTGCAGAGCTACAGCCTGCAGCTGGAGTTGCTCTAGGACTCCCCTTGCACCTAGATCAGCTAGGGGCAGCAGTGAAAGAGGGGTGCAACCACACTGCTGTCCCTTTCCCCTGTTCCCCCCAGCATGCCTCCTGTCCCTTCCTGATCAGGGAAGAGATGAAAGCATGTTCGGTCGCATTGGAAGAATTCTGTGACAATGGAGCTTTATGCCATTCCCAACTTTGACCCGTAATTAGATACCACAGTTTGGTCCTCAGGGCTAGGGACAGACATTCAGACAGCCTGAGCCGGAACTGATTCAATCTTTGCAGGTTAGTCTAACCTGGCTAGGCTAAACTGATTTATAAGTGTACAGACATCCCAGTAATGTTGGCACATGCCTGTATGGCTTATGTTAGAAGCTGAGGGGGCACTAGAGCAGCCCTCCCTTCCCTTCTGTAGTGCTGAGCTGACAGGGGGTGGGGGTTGTCTAGGCCCCATCTTGATGCTCCGATTAGGAAGGTGTTCCCCGCCCTACCCCGCACTTGATAACAGAGCATTTATCAGTTTTGTTAACAGCATTTAACACCCCATCAGAAAAAAGCCCCTCATTAGGTCAAGCTCTTCTTAAACAACTTTTTCCAAGGAAGGGAATATTCCAAGGAGAGACATTACCAGCTACCTGTTGCTTAGCTCCAAAAACAACAGTCTTGTCTGCCTTTGTCTCATTTAATACAGCACAGACTGTAGCCAGCATGTGGTCTGCTAGCTAATGCGAGATAATGCTGTGTAAGGCAGAGGGAAGGGGTGATCCTTGCTTATCAGGGAGTGGTAAGGTGAGGGAGAGGAGCAAGAGGAAACCAGACAGACCCCTGCAGTCTCTGCCAGAGCTCCAAGCAGGGAGCCCACCCCAGAGAGCGTGCCAGGATGCTGAGGGAGTCTGGTTTAACTTAAACCAGGAGGGGTAAACAAAGCTTATTGGCCTGGTAGAACAGCCACTCCTGCTGTCTTCATTTACAACCATCTTCCATACAAGCAATGTTGGGGAACACTGGCTGTTGAGAAGGATTTCTATGGCTACAAGATTTGGAAAAATAAATCATCTGAAATGAGTACAACCCTTTTTCCACACCATCAGTGCTTTCTGATGATTCAGTAGAAAATGGAAAGCAAAGGCGAATTCTGTTCACAGCCTGTCTTACAAGTGATTTTCTGTGTTAGATATGGAGAATTATGTTTGGCTAGAAGGCAGTGGAGGAAGGAAGCGGATGGGCCCTAAAAGAATTCTGTGGCTGAAGAGCACGGTTACGTCTGCAGAAAGATTCCAGTCTGAAGCCAAGTGGAAGTGTTGTCCATTTCTCAGATCAGGATGCTATGCGGCTGGAATGGCACTTGGCATGCCCTGGCAGGATGAAGGACTTTCTAAAATGCTTTCTGAAAAGGGAATGAGCAGCCTCTGGAGCAGCTGATAGTTCTAGCAGTTGTGCTGACAACAGTAAGTGACAAAGCCAAGAGGAAATGTTTGGATTTCTGCGGTACGCTGAATGAAGGAGATGCATTTGCATCTGCAGCTTTTAAATCCGCTACTGGATTTACCATCCTCTATATTATATAGCCTCTGCATATTTTACAGGTTTCATTCAGTTTTTATAGAGAACTGAGAGGTGAATTCAAAGCAATGTTTAGGCACTTGAATTCCCATTGATTTCTGTTGGGATTAATTTTAGTAGGAGTTTAGGTACCGAGACAAGGAAATGCCTATCTACTTCGTTGAATAAGTGAATAAGGCTTTGATATAAAGGATGAGTTAACTGATTCCAGGTCTTATATACCTGTATAGTTGATCAGCCCCATAATGCTAATATGGTTCCTATTTTTTATGTTAGAATTGCCTTTTTAATATCATTGCAGTTGCAGAAATTCTACTGTTTTGCTCATGGCACTGCCCTGAGTTGTATGAGGAAAAGTTTATCACTTGAGGCAATTATCTATTGCATGCATTGTAATTTCTAAGCAGAGTAACACGTACTAAGCATACAAAGCCCTACATCTTGCAGGTTATGTAGCAGATGGTAGGAGGTACTGTGACCCATTTTAGAAACTGAGACTGACTAGATGGTGATCAGTAAGATTTGTTTTGAAAGGGCCAGAATATTGAGGTTTGTACGTTCCAGTATTACAATAGCAGAATAGCACTGAAATAAAACCAGAAAGTGGGAGGGAGAATGGAATAGCTGGGGTTGTGGCGGTTTGGCTAAAAGCGTACCTGCCAGCACTAAGCCAACAGCTGTTGTTGTCAGCTCCTTCCTTTAATTCCTGTCAAGTGCAAATCTTCCACTGTGTGGCAGCATGGCCTTTTGCAAGAGCTGGGCCCTAGTGTGTCTCAGTTTATCCATCTGAGAAAGAAAATAATATTTATCTCTCTTACAGGGTATTGTGAGGATTAGTTAGTACAAGTTGTAACGTATTTTGTACGCCTCAAATGAAGTATGCTTATCAGTCAGAAAGGCTTAAGTACTCTATATTTAGTCTTATGCCATTTATAGACTCATATTCTCTTGTAAGTTACAAGAGCTACAATTATGGGACCGATTCTGCTCTCAAGTACACTGCCATAAATCAGCAAGAACTTCACCAAAGCTGATGCCTCTTCACAAGTGTCATGTTGATATAAGTGAAATTAGAAGCAAGCCCAATGCGTACAAGATCTGCACAGTTGGCTATTTTTCAGTCGAGAAGCAGAAATTCTTACATTAGATTTTAGCTAGTGTTAGACTGATGTTGTAGCTGTGATGGTCCAGAAATTATACGAGGGGCAAGGACTTCTTAAGGCGATATCTTTTATTGGACAAACTGCAGAGTTGGGATAGAGTTAGACAAGCTTTTGAATGTAAGACAGTCTTCATCAGCAGCTTCAGTTGTGCATTTGTAACTCAGTGGTAATCAATCTTCTGGCACTGTGAGCCAAATGAGTGGTGTGGGGCCAGTCTGTAGGCTGGATCAGGCCCTACGTGCAAAGATCAGGCCCTGCACCTCCCCTGCATGCTGGGATCAGAAGGGGCCCTGCACTACCCCTGCCCACTGGGATTGGGCTCTGCCAAGTCCCATGTCCCGTGACTGGGGCCCTGCACCATCCCCATGTGCCAGTGTTGCCTAACACCACCACTACCCAGCTGTTCGGGACCCTAAGCCTGGTGCACACCATGCCTGCCCATCAGGATCAGGCCCTGCACCCTCCCCTGTTCCACGCTGGGATTGGGTCCTGCACACTACCCTCTGCTCCTGAGCCAGCGTGCAGGGTCACACCATCTGGCCCACAGGGTTCCTGACATGTCTAACTCATATCTGACTCTCTTGAAACGTCGCTAATTCATGCTTCCCTAGGGAACAAAAATCAAAACGGTTCAAAGATCATACATTAAACATGTGCTTGCACCACTCTGTGCAGGACTTCTCAACTCGGCTCATTCAAGACCTATGGGATTCAAGCCCAGCCATTCTCTGAAAAGTTAATTCCGCTGAAGCCTAGATACAGCAGGGCTGCTTCTGCTTTCGAGAGTCGCATGAATTAAGAAGATGTTTGATGTGCTTTTCATTACCCACAAGAGCTTGTTAAGGTACAAGATGCAGAGTTTAAGCTTTCATGTCCGGATGAAGCTATTAAGGATTCATTAGATGTGGAGAGGAGTTGCAAAGCTTCCATGACCGTAAGGGACAAGTCTATGCCATTCAACACACTGTCTATCAGGCAAGCAGCATTGCAGCCTACTGCAGAGAAGGTGGCAATGAGGAATGACCTGGTATCAACACTCGCAGTGGCACTGAAGCTCTTCTTATACAGCTCAGCTACCCTGAAGGCAGCAATAGTACTGCACTGGCCAGTATCAAACAAGCTAGCCATACATTCATAGCATACTATCATTTAGGCCTTAATACGCGTTGATACGGTTGTGTCTGCCATATTCAAGGAAAAGGAAGAGACCTCTTTGGCTAGCCTGCTTACACCAGTCTACAATGAAATCCCAAGCCTCATGGCAGAGTAGCAACAGCATTATGTTTCAGCACTAAATGACTTGTTATCTCTTTCATTCAACAAGACAGCATTCTTAGCATTGACATTGGCACCCGGTGACTCTGAGTCGTTACAAAAGCGCTTTGTGAGAATCGCTTCAATTCTAGAAACAGAGATATTTTTATCTTTGTTGAGAAATCTTACCAGGTATGAACTGCAAGCAACTCTGTGTCCAGCCAGAACCACTCTCCCTGTAAATGAGGGGCTGCTTGATCCATGTAAGGCACTGTGTCTGACAGCAGCTACAGTAACTTTGATGTCAGAACATGGAGGGGAAGAGGGCTTGATTCCTTTATTTAAGTAGGAATACTTCTGTGAAATATGTATATGAAATATGTATGTGAAATATTCATATACTTTAAATAAAAGTATTCATATACTTTTATTTAAAGTATATGAATACTTCCATATTCCTACATGGAGCCCTCAGCTGTTTTGTCAGTACAGGAGAAGTCAAATGCTAAAAAAAGTATCCCTAAGTAAAAAGTCCCTATTCAAGAACAAACTGCACTCTTCTTCCTCCTTCCAACTTCAGATTGCCACAACTTTGTTGGCCACATGTGACTTCTTAGCTTGGAATAAGTTGAGATCCTTGAATGCCTACAGTGAATGCCTCCAACATCACCACCAGATCTGTGGTCACGATGGTGGGTATGTGCATACAATATGGCTCTGAACATTGGAGGTACAGGCATTGATTGTGCCTCTGATATTTAAGGGCATTACATTAACTAACAAAAAAGCTAGCGGGTAGCTATACTCCCCAGCTGACATCTCGCACTTCCTGGACAGTTATATGGCAGTCCAGTATAACAAGTCATACTGATGAGGCAGACGGGGCCATCTTGTCACTCGAGCCAACCTAAGCATGATACTACGAAGCAGCAGAGATGCAACAGGAGCTGCTAGTCACTTTCTTCCTCAGTGGCACACCATATTCCTGTGCCACCTTAGCAAATTTGACAGGACTGTCAGGGACCATGTGGGATCCAGTCCAAGAAACTACACCCTCAGAAACTGTCCTTGTCCATTGCATTCCTCGTCCATGATCTGCAGTAGCATTGAACAGTTAGGTGTTAGAGATCATTGCCCATAGCTACCTCAGCTATTTCACTCTTTAAGCCCTACCCTTCTCTCTTCCATGCCACCTTGTTATGAGGGTTTGGTTGGGACAGGTGACCAGGCCTGCAGCTAGGTGGTGGGGGGCAACTAGGGGGATAGAGTGGGGGTGTAGGTTACTGGAGCTGAGAGGGAAGATCCAAGAGACATAGTCCAAGACATAATCCAAGGTCAGGAGCCAGGGGTCAGAGAACCTTAAACAACCTTAAGTTCCAAGGTAAAATCCAAGATCAGGGTCAACAAAGCTAAGCCAAATCAGGATGCCAGGAAAACCAGAGAGCTTACCCAGTGCCAAGTTTCAAGGGAGATCCAAGATCAGGGTTAGAAAAGGCCAAGCCTGGGACAGAAGTCAGGAGAGCCAGGAAGGCTCTGTGAACACAAGGCTTGCTAGAACAGGCGGAGGTTGTATCAAGGCATGCTCGCAGCCTGAGGCTGCAGGTGTGTTTAAAAGGGGTAGGTGGCACTCCCAGCAGCCAGTGTGGTTGCAGAACAATGAGTCAGTCACATCGGTCAGAATCAGGAGTAGGTGTGGGAACTCACGTGCTTGGCCCAGCGAGGCCCGCTTGATCAGAGCCTCTGACACTGGTTGTAAGAACCTGTTAAATGAAAGTGGATTTGCTCTTTCGCCCCTGAGGTTATAGTGGAGTTACCATCTGCAGAAGAGAAGATTTCTACTTCTGGTATTTCCTTATTCCAGAAAAAAAGCAGGATCCTCAGTTTATCTTAGATTCGGGGAGCCACTGTTTTATTTTCAGTAAATTTTCTTTCTTTTTCCCCCCCCCTCAGATTTTACAGGCAATGCCAAATTTTGTGATTTCCACAAAATCTGCAAAATCCACAAAATCTTCAGATGTCATTTCAGTAAGCCCCTCTGATAGCTCTTGCCCTTCTCTCTACCTTATCCATCTACCAATCTGGACTTACTCTGCCTGGATTACAGCCAAATATTGCAACTAGATCTTTAGTTGTTGAACACGATGATTTGGATTTTGACTGACTGAGCAGTACTGACAGATTCAAGAAGTCCTCATATAGAGCAGGAAGCATAGGTGGTGGAAGGCTGGGGCTAACAGGGCTTAGACCCCCCCCCAGCCATGGCTCCGGTCACCCCACTGCCATGCCCCACCACCGCAGCACCGCTCCTCTCCTACTGCATGCTCCTCCACTGCATACAGCAGCAGTGTGCACCAGCCCCACTACAGCTGTGCAGGGGAGAGGGTTCAGGGGTCAGGCAGGACACTCCACACCATGCCCTGCACTGCCCCGAACCCCCCAAATAATATTTTCTCCCAACACATATGGCAGGAAGTCATTTACTAAGAAAATGTACTGCCCTAAATATAAATTGGGGCAAAGTGGGCACGCTAGAAGGGAGTGACAGGATACAACTGGACCTGGACAGGTTACAGGGGTGGGCAGCTGTTAATAGGATGGGATTGAATACTGACAAATGCAGGTTACTGCACTTGGGCAGTAAGAAGCAGCAGCCTACCTATAGACTGGGAAACTCCCTTCTCATAAGCACAAAGGCAGAAAGGGATCTTGGAGTCATTATCGATTCTAAAATGAACATGGGCCGCTAATGTGAGGACGTGGTCAGGAAAGCCAACCGCATCTTGTCATGCATCCACAGATGCATCACAAGGAGGTCCAAGGAGGTGATCCTCCCCCTCTGTGCAACACTGGTCAGGCTGCAGTTGGAGTACTGAGTCCAGTTCTGGGCGCCGCACTTCAGGAGGGATGTGGACAGCATCGAGAGGGTCCAGAGGAAGGCCACTCACATGATCAGGGGACAGCAAAGCAGACCCTACAAGGAGAGGCTGAGAGGGGACCTGGTGGCTGTCTTTAAACTCACCAGGGGGGACCAGCAGGGAATGGGAGAAACCCTGAGCACCTCCTGGAGTAACAAGGAATAATGGCCATAAGTTGCTAGAGAGGAGGTTCAGACTGGACATGAGCAGGCACTACTTCACAGTCAGGGCAGCTAGGATCTGGAACCAACTTCCAAGAGAAGTGGTGCTGGCTCCTACCTTGGGGGTCTTTAAGAGGAGGCTTGATAATTACCTAGCTGGAGTCAAATGAGCCCAGTATTCACTCCTGCCCATGGTCAGACTTGATGATCTGCTCAGGTCCCTTACGACCCTACCAGCTATAAAACTAGGAAATTAATTCCCTTATGAACAACCCAACATAATCTGAAGCTGAGTCTCTGATATCATAGGCATTCAACTATAAACCGTGCCTGTAACTAGCCTCCCAAAGTCTGCCTTAGACCATTATCAACAGGTCCTGCTCTCATCTGACCACATGTACTTAAAATATTTGTGTGCCCTACGTAGGGAACTAGAATCTCAAAGACCGACAGCTACTCATAATACTATAGTTACTGTACGGGAAAGTACCTGGAGAGAACACTATAGTTAAGATTGCTCTTTATAGGAGACATTAAATCAGGAACTTGGAAGCTTTGGAGATTTTCCTCTACTGAATGTTGCTCTACTGCTGAGTTAATGGACAACTATGTTACGTGATTGTAAGGAAGAGCTGGTTCCATCCCCAGCGGGGAGTACGGACCGGGGGAATCATAGGAAAATGGCTGATGAGTCTACAACTGCACAAATCCAATGACGAAAATCCTCTTGGAGGGGTGGAGGCAGGTGGAGAAGAAGGAGGCTGTATATATTCCAGCTCTCCACTAAAATAACATCCATAGAGGCTGTACAGCAGAGCTGGGCAAAATACGGCCTGTGGTTCAGATCTGATCCACAGAGCAATTTTGCCTTGTGCAGCCCACCGCAGGTCCATTAGCCCTGCCAGGTGATGCTGGACACCTCTGTCCTGTGCCAGCCTGCAGCTCACCCAGGGATTCCTGCACAGCGGTGGCAGCCCCCTGGCTTGGTGTGGGGTGGAGCAGAGCAGAGCAGAATGGGGGTAGCAGCATCAGTGGGAGCCCAACGAAGTGCATCTGGGGTGGGGACCAGGGCCAAGGGCTGGTTTCCATGAAGACAGAGCAAAGCCAGGCAGGGAGCTGCATCCAAGGCTGCGGGCTAGTCTCCATAGAGACTGTGCATGGCCAGGTGGAGAGATGCGTCTCAGGCTGGAGGTTGGTCTCCAAGAGTCTATGTGGCCCTCAGGCCCAAATAATTGCCCACCTCTGCTCCGCAGCGTTATAGAACTATCCCATCCCTCCTGGATTCTGCATAAATCCATCACACTAAGGACATTTGCTTGAGTTTTGTTCTCAAAACATTCAGTTCGGAGATCCTGAAACGATAAAGAGTTTAGTGCGGAACATTAAGGAAGGTAAGAGCTGTTCACAGGTCATGCAATTTAAAAATAGTGCATAAAGCCCCTGCACTGAGGAGCACAAATAAGTACTGGAAGTTCAGTCTCCTAATATATATATATATTTAGAAGATCTGACCCATTTCCATCACATGGGATCAACCTACCATTATATACAAGAAGGTGAAAGGAAGAATAAAATGTTTAAAAAGTAAGGGACAGGAGAAAAGAGGTGGTATAAGAAAAAATGATTTGGCTTCATCTTCCCCTTATAGCGACAGCTTAGGAGAAAAGAAGCTGCACTGCAGTACGGTGGCAGACATGCTGTCTCTGTGAACACATCTGTACATACAGTTGACACTGCTAAATAAACTCCAATGCAGTTTATAGCCAAGTTTACTGCTCAGGGCTCAGTTTGTACACATGCACCTGGGACCACTGAAAGTTGATCTGGGGTGGCATAGCCCCAGCTGGAAGTGGGTCCGGGGGTCAGACTACCAGCCCAGAGTTGCTCCACCCTGGCTCAGCGTGCTGTGAAGGGGCTGGCTAGGGCTCAAGGGTGTTATAGAGCAGGGCTAGCTGGCAGGTCACCATCTAGACATGCATTGCAGCACACTAAATAACTCCACCATCAGATAATACTTGTGTTGAGCAGTACTATTCTCCAGTGGAGTTAATTCGTTCACTCTGACCTAATAATGCTGCCGGTATAAACAGTGATGCTTTACTGCAGAGCTAATTAGTCTATACACAATCACAATGAAATGCACATGTAGATGTGCCCTGTGTGTTCTTGGGAGACATTTGACCTCCTAGTGGCATGTTCTCTGTGATGCAGGGTACCTCTGCTTTATTGCCAGTACAACATTGTTTTTAAATGACAGGACTGAAACCTTTATGAAAGTGTGTACAGGTTGCTGACACCTCACTGTCCATCTCTTTTCATTGTGCCCACTCTATCCCACAATAGGGCTATGTTTGCTGCCATCCCCCATCTTTGGGTCTGTAGGCATATCCCACTGTCCAGCTGGACAGAATGGAGGCAGTTGCGTGAAAGGCCATGGACACTGACTGGTGCAGGTGCAGATAGATAGTCTCATAAACTGGAAATTTGCTCAAAAAGGTTAGGAGCTCATTTATGTTGCAAGAGCATCTGCCACTGAGCTAGGTGGATCAATTCTGACAGTGACATCCCCAGATGAAACACGATGTAGAATATTAGCCAAGCTGCCTGCAAATGAAACTCAGAGATGTTGAATTGTGGTCATATTAATGTGATTTTGCTTCTTGCATTCCCATTTTCTTACAAAATGGTGATAGCAGGTCACCAGAAGCAGCATAACAGCAACAGCAGGGACTAATTTATCGTGTTTCAAGGACACATCCAGTCCATAGTGGGAATATAACCAAAGTGCGGTATCAAATACAAGTTTATAATCATAGTCGTATTTACCATGGAAGTGATTGGGGGTTTTTTTTTTTTATAAAAACACAGGTAAAATCCCAGCAGAATAAAAAAAACTATTAGCCACTCTGCAGTCTGCCCACTTGTTTTACCTAAGCACAATTACTGCTAAAATGATCATCTGTGCCATTTTTCTAAATCAATCTAATGGAGTAAATAGAATATTACATTGCATTTTTACATTACATTTTCATGATAGATTAGGTAGCTGCACTCAGGGTAGCGCTAATGGAGCCAGCAAAATTGAAAATCTTGCGCTGTCATTTTTTTAGAATTGTCTTTATGAAATAAAATGTCCTGTCATCTTTTCAGTCTTCCCAAGTAGATGCATTTTCTCAGTCTCAGCTGCCAACACAAGAGAGCAATCGTCTGGGATCTAACAAAGTCTTCCGTCAGGTACAGGAATCTTCAGTTCATTTTAAAGACTATCCTAATGCTTGTTTTCCAGGAGATCCACTCAAGTGTAAGAAACCTGATCAGACAGAGGTCCCACGAGGGTGAGAGCAGGATACCTCCCTTTTTAAAAAAAAATTATTTCATACCTTCCTCCCTGCAGCTGTGTCACTTGTGCCTAGCAGCTGTGCGTATTATGTGCTCCCATGAACTGTTCATCAGTATTTTGGAGCTATATCCTCTGTCCGTTGGGGGATAAACAGATTTCCTTCCTGCAGGATATTCTCATGGGGTGCATCTACACATGCAAATAATGTGCACCAGTAAACTCTAGAGTCCTTTGCACTGGAGTTTATTTGTGCACAGCACATGGAGCCGAGTCCGAGCAGCCTTGGGCTGGCAGGGGACCCAAGTCTACTCCACAGCAGCCTCTGGAGCAGCTTGCCAGCCCGGGGCTGCTCCAGCCTGGTTCAATGTGCTGCAGGGGGCTGGCTGGGACACAAAGGTGCTCCAGTGCAAGGCTGGCTGGCAGGCAGCCCCTGTGCTGAAGCAGTCACATGCCCCAGCTATCCCCGTCACTGCTTACAGATGTGCTGCAGTGCGTGAAAGAAGGCCACTGCAGGGAACTACTTGCATTTAGCCAGACTATCCTGTGGTGCTATTTATTAGTCTACTGCAATGTAATAGGGTCACATGTGTAGATGGTGACATTTTACTGCGGAGCTAATTAGTCAGCTCTGTAGTAAATGCGTAGACGTGCCCACGGAGCTCTCCATGAGCCTCAACTCTAAGAATTTTCAGACCCTTCCATAGCATTTCCTACAAAAGAGAAAAAATACTCATTTAACAGGGGTCAGGTTCAGCTGGTTTGGATTGTTTGTCTGGTTTTTAAAATACTACTGAAAAAATTGTCACAAATTATTCCAGAATCAGACTTCCTTCTGTTAAGAGCTTAAAATTGCCAGTGGGGCATGAAGATTTCAGTATGAAATGTGAGGTTGTGGTCTGGCAGCTAGGAGCACACAGACCAAGTGTTCCAGGATTTGAGCCTATTTTTTGCATCAGTACCATTCAACAGAGGAAGTTTTTTCCCGTGAAAGGTTTCTTTGCAGATATCAAAGAGGATATTGTCTTCTGGATGCTAGATAATATTGCCTCCCAGCTTTCACAAAGATTACCACTACCCACATAAATAACTGACTTGAAAACACTTATGTTCTGGAAATGTTTCATATATAATGAAAGGGTCTAGTCTTCAAGTGTGCCTGTGGGCATGCAGGATGCCTGCTCTGACATGCTATAATTACAGTGCATTGGAACAGACTCAGTTAATGCTAATTATCACAAATGGTGGCAGAGGAGCTTTAACTAGAGCTTGTCAAATGAGCTTTCGTTAAAGTAGCCCCACCTCCATTTTGAACAGAGGGACACTGAATACATGAGTCTATGGGCACTTTAATAAAAGTGGCTTCTGCAAGCTGCTCTAACGGAGGCACCCCTCTCCCACAGCACTTGCCCCAATAGTCTATCTCTTCTGAAAATTTCAAATTGTAGGGTGCATCCACTTTTTAGTTGTGCGTGGATAAAAAGCACCTACATTTTATTCATAATAAGAAAGAGAGATTGTGTTTGGCTCCAAAACTAATTAATTTCTCAATTTTTTTAACAGATAAAATATTAGGGCTGATAACATATAGGAAATTTTCAATTTAGAAGATGCACGTTTTGAAAAATAACAGCTGAGGAATTGACACCAGATCATCTCATGGAAACTTTTTATATAAATCCATAACAAAATCTACTTGTGTTATACAGTACTTGTTTATCTATAAATATTTTTCTTTTTGAACATATGTTTAAAATATATTCTGACAAATTATCTTTAAAAATACCATAAATAACTGAGTTCAGGCCTTCAACCTAAACTATTTATTTAAAAAAACAAACCAGAGAACCCATTTGTCACTTATTATGTTATTTGTTTTATTTTTACTCCAGAAATTCAATAGCAGTGTTAGTTCACTCCCTCATCTGGAAGGCCATGCTAGGCATGGTGTGATTGCAAGTGCTGCTAAAATTCATCCTCAAGACAGGAGCCTTCCTCAGATAGCACACAAGAATCTGCAGAACGCACATACATCGCTGCAAGTAAGTTAAAGAACATCATCTAGTCTCATATTCCCCTGGGGATTTTTTAACCTCTTTGTTTCTAATGGACCTGTGGATGTTTAAGGAATCTAATTAGTGAGTTTCTATCACCGGTTTCTAAATATCAGTGGTTTCTAAACTGTAGTGTACAGACCACTGAGGCCATGGTAGGTAGTGTGTAGATGATGCCACATCTAATTAAGAGTTTCCAATTAAGAGTTTAGTGATGAAGGAGAATGGTCATCCACATGTGTTGGAGATGTAATAGTATTGTGGTGCAAATCTGGAGTGTCAACCCAAAACTCTGAGAACAACCAATCTGTCTGTGTGTATGGTGTGTGTGTGTGCACACTTCTGTAGATAGAGATAAATTACTATATATATTTCCTTCAGTTTGTAATTTTTGCTGGCATAGCTCTATCTTAAGGAAAGTGTCAGTGAAGGCCAAACACCTCAGGTTTGGCACCTTGATCTGGACGTGCTCTCAAAAGTTGTAATGTTTTCCTGAAGTAACACAAACCTTTGGGTGTTCCCTCTACTGCTGGCCTTTAGAAACCCAGCAACATCCTCCTTTTTTCATTCTTCTTTCTCTTTCCCCTATCACAGGTTTCTTTATTCCTCTTTTTTGTGATGCAGATTCAATCTGTAGTCTAAGGTTGGTGATTCCCTTTCCCAAAAGCATAACAAGAAGTTTCTGTACCCTGAGCAGCTGGGAGGCAAGGGGGTGGGAGTGAGCAGAGAGAAGCATGGAGTGAGCAATTGGCAGCATGGATGCAATTTGCAGCTCCCCAGCCCGGCACAACCCTCCACCGGCTGGACGCTGAGCTCGCACGCAGCCAGCGAGGAGCAGGGTGGTGACTGAAAGCAGCAGCAGTGGCACAAGCAAAGCTCTCCAGCTCGGTGGGCCAGATCTAGTAGCTCAGTGGGCTGGATTTGGCCCACAGGCTGTATGTTGCTGACTCCTTTCCTAAGAAGCTGCAAAGAAGATAGCCTCTCTCCTTCTGCAATGCTTAGAAATTTAGAAGAAGCATACAAATTGCAATATGGAAAACAAGCTGAAGGGCTTGCTATTTGTACTTGATTTTTAAATCTGTTTGTTATATCTTAGCAATATAGATGCCGATGGTGAATCATTTAGTCACAGAAGTCAGAGATGGAAAATTACCGTTTAGATTTTGAATCTGTAGACCTTTCTTATAAAACAAGTTAAAAGGCGAAAAAGAGAAAGTATTCTCCCCGCCCCCAAGGCCAGGCAAGAAATGCTTGTCAGTAACAAAACTGGCAACCATTTCACCAGAGATTAAAACACCCTCCCCAGTGTCCTTCATGAGGTTACATATCTAGGACTGGCTGCCCACCTTTCAATCTGCACAGTGCCCCTTTGATGGACCAGCAGAACAGGTCCACATTTTGTTGCGAGGCAAAGTATCAAAACTCAAAGGAGACACGTACCTAGTAGGGCTGTGCCAAGCGTCAGTCCCTGATTCGATTCGGTGGAGATTCGACCTGATTCGGTGGCCAAATCTCCAAATCCGAATTGAATCAGGAGACCCTTTTAAGCTCTCTAAATCAAATCAGAACCCTCTGAACTGATTTGGAGAGAGTCAGAAAGATTTAGAGAGTCAGACATAGACACAGCTTTAAATGTTTTTTCAACATACCTCAAGATAGGAGGCAGCTCCTGAATGCTGAGATGCTGGGGTGGATGGAGTGTCTCCTGGGAGCATGGGGGGGTCTCCAGCATGCTTGGCGGTGGACCCAAAAGTGGACGAGAAGTACTTCCAGTCCACTTCCAGGTCCCCTGCAGAGTGCACGAGAGACCCCCAGCTTAGCGATTGGTGCCTCCCGGGTCTGGAGGGGCACCCAGGGCCCCCTGTGGATGATCTGAAAGTACTTCTGGTCCACTTCTGGGTCCGTGGCCGAGCACGCAGGCCTCCATCCTTCCCCCCCCATGCTCCTGTGCTCCATCCACCTCACCATCACAGCGTTCAAGAGCTGTCCCTGCTACCTCAAGATATGTAGAAAAATAATTAAAACTGTGTGTATGGCCGAATTGCTGATTCTCCAAATCAGTATCAAATCTTCAGATTTGGATTCAGCCAGATAGAATTGGAGACAGTGATCTGAATCAACCAATCAAATCACTGTCCCCAGTTCAGGCCAAATCCGAATCGAATACATTCTGTTTTGCACACCCCTAATGCCGAGACCAGAAACTGGAAAAACTGAAGGGCGTTATCAGAGCTGGCCCCTGCAAGCCAGTTTCTGCAATTCTTCAGTGTTGCCATCTTGACGTGGCTCAGCAGAAAAGTGATCTGAGAGATCACACGCCTTTCAGCCACTTAGGACAGGGTAGGGAAAACATACATAGTCTTGCAGAAATCCAAGTCCAGCATGCCAAAGTGAGTAGTAAAGGTGGCAAAGAGCAGACACAGTCAGGGCAGTCTAGGAAGATACAGAAGAGCATCTCCTCCTCCTCCTCCTCCTCACAGAAAGGACAGGTTGCTATTGCTCAGGGGTCTAAATAGCAGACAAAGGTGCTGGTGTCCAGGGCCCTTTTAAAACATCTTGCCCTTTGCCTCCCACCCCTGCCCATACCCATTAGCAGAAAGACCAAGGGCTGTATCCTGAAGTGATGTAAATGTTTATGGCATAAACGCAGTCAGAAATTTCCACTGCTATTGCCCATACCGTACCTGTTGTGTGGATAAAGGGAAAACTGTAATCTTCAAATCAGCTTGTCCTTTTCCAGTGCAAAATGAACATTACAATCTCTCGAAAAGTCCAGAGCTTTCAGAGCTTTCTTGTGAGTAAGATACACATAGAATTTTTATGTCGTGAGAGGGGTGAGCTGAAAATGGAGGAATATAAAAAAATCACAATAAAAATCTTTGTTGGTTGCCAGGAAAACAGATCTCGAGTCCAGCCACATTTTTCCCGATTTAACATTGCAGAAAGCCTGCCTGAAAATGAGATCAAAGTGCAGCCAAACACATCAGAAATAGAAAGTTCCAATACCAGTCTCAAGCTCCCTCTGACAGCTTCAGGTACAGTATGGACAGAAAGCATGTATCCTAGAGAAACGGGAGTAGCCCACAATACTTACTGCAGCAAATGTTCACTGAAATGCTTTATATAGGCTTTTGGGAGGAGGGAATAAGGAAGTGTTTAAGGATTTTTTTAATTACATTTGTTTTTTTTACATATTGGAAGCAAATAGCCTAGTTTAAATAGTCAAGTGTTATTCGAGGTCCATTTTTGGCAGAAATTGTAATGCCGTGATCAACATGATTTGACATATCTCATTAAATTAGACTATTTTCAGTTGACTATAACTTTGCCAATCTTTAACCATTTGGGCTCAGAATGTCCCGATTAGGAACCCTCAGCCTGATTTTTTGGGGGTGGTGGGAAGGACAGAAGAGGGGCAGTATGGAATTTCCAGCACAAATGATTCGGACATCAAATGTTTCTGAGAATGACGCTTGGGAAAATACTGATTTTGCCTATGTTAAAATGTTTTTGCAGTCTGTTTTGCAAAGCTCCCTTACCGCAATGCTTTTGAGCAGCGCCTTTGTACTGGGTGGTGGCATGACCTTTCTATCAAGTAGCCCTCAAGTACAAAGTTGGTTAAGTTGTAGACCTTTGATAAACTGCAGTTAACACATGCTCACTCGGTAGAGACTTGCTAGCGATTAACAGCTAAAATCAGTACAGAGTCTGCTGCTACCTCAGCCGCTCTGTTTTTCTCAGAGCTTCTAGCGCTGATCAGGCTGCATCTGTGCCATTCCCACAGAGTAAGTGAACATAGTTGAACCCATGGTTTTGAGAGCTCACAAGTACCTTCTCCATGATGGCTTCTCCTAAGTGCTTCAGGCCAGGGTGGATCTGGGCACTACGGGAGCTTGTACATGTTACGTGAACTAAAAGCAGGGATGCCCCTCCTGCCTAATATGTAGGATACCTGGAGGAGGAAGCCACCTGGTTTGAAGGGCAGAGGATCAGGGAAAAAGAAAGGAGTAAGTAAGGATAAGGACAGTAATGAAATTGGAACGGGAGAAGAGAAAAAAAAATGGAAATGAGACCCATTGGGCAAGAAGACTGAGAACTGGGGGTCAAAGAAAGCTTTACCTGAGAGGGAGAGAAAGCTGGGATTGTAAGTTACAGTGGGGAAGCAAGAATGAAACTGGTTGGGAAAGAAGACCGGGACAGGCACAAGAGACCGCGACAGGCACAAAGGACTAGGAAACAGTCAGTGGAGGGCTTGGAGTACTGAGATAAATTGAAGCGTGGGAAGGGAGTAAGGAACTTGCTGGACAAGGAGGCAGGGCTAGAAAACAGTGTGGAGGGAAGTAGGGGTGGGAGAAAGAAGACCAGTCTGAAAAAGGCCCTTCTTAGGAATGGCAGTGGAACTGTATGGCTCGGGTGATTCACATCTTCCCCATTGTTGTTGTTGTTGTTTCTCCTGTTTAGAAGCCTTGAAATATTTCAGAAACCAATTAACAGTCTATGAACAGAAAGAAATTCTGAGCTATGCAGAGCTGTGGTTTCTCGGCCTAGAAGCTAAAAAGGTTGAAGCTTTGCCCGAAACGCAGAACAATAATTGTTATGATGATGAACATGGTTCTTACCTAAAGGTAAGGAAATTCTGGATGAGAATATTTGTAATGAGGACTGTCCGCCCTTGGTATCTGGTCTGTGTAGGGTACATGTTGTCAGGCCACCCTGTCAGAAAGCACTGGTACTGACAACCTGTTTGAAATCTCAGCAGAGAATCACTGAGTGTCAGTGCATCTTTCCTCTTTGTCATGATTGACACCAGACATATTGTTTAAACACCAATACATCAGAGAAACCTGCACTTCCATATTTGTCATATTTATCCTATGGGCAGATGACTTCACTTACTGTCAGTCCAACACATTTCCTGGACAGTGAGAGCTAGATCCAATTTCACTTTCTGTCCCTACATGACAGCTGCCTAGCTGCCTATATGCCTTTTTTGGCACTTAAGCACAGTTTGTCATTCTGTTCTGGGTACATTGAAGCTGCATTTAGTATTCATTGGATGAAATGAATTGAAAGCAGTGGAGAAGCTTGCCTTCCATTAGGAGCGAGAACCCAGGGGCCTTTCCCATTCCTCTCCCTAAGCTACACACCTTCTATCTTGTTGAGTTTTTTTCGTTCTGGTCTCACATATCTCCCTTTCTGGTTGCCAGAGGGCCAGCTTCATAGGGAATACTGGAGAGAGGCATGATAATACCTAACCCATGGTGTGGTGGTTAGAGCACTGTCCAGGGAAGGCGGAGATGCAAATTCAAATATCCTTTAGGCAAGGAGGGTCTAGAATCTGAACCGTCCACTTTCTGGACGAGTGCTGTAACCATTAGGATGTTGGACTAAAACAGTAGTCAACAACTTTTTCTAGATGGGCTTCTGCTAAGACCTGAGTGCTGCTGCTGCTGCCACCACTTCTCCTCACCACTGTCTCCCTGCCAAGCCAGCTGCGGCAGAGGTGAAGCTCCCTGCCTCCACAGCTGAGATGTCCCCAAAGCCCCCTGGCCCCATGGGCTGGATCCAGTGTTCAGCAGGCCATAGGTTGTCAGTCCCTAGGCTAAAACATAACAGACTCATCTTCCTTGCTTCTAGAAGGCAGGAGTGCAGAGGATTGTGTTTTTTCAGAGGTCCAAATAAAATAAAAAGTAGTGCATACATGTAAAAAATGACATTTATATGGCTGGGTAACTGCTATTTCTGTGCATAAATTAAGATGGGACTCTTCCCAGCATTCACATACCAATGCATCATATTAGAAGATGAATCTTGAATTATTGCCTGGTGCCTGAACTTCGCATTTTGTTTCCTTTTCCTTTACAGGTTTTACATGACCACATTGCATACCGATATGAAGTACTGGAGATCATTGGGAAAGGATCTTTTGGCCAAGTAGCGAAATGTTTAGACCATAAAACCAATGAAATAGTGGCAGTGAAAATAATAAGGAACAAGAAGAGGTATGGCAGCTTGTAACTTCAACTCATTATATAAAACATAAAGTGTTGGTTAATATACTAATACTAGGTTATGCAGGGGAGTAATCTGCCCAGGTTTTATGCTGAGTTATTTATGAAGTAATTATCTATCATAAAAATGCATTTTATACCATTTCCAAAGCTTTTTGGATTACAGGTTTTTTTTTTCAGCTAAAACTCTGCCGTGTGAGCTGCTTGTTTGGGAAGGTGTAGAGAAAAAGCTCTTGAAAAAGTCAGGAATGAAGTAGGCAGGAGTGGTCCCAGTCCTGACAGTTCACCTCATTCTCATCCTGTTGATCCCCTGCCCTTTTCACTGTCCCACACTTTCCAACTTGCTGCGCTCCTACTCACAACACTTTCTTTTCCTGCATCACATCTCCTGAAGAGGCTTGTTACAGGGCTGTCTGTGCACATTAGAAAAATCCAGAAGTCCAAGTCACATGGTGAAAAACACTGGAATAGTAGGATTCTTTGTGGGAGAGAAAAAATATTAAAACTAGCTGGTTTGATAAAAAGAAGAAGGAGAAGTAATATAAAATAATGACTGGCATGCAAAAAAAAAGCCAGGTTGATGCTTCTGTTTATTCCTTCTCAAGGACAAAGGAGCACCCAGTCAAAAGATGGCAAGTTTAAAATTGGTAATAAGGAAGCACTGTTTCTTTTAGTACAGACTCAGTTTGTACAACATGACACAGGGACAGAGAAAATTATTCAGGCATTCAGTGTAAAACAATTTGGCTTATTTATATGAAAATGTATAAAATGTACAGGGAATATCCACATTTTTGTTGAGGGCCAAGCAGAGCGTCTTCAGAAGCAAAGAATTAATTTCTCTCTTCTTGTCACCTGAAACAACACTACAGGATGGAGGGTGTCACTTTCCTATGAAATGCAAGAGCTAGAAAGAACATCCTAAGAGCCGTGGCTTGTTTTGGCCTAGGAAATCCTCACTGTGGTTCTAAATATTTTTTCCTCCCTACCAATGTGCAGGCACACCACAGTAGACTATTCTACCAAAGTTCTTCAGGCATGATCCAGCAATGTGGGAGTAAACTCTGCTTCGACTGCTAAGGGAATGGGATTAGGTCCTTTAGTTGTATGTTACCTTTCTACCCCATTGACCTGGGTGTAAAGATATTACTAAAAATCAAAACTTCGCTACTCTAGGACTGAGTATCCAGGACCAGCTGAGGTAATGGAAAGATACCCTTTCAGTAGGGACAGGATTTCCCTCTAGATGCTCAGACAAGTTTCATCTGATGCATTTTTTCATTACATTATTTTGTCACTCGGGTTCCAAATAAGGATTCTAGAGCATCGTGACCATTACGAGGTCAATATTTGACAAAAGTCACTGGGGGGCATTTCACATATTTAGGTTAGAAATAACTGTTGTATCTCAAGACTCCACTGTATGCTTATTTGAGGTAGCTTGGTTCATAATGGGACCCTTTATCTAGTTTACGTTTGCATCAAGATTATGTCGATTGTAGCATTCTTTTTGCACTGTGATAAAATTAGGTTTTATTAACTGGGTTGCCACCTTCACATTTAACCTTGTCCTATTCACTTATGCCTTTAGATTTCATAGTCAGGCCATGGTGGAAGTACAAATTCTTGAGGCTCTCTTTAAGAAAGACAAAGACAATAGTCACAACATAGTTCACATGAAGGAATATTTTTACTTTCGCAATCACTTCTGCATTTCCTTTGAACTGCTGGGGTAAGGACTGTTTTCCCTTACATACAGCCTGGGACAAATGATACAGGTTTGCAGATTCCTATGTGTTATGAAAATATCTTGTTACTTATTTTCTTGCCTTGCAGGATTTTCTGGTTTGTTTGGGTTTTTTTTAATTGTACTTTTGTAATTGTTGAATGCAGGCATTTGTTGTAATTTATGCATACTTTGTTATTCAGAAAATCAGAGTCCTGGAAAAAGGATGAGGACAAAAGTAGAGAAAAATGGCCTGTAAAAAATACCAATAGCTCACTTCTTTATAGGGCCAGATTGTAGCTTTCAACCATATTCCTAAGTAGGGTAATTTTATCAACAGCATCACTTGGGGGAGTCAAAGAGGGATAGTGCTTGTTCCAACCTCATCTTTTCTTTAAATCAGTGCTTTTCAACCTCATTAGGCTAAAGACACCCCCTGGAAAATACCAGCTCTTAGCTTTCACCTGTTTTTTGACTATAGAAAAATAATAGAGCAATTCTTCTGTTGCAAAGAACTTAGAAAGACCACAACTAGTCAGACTATTTAGATGCTATGTAGTCCTATTTAAAATCTCTAAGTTTATCTTGTGAATCATGTGTAGATGTTTGCACATCTAGCTGTGCTAAAGTTTTGTGGCACCCTTAAAAGGATCTCACATCAGCCTGGTTGGAGTCATTGGTTCTGCAGAGATGGGGCTTGCTTTCTGAAATCGCTGGCATATCAGCACTAGAGCAGTCTGCCAGCTCACAGCAGAATGGATGTCTGAATCCTTGGACTGAGATTTTTTGTCCCCCAGAAGTGGATGCCTTAATTCACATTTTAGGTTTTGGAAAACATGGCCTGTTTTTATTGTTTCAACAGAATTGTATAGCACCCTGGTTGAAAATCACTGCTCTAGATTATTTTAAGGGTGCCGGGGGGGAGGGGAGGGGTTGCTCAATATTGGATGTGGAGGCATCTATACGTGATGCATGTAGTGGTCTTTCCGAGTTCTTTGCAACAGATACATTGCTCTATTATTTTTCTGCACTCAAGAAATGAATGGAGTGCAGGAGCTGGCATTTTCCAAGCAGTGTTTTGAGTCTGATGAGAGGTGCCTTAAGTTTAAAAGGGTTGAGAGCCCTTGCCCTAGATTGCCAGAGCGCAGGGGAACTGAGCGTATGTGCTGCAGTACACAGTGGGTATGGCTGCGAGGAACTAAGACCTGACTCTTCTCCACCTGCTTTTTGGGTGCTTTGCCTCCCTGTGTAATGCAACTAAGGGACTATTTCTGAACATAAAGCTGGTGACTGACCTTAGCTTTTGATGCTGTATTGGAAAAGGTCCTTTTAAACTTTCCTTTCCATGGACACCATGGAGACTCTCATTATACCTCAGACAATCTGGTCTCAAAATCTTATTCTGTGCATATGCATGTTTTTACTACGTAGAATAAAGAAGGTAGGAAAAAAGGGATAAAAAATAGGGTGCAGGATTGCTGAACTTCAGAGTTTGTTATGCTGCCCTCTTGTTGCATATGAAAAACCTGAATGAAGTAGGTTTGTCCTAACGCTAAGTCTAGTGCTGTATAAAATTGCTGTACAGCCTAGCAATTTTAAGCAGAAGAAAACAAATCATGACAAACTCCCATAGGACAATGAGCTGAAAAAACCCCATGATCTTATGATTCCCTCCAGTAGTAACAAGTACAAATGATAGAACAGGACAAAAATACAGGAGCCAATAAATCTGTACAGCAAATGAACTTGGCCTTTACAGTTGTGCCTGTTGGCCAACAAATGCGGTAACATGCACCAGGAATGTGAGCTTTGTAGAGTGTTTTTGAATGTGAGCTTTCCATGATTTCATCTATTTTTAAAGATTCCATGTGTCAGAAGCTAAAAATGCAGCTATTGTTGTTTCTTTCTGCAAATAGCTCCCATTCTGTAAATGGATGTTATGGAAGGAAGTTTAAGGAAATCAGTTTTATTCATCACATTACTTGTAACCAGAATGTCACATGGAAGTCCAAGTGGTTGTTATTTTTTCGGTTTAAAAAAAATCTCTTCCTGAATCCTAGATGGATTTTTCAGGCTGTTCTTACCATTCTTTCCAGCATGTTCATCATCTGGATGAGTCAGCAGGTTATTAAGAGGTTTGATCTCTCTGTCATATCCAGCTCACACTGGCTACAATAAGTGGGTGTGCTGTACTGCACATGTTGACTCATGTGGTATAAGCAGAGGCCTCTTGGGTCCAGTAAAGGCAAATGCCTGAGGTCTCAAAAATTCAGCATGGGAAATGGGTAGGAAAACCTTTACTAGGGTTTTAGCATGTCCATTCATTTCTGAAAGAGCTGGAGTCTTTGTAACATGCAATGTATGGGCCTGATTGTTTTAAATATTACTAACACAAATTGCTTGGTCCATGAATTTCTTTTCCCACAGAATCAAGGTGCCTTATCCAGTTACCTTTGTTTTCTAGACAGCAGAGTGTCCATCCTTTGTCTGGCTATGACAAGGAGAAAGTGGAAAGAGCTTCCCTACACAAAAAGCACATCTACATGTGAATTTAAGCATGACTAAATTTAATGTGCATTAAGCTTATGTGCATTAAGTGATTTTTGACAGGCTGGGCCGACCTGGCACTAACCAGATGTTGGGTGGCATCTACAAGTGGGTTCATGCGCTTTAACTAATCAACCTAAATTTGATACCTGCATTTGCTGGTATCAAATTTAGGCACGATTAGCCTAATTTTGCCATTTTAATGTGCATTAAGGGTGTGCACATGTAGACGCATGCCCATAATGTGCATTGAAATAGGCTAATGCGCATTAACATGTCTTGTATAGATGTGTCCGAAGTCTTGTTACCCTGTCCAGGTGGTTGAATGTAATTCATGAGGGAATGTAATTGCAGTGCCTTGCTAGTACTTCCATTGCACCAGCTGTCTGAAAGCAAGTTGGGTAAGGGCAGAGTAATGACTGTATCCCCAGCCCAGGTGGCTAGGCACATAAGAGGAAGAACTCTGCTCCCCAAAAGGAATACATCTTTTGTTTTATTCTGGCTGATTTCCTTCCCTTGTATAAGAAAAATATAAGCTTTTTAATAGACTATAAACTTTTCATATCTTAAACATTCAGTGCCCTAATCTCTTTTTTTCCCTGTTGCTCTCCACAGGATAAATTTATATGAGCTGATCAAAAAGAATAATTTCCAAGGTTTTAGTTTGTCTTTGATTCGACAATTCACTCAGTGTGTACTGAAATGTTTACAAATACTTTACCAGGAAAAAATTATCCACTGTGACCTCAAACCTGTAAGTATGGTCATCTTGTTATGGGTTGCTTGCACAGTGCAAGTGAGGTGCATTTTCTTACTTATTAATGAAAATGATCTTGAAGGACTATTTAGAGAGACCATCAGATTATGGGGGTCAGTTGGTCCCCAGTGCAATGAGTACTTCATTATTTATGCTACTTGGGAGATTCCAACCCAGTTTTGAAGGGGTTTGCTGAATATTCCAAAATATTTTGAAGTTAAATCGACTTGCCTTGATTCTTCAGAACCATCAGTGAAATGAGGTATGATCGACTTGCGTTGCTTTCCTTGTGACCAATAAAATTACCCTGGGTGATATTTTGCTATATTTAGCTGCACAATGCACCTTGACTTATAAGTCCAAATAGTCACATATTCAGGAGAGCAATATATTAATGTGGGTCTGTTCTGCTGACCTGGGAAAGGAATTTTATCCTAATTCTGTGGTCACTTTAGATTTTATGAGAAGAATGCCTATTATCTAGCATTGCCATCTGTTACTCTTAAGCATCACCTGTATCCTGTATTCCTAACACAAGCTGGAGTGAAAAGCTGTTCCTATGCTGGGTAATCCTGGTCCTCAAAAAGCTATTATTGCAATCCACTTCCACATGCCACGAAGAGGGGAGATCCAGCATCAGGGCAGTGTGAGAGGAAGGACTAACTGCAAAGAAGCTTCACAAGGAAACATGGAGGAGGGAGGTCTTTTCACCCCTGTCAAGATAGAAATAAGGGTACCTGGATCCAGAGCTGCAAGAGCTCTGGTCTTGTCTTCCAACAGCAACAGAACTTCTGTCCTCTCAGGCACACGGCTGCCTAATGGTTGTAGAAATTACCCAGGAAACTAATGGATCACCATTGGTATTCATTTGGGAATGGCTCTGCCCCTTCAGAGTTAAAAGCATCATCAGTATAAAACTAATTAGGGAATGTAGTCAACTCTCTCCCAATGAGTGGAAAACAGTGAATGATCAAAACCAAAATTCAAGGAAAAGTTTTGGGCTGCACTATCTAATGAGAATGAAATCCAACGCTGGGTGCAGTGGGGAGGAAAGTATGGAAGGGAGGAGACCATTAGTGGCTGTGTATCCTCACTAGGAGCCATCCTTCAGATATTTGTTGGATGGATGTGAGCAGGTTAGCAGAGCACGTTGTTTGGGTGTACTTTGTTTCTCATTATATAAGTGACAGCATGTTTGCTGCTTAGCACGTGCTGCTCAGTGCAGCGTGAACACTGACTGGCAGGTGCTTAGATCCTCTTTTTCCATTTGTCTCATTTGACTTCTTTCAAAAAATTATACATAACTGCCCTCTACTGTCAGTGAAGCATATGAACAGGCAAAGCACAATGATAACCGTTTCTACTGAATATTACAGAAGTAAATATAATTTCAACATATGGTTCATTACTAAACTAGTGGGGGATTACACCCTTTTTTCTCTATGATTTCTCTTCTTTAGGAGAACATATTGCTATACCACAAAGGCCAAGGTTCAGTTAAAGTTATTGACTTTGGATCAAGCTGCTATGAACACCAAAGAGGTTTGCAGAAAAGTCAAATTGATGTAATTTTCTGAATTAGATTTCTTAATTTCTAAATAATTTGGGGGGAAGAAGTGTTTATTCTATTGAACTAATAGTGGCACATGCCCATTACCTTCATCAACTGAACTAGTAAACCAGTGATTGGATTAGCAGTAAAGGTAGCAGAGAGATAAGCAGGCACCCCAGGGTATCTTCCATCCCTGTGCTGAGCCTGATGTACTTCCTTTTCCATTGACGATAATATAGAAACTGCAGTGTAATGAGTCTGTGTGAATAGTCCAGCTGACTTCAACAAAATTTACTCACTTGAGTAGGCATTGAAGGTTCAGACCCTAGCTTTCCTTCTTATAGAACAGTTAAAACAGAGTTTACATACTTCAGGTCCAACATGATTCACTTAGCTAGGAGGAATGGAGATTATCCTTCCATGTTAAGTATTTCTTTTACTATTTTTTCACGTTTTAACAGAATATTAAAAAATTAAAACCTATAAAAGGAATTAAACCATAAAATGTGCTATATGACTGAACTAATAACAAATTATTCATAACATTAATAGACATGCTGAGCATGTCTACACATGCAAATGCTGTGCGGTGGGTTTACTCTAATTACTCTAGAGTAGACACCTGCCCAGGGTAGGTTTACATGAGTGTGGATGCAGGAGCAGATTTGCTGCTCCTGGCAGCAGTCTGCTCCCACCCTCTCTAGCCCTGCACTGCCCCCCTGCAGCAGCTAGGGAGAGCTCTAGGCTCCCCCTGAGTGCCAGCTCAGGGGCTGGCAGGGCGCATGAAGCCAGGAGACAGCGGTCTCCTGGCAGGGGCTGAGATATTTCTCTGTACCCCTGGGAGCTGCCTGCTGCCACAGTGGGCTCCATCACTGGAGCCCAGGTGAGGACAATGTTCCCCTGCCCCAGCAGCAGGGAGGTCCTGGCCTTGGCTCCCCAGTTGGAGGCAGGGGACTTGGAAAGAGCTGCAGAGGAGGGGTTGGCCCCAGCCCCCTGCCCCATCTACCGGTGGGGCAACTAGCTGCAAGACCCCAGCTGGGTGGAGATTCCCCACTCAGCTGGGGGTTCCCTGCTAGCTGCCCCACTGGTGAATTGGAGCAGGGAGCTGGTCTTCCCCTCCCCTGCAGCTCTTTCCAAGCTCAGCACCTCAATCACTTGATCAGGGCATGGGGCTGGGACCTGCCCCTATCCAGGACAGTTTCTGGTCAGCCCCAGGCTGTGCGATGAAGTCTGCACGTGCAGCCCAGGGCTGGCTGGGGATTGCCCAAAAGGGTAGGGACTGCCCAGGGCTGGCTGGGAGCTGTCCCAGGCAGGGGCAAGTCCAAGCCAGTTCCAGGCTGTGTAGGGAATTCTCCCCATGCAGGGAGCTCCCAGCCCCTGCTCTGGGGTGGGGGCTGAGGAGTTTATGTTTAAAGTCATTTGTTAATCCCTCTTTATGGAGGTCTGGCAAAGCTACACCCAAAATACTGCTTCTTTTTCAAAGCACCTCTCTCCCACAAAGGTGTTGAACCAGAGGATATTAAAACAAGAAAAAGCAAATAAAAGGATCAACAGGCTGGCAGGATTGTAGCAGGAAAAATTAACAGGGCTATTGTACTGCAATTGTATGTGGTTTGGTTGAATATGAACTAAAAGTGTTAGTTTGTTCACTGTGGTTCCAATTCTGGACTGAAATCACTTGGTGGTGCCTCCTGTGCAATCACAGAATCCAAATTAGGACAGTGATGAAATCTTGACCCCACTGACATCAGTGGGAGTATTGGCACTGATATCAGTTGAGAATAAAATTTCACCCAGTGGATCTCTGCAGAGGCAGATGGCTCAGTGTTAGCAGACCCCACTGCAAGGGTGTGGCCATAAAGAAGTCTTACCAAAGACAGGAGGAGAATTGTTCAGACTTGAAAGAGTAATATAAATGCAAGTAAGGAAACGGACAACAGATATTTTAGGCTAAATTCGCCTATTAAGAGAATTTTCCTACCAGTGAAATCTGTTGTACTGTGGCATAGTTTCCAGAAGAAGTATAGGTTTCCCTCGCTTTATGCAGGTTCTGTATATACAAATTTGCTCTTATGCAATGACCCTTTTTTTACCAAAAATTTGTTATATGCAAGGTAAATTCACTCTTATGAGATCGGTGTAGTGAAAGCCCACAGTTAGCTGCTTTGGGCGGTGCATTGTGGGAATGATACACGCCAAAATAGTCTCCTGGGTGGATCTGTGCTCCTCACTCATTGTCTGCAACACATTTCTATAGTTGCCATCCCCATTATGATAGTGCCCTGTGCTTGCTGTTGGTGAGTATCAAAATTGTCTTGTAAAAGTGATAGAAATGGGTCTGGGGTCAGTATAGTCAAGGTCTTGGAACATATCCCTGTTCATTACATTGTAAAGTGGGTTCCTTTCATGCAAATTCAAGTTATGCACCATTTTGCAGGAATGCATGTATAGCATAAAGTGAGGGAAACCTATAATCAGAAACATTTCACTTCTGCAGTCTACAGTGGCACTGGGCAAAGTGTTACGAACGTGCTGTAGAGAGTAATTCTCTTCTGGCACTTGAAAGAGGGATTCAGGAACCTCGTGTGCATTCCCCTTCTCTAACATCTACAGTTCTGTAATATAAATACGTTCCCTTGGTAACCCCTATATCCAACTTTCTTTTTCAATGTAGTGTACACATACGTTCAGAGCAGATTTTATCGTTCACCTGAAGTAATCCTTGGTCATCCCTATGCCATGGCTATTGACATGTGGAGTCTGGGTTGCATCATGGCTGAACTTTACACTGGCTATCCCCTTTTTCCTGGAGAGAATGAAGTTGAGCAACTGGCCTGTATCATGGAGGTAGCTGCCAAAATTTGTTTTGTGTATATATAAGTATATATAAAACACTGAGCTGAACTTGTATTTTCATGGCTGCTTTGAAGAATTCCTGCCCCAAGAGCTCATTGAAATGACCTTCAAAATCAAATGTTAGCTCTTCATTTGCTAAACCACACTCTCAACACCAAAAAGAAAAGTGGCTCTGGGAGACTTTTGGAGGTGGGCTGGCTATGAGAGAAGCACTTAGCACATCTAGGGGACCTCCTGAAGTAGACAGGATGATTTAGGAAGTCACTGCTCCTCTTCAGGTGCTAGAATGGTTCCCCATGGTGAATAGTGTTCCACAGAGCTACAAGGCGCTGGGACCTGAGCCCGGTGGTCTGCTCCGCTTTCCCTCACCCGGCTCAGTTCCCCAGAGCTGCCAGTTGCTCGGAGCTGAATCCAGTGGTGATGGGTGCTTCCCCCTACCGGGCTCAGTTCCCTAGCACTGTAAGCTGCTGGGAGCTGAGCCCAGTGTGGGGAAGCACCTCGTGCCACTGGGTTCAGCTCCCAGCAGGGGAGGGGGGGAGCACGCAACCCTCAGCGGTCTCTAGGTCAGCAGGGCTTGGGGGTAAGCAGCAGCCTCTGCAGCCACCCATGGTCTCACCTGGCCCAGGAGCCTGTGTCAAGCCCCTCCAATGGGCCAGGACCCACGGCACTGAGGTCTCCTGCCACTGTCCAGCCCCGGGCGATTGGAGCACAGGCAAGGGGCCCCTGCTCCCAGCCCTGCAAACCCTCCCTCCCAGCTGGGAGGAAAAGGCCAGGAGCATAGCTAGCTTCTTCCCCCAGTCTGCCTCTGCTCCAGCCCCCAGTGCTGGGGAACTGAGAGGGGTAGCACCTCCCACCACTGGGCTCTGCTCCCAGTGGCTTGCTGTGCCGGGGAACTGAGCCTGGTGGAAGGAAGTGCCTCCCGCCACCAGGCTGAGCTCCCAACGGCCTACAGCCCTGAGGAACTGAGCCTGGTAGGGAAGTTATAGGCTGTTTTGTGCTTCCCCATTATAGCCTATGGGTGAAACATCGAAACAGCGTCAAAACAGCGAAACCATTGCAACGAAATGAAATGGAACAGTGCTTTCAAAACAAAGTGAAACTCGAAACGAAACACTGTTCCGTGAAAACAGAAGTCAAAGTGGAACACTGCTGTTCTGCACAGCCCTAATAATTATGGCATATTAATGAACTTGTACATATGCCCGATGTGCTGCAGTTAGTCATCTAGATTGGCTGACAAATAAGTACAAGTCAGGCTGTTGCCCAGTACTAGACAGTGTCTACATCTCTGATTTCTAAACCAATTCAGGGCCCCAGTCCATACAATTTCTAATTAATATGTCCACAGTTTTCCCAGGGACAGCTTGTGTCTCGCACCTCTGATCGCATCTGCAGTCAGCAGGAATAATATTCCTGAGAGTCCCTGGGCGTGTCTACATGTGCACTCAACTGCACGGTTGTTACTGCACAGTCATTTACTACTTGCTTTAGCAGAAGTAACTGCCAGTACTGCACACGCAGTCCTGGTACCGCACAGGTTGTTTCCAACCCTACTGCACAGTAGCTTATCACTACTAAGCAGTGGCAGCGGCATCGTGGTTTGTGCCCACCAGCGCTACATCACCGTAGACATAGCATCTCATGTAGATGTGCCCCCTGAGTGCAAGCCTCAGGACTGGGAAAGAGCATTGTAAACTGAGTAGACATGTTACTGGGACTTGCCCCAGTGGGGGCTGCCTTTTAAATTGGTGCAGAAACAGCACCTCCCCAGCCATGGCTCATGAAACAGTGACTTACCCCTTCTGTTACTGTTGTGTCTTAAAGGTACTGGGTCTTCCGCCGGCTGATTTTGTTCAGACTGCATCACGAAGGCGAACATTCTTTGGTAAATACCTATGATTGTCTTATTTTCTTGTGTTTTGCTGACAGTGCTAGTGAAGTCTGCTGCTGCCTTTTATGTTTATATGGAGAATGGGAGTTAGAACACAGCCTGTCCAACTTCCAAGCAGCTGGCTGCACTTTGGGCTGTACCTGTGCACCAGACAGGCTGTACCAGCATGAGCACGCTAGCCACATGCTGCCTCACATGTGCACTGGCCTCATCATCCCCAGCCATGGGATCCCCCAACAGTGTGGGCTGTGCTACACTGTGCCACCCTAGCCCACCCCCTGCAGTGGCAGCTGGAAATGGAAGCTAGAGGAGGGAGGGGAAGCCCAGAGGTTGCAATTAATTCCTGTAGGCCCCCAGTTGGGCAGCCCTGAATTAAAGGAACCTCAGATTCTTCTGACTTACCTGCCCACTGCTTTGAGGAACATTTATGTAATACGAGGCCTATAGGAAAACCTGGTCATGTGCTGTCAATTCTTTAAGGACATCTCACGGCAAAGATGATGGGATGGGGTCTGGGAAATCTGTGTATTCAATTTCCCATTTATAAAAACCCACAGTTTTTCATTGTTCTGAGCATGAAAGGTAGAGTGGCACTCAGGAACAAATGGATCCTATGTGTACCTGGCTAGAAATTATTATAATTTGACTTGAATATCACACAGCTCCATCAATAACACTGCAGCATTTAACCTGTGTAATTTGAAATGGTTCTGCAAGATAAGCCATCCACCCAGCCGGGAAAACTTTGTGCTAGTGGGATGGGTGTTATATAAAAAAAACTTCCATTCTTCTCAGAGGGTTGTGTGCAGGACTCATCACAGGACTGAAAAGCTGTATTTTATTTTTAAAGACTCCAGAGGTTTTCCTCGAACCATCACGAACAGCAGGGGGAAAAAGAGATATCCAGATTCCAAGGATCTAAGTACGGTGTTGAAAACCCACGATGGCATTTTCCTGGATTTTCTGAAAAGATGCCTAAGGTGAGTTAGTTTTACTATTGCTTTTATGTCTGTGCTTTGTTTTCTTATGCCTTTGTTTTTTAGTATTTTAATCCTAATATTGGGGGCTGAGGTGGCACAGGTGCTAAAATGCGTAAGTGTCAGGTCACAAGTTCAAGGCCGTAGCAGAAGTGCTTATGGCGCTGCCTATCAGATTCCAGTGAAATCTGCAAACTCTACTGAATACTTTGTCACAAGGACACAGAAAAGGAAGGGTCCTAATTTTTATGGGATTATCCTTGTGGAATTCGATTTCCTTACAAAAGTTTATGACCTTAGCCAGGAAAGTATAATTATTCCTATTGTTTAGCAAGGGGAAACTGGTACATAGAAAGATCTAGGTCAGAGCTGTCCAACTTTATAGAGTAGCCAAGGGCTGAACCTGCAGGCCTCCCTCAGCCACATCCTGTGCACACCCCCTGCTGCACCACTGGTAGCTCTACTGGTGACCCCTACCACACAAGGACCCATTTATTGCACCATGCTATGCCAGACCGTGCCGTGCCATACCCCTACCCTCCTGCACAGGGACCCTAGGGCAGGGGCAGAAAGCAGAAATTGGGTAATCGAGGGGAAGCCCAAAGACCTCTGTAGCATAAGCAATAGCAGGAGTGATGGCAAGGTAGGAGAAAATTAACCCCACACAGGAAGTCTGTGCGGATTCAGGAATAAAATTCATATCTTTTGTTTCCCATTCCATCAGCTGAGCCATGAAAGACATTGTTATTCATTTGATAAAGACCTAGCGATTACCTGTTAGAAAAGAAATTTCATGTAGGTAACTTCTTGGGTGTTGGCAACAGGAAATCACCCTGTGTACCACCCAAGATCAGAGTTTTTCCATTTCTATTAAAAAACCCTCTCAGGGCAGTGCATGATAGCCTTTCCATTTACTACAATAGGCACTGTACTGGACATCAATGTGCCGTTCTGGTCTATGGTTTCCATGCTGTGTTATGGAAAAAGCCAGTAGAGAAAGCACTGCAATGTACAAATCATCGTTCTTCTTTAAAAGCAAAGTGTTCTGAAACTTTATGAGCTGGGCACAAAATGCATTCGCCTGTTAATACATAAAATAGTAGTATTTTACTTACCAGCCAAAATAACTACCTTGA
Source organism: Caiman crocodilus (assembly GCA_030014935.1). Taxonomy (NCBI): domain Eukaryota; kingdom Metazoa; phylum Chordata; order Crocodylia; family Alligatoridae; genus Caiman; species Caiman crocodilus. Next base: position 10,446,464 of record JAGPOW010001296.1, on the reverse strand, counting down.
GTATAGTTAGAATTTTGTAACGGCACTGTGGACAATTAACCAGATTGTGCTCCCTCTTAGGTGTAGACTGGGCACTGTGGAATTACTCCTGCTTTATAGTTGTGTAAATGACAAAAGAATGAAAACCCACGGCATTTTCACTAAGCTCTGTATAAACTTAGTATCTGATCAGTACGCACCAGCTTTTTACTAGACTGCTCGAAGGCTGCTTTTCCTGCAGCTGTCTTTGCAGCTGCATTGTTTTGGAGTGTGATGTGTTTAGAGAAAAAAATCTTTCTCTCTCCTTTTCGCAAGAAGCAGCTTTTGTTAATATTTCTGTGCACTGTAAATACTTGTTTATTTCTGGTTTTCTGAACAAATTAAATTCTAAAAGAATGATGTTGAAGTGGAATGGCGCACAATCCCCGCCACTGGTGGTAGCAGCAGCAAGAAACGAGCCTTTGGGGTGCTTATGGGCTGCACAGGCGCAGCTGCCCAGTGATGTGTGGCTCCAACCAGTTTCAGGAGCTGCACGTGGTGGCAAGGAGAGGAGCCAGGCCTGCCCACCTCTGTTGTGCAGGGCCCACATGTAGCTTCTTGGACTTGCATGTCACCTGGGGGGGAAGCCATAAATAATGGAGCTGACTGCCTTCCCGACTCCCTACCACCACGTGCAGCTCCTGGTGCTCCACTGGAAGGAAGCTCCAGGTCTCCCCACGACTTCCAGCGGAGTCCCAGAAGCTGCATATCGTGGCAGGGAGTGTGGCTAGGTGTGGTTTCCTCCTGGTGGCGTGCAAGCCCTGGGAGCAGCACATGAGCTGCAGGGAGCCCCGTGCCACCAGCTGGCTGCACCTGCATGAGCTGTGAGCATCCCAAGGGCCTGCCGCCTGCTTCTGTTGCCAGCAATGGTGGCTGTGTGCCATGGGGGCATGGATGTGGGGGGTCCCTATGTTCCTTACCCCATGAACCCCACACATCCACACCTTGATCGCCTAAGCTCCATACTCCTGCCACCCCACTGGATGCAGGCCCCAGTCTCTTTACTCCCGCCAGCCCCAGGCCCACGGTTCCACCCAGCTGGAGCTTCCCCTCTGCTGCCTAGAGGAGGTGCAGCAGCAGGGACATGACAAAGAGCTGCTGGAAGCTGGGGAAACCGGACAGGTCTCCTGGTGGCGGCTGCAGTGGCATCAGTGGCCAGAGGTGTCTGTCTGATTGTCAGCACCTCAGTTATCACACCACTTCTGAAAATGAAGATCGACGTTCTTAAGATTTTAAGCATCTTGGATATAAATAGACAATAAACCTCCTGGTTAATACTAGAAGCTTCATGTGCATGTTTGTGAAAAAAAATGGGCCCTTTGTCACTGCACAGTAACTCAGGCAAGTTGAAAGGAAGCAAAAGAGTGAAATAATTGGCAATGTGACTACAATCACACAGGTTTCCTCTTGTTTTGACTGTGAAAAGTGCCCTCATGGCAGGATTTTCATACTGTTATAAAAAGAATAACAATTACTGTTACCACATTATTTCACACCAATATGTGAGGTGGGAACCTGCACAACGCATGACTCCAGATGAAGCAATGCAGCATGAGTGGATCCAGGAACCAAAAACACAGAAACCCAGACCAAAACCCCAGACTACAGGGGGAGTAAGTGACAGTTCCTTTCTAACCCCAGAGAAGAAAAAAGAGAATGTACATACATATGCACTAACTGGACAAGAAGGTACAGTTTTCTTAATATTTTAACTTCTGTATATACTTAATAATATATTCATCATGGTCATCATAATTCCTCTCTTCTTTAATGTTCAGACAATGGCTCTGGTAAAACTAGTGGCTGAAGTACAATACACCGATCTCTAGGGTTGGCCATACCCACACCCACTTGCACCTCTTGCTGCTGTAGAAATAAAAGGTCCTAAGGTTTATTTGTAGACAGCAGAGTATATAATAAAAACTTTCACAGGTTCACTTAAAAACAGTCTTTGTCTCAGACACCAATGCTGTCACGATGCATTTCCATTTTAAGTGCGTAAAAACTGCTTTTGGGTTGATGATTCTTCTGAAATCCTGGAGAAAGAACTGATTGATCTGTTGAAGATTTACAGGACTTACATATTTAACAGCAGTATCACACTGTAATTTTATTGACATTTTCCCAGAAGAAAACAACTTTCATGACCCTCTTGGCAAAGTGAACTATTAACTGACAGAAAAGTCTGCTTCTGCAAATGCAAGACTAACTCCCACCATATCTCCCTCAGACGCAATAGAAAACCAAGAGCGGAGCACAAATGAACAAACTATTCCAGAGAAAGAAGCAGAAACCCCAGCAGAAAAACCTGTCAAGAGAGACCAGGCAGAACACAACAGTGAAACAGTTCTTCAGAAAAATGCTGTGGTTTTGCCGCCGATTAAGTAATGTTCAGCATAAACAGTGACTGGTCCAGTTTCCACACATGGTATGTTTGAACTGCTTAACACTGTCCTCAGTTACAACTGTATTTTAAGTTATAACTGTCCACAGACGGGTAGATACATTTGTAGACATTTTTAATGCACATTTTAATATAGAATAGCCCAGGTAACCAAAACAGAATGCATGTGGAAAACGTCCTTTCCCTTTACCAATATTCTTGTTGTGATTACAGATTCTTCACAACCAGCAGCAATATTTTTAATAAGAAGGCAACTATAGCAATGGATAGTGACTTATTCTTGATATGACACTGGACACCTGCATTCAAGAATTCCTTTAACTTCCCGTGGCTAAATCCTAAAATGTTCATTTAAATCACAGACTCTGAATCTTACTTTTTTTTTTTTTTTATATCTCAGTTAATCAACCAGGAGTAACTGAACAATGTGTTAGTGAATTGCCATTAGCGTATATAAAAGGTCAGAAGAGAAATCAGATCCATACTGTCTGCCTGTCTGCGAAGGATGAGTCAGAAAGGAGTCACTGATAGTACCTTAACAGAATTAGAAACTCAGATTGAATTTTATAGTGAGGTACACATTAGGGACTTGTACACAGAAACAGCAGAGAAAAATGTTTAGCTCTGGTGCTCTGCGTGCCCTTCTGCAGAGACCCTTTGATATGAAACCAAAATGGTGAATGAGCTAGGGTCAGCATTCTGGTGAATTAACCTGCAACAGGAATTTGACTTAATTCGCTACAGAATCAGATCTGTATGACCGCCAGTCACAGTCGTTAACTTAGATCTGGACAGTAAGCACTTTGGAGAAAGGACGGATGTTTTACCACGCGTGTGTAGAACAACCAGCACAGTAAAACTCTCACCCCTAATTGCAGTCCATAGATCCTGCTGTATTGTTACCATATTGATGAGCTCACAGTGGACCTAAGCCAAATGAAGACCTTTGTGTGTGTCGCAGAGCACTGAGGTGCCCTGCTCCTGAAGAGGGGAAGCTGCTAGGGAGGGAGCCCTAGCAGTGACTAAGGAGCCCAGCTGTGGGTTGCCGGGGCAACGGGAGGTCAGCTGACTGAAAGGGGCAGGGCCTGGCTCCTATATAAAGCACAGACCGGAGGCCAGAGGCAGTTCCTTGCCAGTGGCCCAGGGGGAAGAAACTCTCTCAGGGAAGAAGGGTGAGGCCTGACTACGGGAGCAGTGTTCCCTGGTAGGCCAGTCTGTTGTTTTAGCCAGGCGCCTTTCATTTATGTTACAGCCCAGGGGCTTGTGTTTTGCAGTTTGTTACACCGGCGGGTTGGGTGAGGTTATTAGGGGTTGGAGGAGGCCTCACAGGGGACCCACAGTAGCGTGGGGACCCCAGCGAGAGTAGGAGCGCAGCATACGGAGTACATAGACTCCAGAGAGGAGCATTATTAGGAAGCCCAAGTGGGCATGGTGAGCCCCACATAGAGGGCAGCATTATTAGGAAGCCCAAGTGTGGGCACGGAGAGAGAAGGCCCAGGGAGAACAGGAAGGGGCCAAATAGTGGTAGAATCGAGACAACGGCGATTCCATTGGCGAGGTGTGGGCTGCGGTGTAGGGGAGGAAACGGAGCCGCAGGTAGCGCCCCCTGGCAGTGGGGCAGTACAAGGGCAGCCTCCCACTAATTAATACCTATTAATCAATTATCAACAAGGCATGGCAGGTGAGTAGGCAGGCAGTTGCCCCAGGAACAGGTGCACGGGACACGTTAAGGTCAGCCCAGAGTGGATACCTGTTACAGTGTGCTATTATTTACCATACCAGCAGCCTCTCATAGGCAAGCAAAAAAGTAGTGCTGGACACAGGAACGATCAGAACCGGTGATGTCACAAAGCTGTTTTACAGAATAGAGCAGTGACTGTATCCATGAGTCTACAGAGGCCCCAGACCAGGTGAGTTGTCCTATGGCATATACAAATGACCCATAACAGTGACTTCAGAAGCCTGGGTCTTCCAAGACATGCAGTGCAAACATAACGTTGACCTCAGACAGGCAGTAGGACAGGGTAAGCCTTCGACAAGGAACGGGTCATCACGTCGGGGTGATAGTCTGTTTTTCAGTGTTACATTGAAACTTTGGTGTTCTGCAGAGAGGAAAGAGTTTCACCCCTCCAGGGGACTGAATGAAGTTGCTGAGAGTGGTCAAATAGTGTTGCAGGTCATAGACATACAAAGGCTGTTTGCAGGTGAAAAGAGTGGGCAAGAACCAAACAAACAACATAGCACAGAATAACTGCCATTATTGATGCCTATTAAGCAGGAAAAGGAACCAAATATTCTTATTAGCAATACATCTTTAAAATGTGTGTGTTAAGAGCAAGGTTCAGCAAGTTATGAAGGTCAGTTAGAGATGGAGAGAAAAAAACTCAGCAGCCAAAACTCAGGAGTAGGTCCTGCAGCCAAAATCTGAGGTGCAGATCCCCAGTGGGGATGTATTTTGGCCATGGTGGGGCAAGTGACAGCTGTCTTAACCCCCACAGCTTCCTAATGCTGTTCACCCCACTGGTACAGGTGGGTTTGGATCCACCCTGCAAGGCTTCTCACAATTTGGATGCAACCTACACGGAGCCCCATTGTCCAGATCTTGCTCAGAACCGAAACACATTTGATACGCCTGCCTTAAACAATCTATTTCCCAGTCATCATATTAGTTCTGTACCATGGAAGCTGATGCCCTTACATACCTAACCCTGCTAATATGGAGTGGCACTCCACAGCACCCTTAAAGGGATCTCACAGTACCCCAGGGTGTCATGGAGAATCACTGGCCTAGGCAGACAGATCTTCTCTTCAAGTACCTTCACTGCACTTGTAGCCATCCTGCTCTTTGTGCAAAGCAAGGTGTCTCTGAGATCGGAACCAGTCCTGCGATCACTGTTCTGCTCATTTCATCTGCAAGCAGCAAGTGACAGACTGCTATAAGCAGAAGGCATAACTGAGTGACCTAATTCAGCCTTTTTTTCCCTGTTGGAATAAATGTACATTGTTCTTGTCATTTTAATATTTTACATTCTCTCTGAAATCACATTATAGAAACTGTTGTCCATAAATAATAGTAGCAGTACTTCTTCTGTAGCACCTGGTATTTCAGGAACCAAAAGCTTTTTGCAGCTCCTAAATTCTACAACGTCCCTAGGAGGTTTTTTACGTTATGCACAAAGTCATATGTCAGGTCACTCTCAGGGTTTCTGATCCCTGTATGTCTTGTTTTCCTTTTCTGCTTGGTCTTAATTGGTTGTTTGTTTGTTTGGGTTGTGTTTGTTTGCTGTTTTTTGTAATTTATTTAAGGTTGCTAGTTAGAGTATTATGTAATTAATGTAACATTCTTAAAATGCTAAATTGTAAATATAAATGACCCGATCAAGGAGCAGAGCTTTACGGGATGTTGTCTGTACAGTGTTGCTTAGATAGCCATTCAGAGCTCTCGCCATCTAGTGTTGAAACTAGTTTCCCATGTTGAATTTTGAGAAAATTTTTATTGCAACTCTTTGGAATCTCTGTTTACTATCATGTCTCTCTACTCCACCTACACCCCTCAAGAAAAAAAATATGTAGCCAGGCTACTGGGGTATGAATGAACAGATTTCGCACTTGTCTCAGGAGAAAGTCTTTTGTCCTGGGATCATAAAAACATAAATGTCCGTTATCCTGCTTCAAGGCTCTCTGAAGTATGCTGTATAAAATGCACTAATACTTTTTTCTGGAACAGCCTCTTGTACATCTGCAGGGTTACTGAGGTTTGCTCCTGGGGCAAGCCTTTTAGTCTGTGTGCTTTCGCTGGCTGTTTACTGGTGACAGAACAGCAATGCAACTTGCAAGAGTGATGTCTGTACTCTCCAGTTTTAATCTGTGTCAAATGAGACTTCTGCTTATAGCATAAGTCTACTTACTGAGCAATGTGCAACACTGGGAGGATTTTTATAACAAGAATCTAGTACCCTGAGTCAGCAGGAGCAAGCAGTGCTAGAACAAGGTTCAGCCTTGAACTAGAAAACAGTGTCTTAGTCATCTTAGGTGCAGACTTCACCAGTGTTAAATCCATCAGTCCTTACCTGGAAGGAAATCTGAGGTTAGTTACTGCCCCCCTGACACAATGCAGATCAAAAACCTAAGAACAAAGTGTGAGGAATCTGGGAAAAAAGCCTTCTCAGAATTACTTTTTTCTGTACTTCATACTTTAGTCTCATTTTCCTCTTATACAAGAAAAATTTTGCAGAGAATAAAGTTGTGAGCTCAGAGTACAGTGATCTCTGTCACGGAACAGGGATGTGAACCACTTTTAATGTTAAGTCGTGGGTAGTAAATGATGCCAGGATATGAGAAGTCTTTTGTCAGTTGTACTTCATGTCAAATGTTTGTTACTTTGAGCCAAGAAGGTGGTAGTGCTTTCAAATTGGCTTTGCAGAGAAGTCAAAGAAACTGACTGTATAGACTGAGAAACTGACTGTATAGACTGAGCAACTGAAGATTTACAATAATTTCCAATAGCAACATGACAGGAACTATAAACTGCTAGACAGTCATTCAAAAATGTTCATACTGTGATACCTGCATAAACATCACTTGGACATTGTAAGAACTAATAATGTAATGTTTGTCAAGAACATTGAATGTGTAAAGTGCTAAGCATTATGTATAACAAAAATGCTATTCTGCCCTGATTTACACTTTGTTGGAGATTATTTATATTGATGTGTCCCTAATATGGCTTTCTATTATATCTATTTTATCTACTGTGAAGAACAGAAATATCATGCAACCTCCATAATGTATTAAATAACTTATGGACATTTGAGTCCTGAAGCAAAACAGATGCAAAGAGCAGCTACATCAATTCATGTTGAGCTTTGGTGAAACACAGATTAAGATCTACTATGTAGAGCATTGAAGGACAAGTTTAGATTTGTAAAGCATTTCTAATAAATGGCATAACCATTTATTATGGTTTCATGCTTATTGTATCTCATTGACTCTAGACCAAATCCACTTGGTTTATAAGTACAGAGATGGTTTGCTTTGCTGCTGTCCCTCGACACTAACTAACTTCTTCCAGCCAGCATTCTCCCCAAAAGCTCTCTCTCTCTTGATTTCTGCTCAGGGTCAAGCTATAAATGCTTCTCTGGCCGCCTCTAAGGCTTTGTTCTCTGCTTCTGCTGTGTGTTGTCTGTTTTCTCTTTCTCTCACCAAACAGTACCGCATCTCCCATTCTGCATTCAGCCCCCAGTGATACCTCCCAGTGACCCCTCCCCCCCAACCTTCTTTGCCACGCAAGTTAGATTCATGACCATTTTTTAGCATGTGGTCCTGTGGTTAATAAAAAAGCTTAATGCTGTTTCCTGAATAAAGGGCAGTAATTATGTCCACCAGCTTCTATGAAATTTCACTCCAAGCTTCAGGACAATTAGACATTTGATTGTACATTTGGTCTTCCCTACGAAGTTTTATTAACATGACTTAACATCTGTCACTATAGGTTTGCATGTGCCCACACATATATTTGATGTAAGCTGGTAAACCCAACTCTTCAGTCTGCTTGGTACCACCACCTCTTGGATGTCATAAGCCTTCCACCTGGAAAGCCAGTGTAGACACTGTCTCAACAACCCTCCATCCACAATCCCACTATAAGCGTGTTCTTGCAACTGTGACTCCTCCAGTTATAATTTTGAACTCTGCTAAACAGAGGTGAGTGACCAGAAGGTCCAGCCCTTCACTGAACTCCGTTTTGTTTTAAAAATACTGTGCTGGCTTGGCTTTTCAAGCTGACAGATAAAGTATAAAGCTGAAGAGACCTGCCTAGATTGGGAAAAGCTATCCTGAATCTCCTCATCCCTCAACCCTCCTGCTAAAGGACTGAGCCAGGCCAGGAAACCAAAGAAGCACACAGATGATGACATGTTGAAGTCACTCCACAGAAGCTGCCAACAGAAAGAATTAGGAGATCTAGCAGACTAGTATGGGCAGAAATGCCATAAGAATCCTTCCTGTGGTTCACATAGCAATGCTTTGTTTGAGGAGCAATTTAACACCCCTCTAAAGCAGTGGTGCTCAACCTTTTTGCCTGGAGACTGGATTGGCAGTGCCCAGTCCATCTGCAGGCCAGATCCAGCTGGTATTCCCAATCCAGCACCTGAACAGGCACCATCTAGTCAGATGGGGAGGGTAGGCTGGCCCCACTGCAGCCCCGAAGGGAAAAGGAGCTTGACCTGGCCCTGTGAAGGGGGAAGGGGGCCTGGCCACATCTCAACCCAATCCCATGGGGGAAGGGGACATGGCCCTGCTCAAAAAGAAGCAGGTGTGACCTGTCCCTGGGGGGCGGGGAGAGCATGGCCAGGCCCCAAGTAAGTCCCAATGGGAGGGAAGGAGGTGTAGCCAGGCCCCAATCCAGAAGCAGGTGGGGGTGGCCTGGCCCACAAGGAAGGGTTGCAGTCTTGCCCCAACTGGGCATAGAGGGCTTGGGGACTGGGAAGTTGGCAAAGGAGAGGGTGGCCATATTAGTGGCCACCACTCCCCACCACCACCAAATTTCCTGGCCTGTGAGGAGCCCCATAGGGAGTCCCATGGGCCAGACGTGATGGCTCTGCAGGACACATTTGGACCCTGAGCCAGAGGTTGAGTACCCCTGCCCTACAGAAAAGCGCTGGTAAAACTAACACTTATTTATTCCTTTCCATGTCTGCGGAAAACAAGCTAGGCACGGACTCCAAATACATAAACCATGGGTATTACAGGCTCCATGCAAAGCTTGCACTTTCCTTAATGATGATGCAATAGTTCTGAAATCACTTAATTTAAAAAAAAATTCACACTGACCAAATGCTTTGAGTGTATTTTGCATGTTTCTTTGCACACAGGCTGTAGTTACTGTCTGTCTTTGCATGGAACGATTTCATTGTACTCTTTATTACAATGCCTACGTTTCATTTACTGTGAAATAGCATATATCAAGACTATATCTCAGTAGCTTCCTTCCTCCTTGACCTCATGACCAACACACTTGTAGGGATGCCATTTTGAGATACAGTCATCATAATCTCTCTCCACTTTCAAATGGCTTTAGCAACTTGGACACATTTCACCTGTGATTTTCCTGTCCCTGTGGTAATATTTTTGCATCACATTGGGCTTGTCTACATGAGATGCTATGTCACTGTAGTGATGAGATACGGCAATGTAACTCTTCACTATGGTGACGTCGGTGGGCATGAATCATGATGCTGGTGCTACTGCGCAGTAGTCAGAAACAACCCATGAGCCACCAAATTTGCACTAACGTAAGTACTATGTGACTGCACAGTAACAATTGTGCAGTTAGGCACACGTGTATACACACCCATTGTCTCTGAACAGCCTCTTTTCCTTTTCACCATTCACTGCTGTACTATGTTTGTGAGGTTGAGTGTTTTGGACACATAGCCAAACTATTTCAGCTTTTTTTTTTTCTGCTAGTATTAGAAGCTCATAAGATCCAATTATTACAGTTACTGCTTCTCTAATAGAATCACTAGTCTATATACCTGTTATATGGGATCTGTAGAATTCTTCTGAGACATCTAAATTCAGAGGCTTAATGTGTTGTAGTGTTGTTGTAGAGTCCAGGCTTCACATCTGCACAGGACTGCTGAAAACAGTCATTCTAAAAAAATGTTATCTTTGATGCTCTTACAGTAACAGCTTGCATCCCCTTATTCCATCTGAGATGCTTTTACAAAAACAGTGCACATTCCATTATTCAGTCTTTTACAAATATTCAATAGAAAAAAACCTCAAGATACAATAAACATGCACTTCAAGACATAACACTAAAGTGATCTCGGAAGGCCCCTCTCAGCAGAAAAGCTCCCGGGCGGATTTTAGTAACAGCTCTTATACCTAATAATTCAAGTTCAGCAGATACTTCCTCTTGCCTCCCTGCTAGCAAAGCTTCCCCCATTTGCTTCACAAATATGCAACACAAAGTATGCAGCAGTAACAACAAGAGAAGCTGGCTCGCTGAGACCTAGACTAGTCACAAGACATTGTAAGTCTTTTAAGTCAAGGATAGCACATTCGGCAGTAATCCTGGACCTGCTTAAATGGCAACTGAATTCTTCTTTCTCATTGTCCTATTGTCCAGTGGCTGGCTTCATGAACCAAAGCTTCAAAGATGTGGCTTGCTTCCTTCAGAATTATTCTGGACATTTCAACCCCATCAGTAAAGATGTACAGGTTGTGAAAAAAAAGACCTCTGGTCCCAAAGGTGCAAGCATCACACACTTTCCTTGACCATCCAGTGTTTATGTTAGTGAAACACCTTTGGTGATCTGCCAGCACGTGCTTATGCTGGGGAAAAAATGGCCCTTTCAGTTCATGTACTCAGAGGCAAGGTATGGAGATACTGTTGATCATTACAGATCTGCATTCCCATGCACCCCCTATGCTTGGTTCTTGCTTTATACAGTTTTTATGCACCCTTTCTACATTAGCCCAGGGGTAGGCACAGGTGCCAGTGCATGGCACACAAAGACATTTTGTTTGGCCCGTGTACCTCTGGGCAGATGGTAGGGAAGGGGCTGGGCTGCCACAAGGAGCAACTTGCTGGAGCATCGGGCTCAGAGTAGTAATCAATGGCTCGATGTCTAGCTGGCAGCTGGTATCAAGCGGAGTGTCCCAGGGGTCAGTCCTGAGGCTGTTTTCAATGTCTTCAACAACTCGGAAGATGGCATAGAGTGCACCATCAGCAAGCTTGCAGATGACACCAAGCTGGGGAAAGTAGTAGACAAGCTGGAGGGTAGGGCTAAGATTCAACGTGACCTAGACAAGTTGGAAGATTGGGGCAAAAGAAATCTCACAAGGTTCACCCAGGACAAGTGCAAAGTCCTGCACTTGGGACAGAACCAGTACAGGCTGGGGGGCCATGCACCAGTACAGGCTGGGGGCTGACTGGTGGGGCAGCAGCTCTGCAGAAAAGGATCTGGGGTTACAGTGGACAGTAAGCTGAATATGAGCCAACAGTAAGCCATTGTTGCAAAGAAGGCAAACGGCATAGTGGGCTGCATTGGTAAGTGTATGGCCAGTAGGTCAAGGGAAGCGATTATTCTCCTCTATTCAGCAACAGTGAGGCCACATCTGGAGTACTGTGTTCAGTTTTGGGCCCCCCACTACAGAAAGGATGTGGACAAACTGGGGAGAGCCCAGGGGAGTGCAACAAAAATCGGGAGGGGGGGGGGGGGGATGCCTCCAGTTGTGAGGCGACAAGCGAAGTGTGAGGCGATAAACCAGATTAGCTAAACAGATACGGACAAGCTCAGGCTCGTCCCTGCCTGGCAGATCCCAGCCCCTCTTCAAGAAGGTAGGTCTTGTAAGGCAGCGCTTCTCAACCTGCGAAACACAAGACTATATGAAAGGGTCCTGAACACACAAGCTTTAAAAATGGGTTTTCTGTTAGAGAAGGAAAACCTAGGAAACGGTGGCTTCTCACTTGCAGGCTGTGGCGGGCTGCTTGGCCCCCGCCATGCCCCACACACGGGCCAGCCGGCCGGCGCCTGGGGGAAGCGGGTCGGGGGCGAGGGGCAGCGGCCGGGGCCTGGCCGTCCACGTGTGCACGCGGGGCCGCGTCCGAAAGGGAGAAGGCTGCTGTCAGGGATCGGTCGGGTTTTGAAAGCGGGGCCGCCTCAGATCACAAGGCTACGGAAATGAGCCTCGAGGCCAGAGCGGCTGAGCGGCACCGCTCCGGGTCCCACACGGCACCGCCACCTCGGGAGGTGCAAGAAGAGCGGGTTGGGCCTCGAGATGCTTCCCGAAGGCAAGTGCTGAGAGTATGACCGCGCTGATGCCGGGCTGTCCCGAGGGCAAGTGTTTTCGAAGGCAGCAGCTTTACCCGGGCCCACCGCGCCGCCGCTATCCAGCCGGGCCGGTGCGGGGCGCCCGCCCCGCCAGCGCCTCATTTGCATGGCGCCCCGCCCCCCTGTGTGACCGCAGCGCCCCGCGCGGGAACGCCCCGCCCCCTCCCGCGCTGTCGTTAACGGAAGCGCGCGGCGGCCGCAGCCGTGTCGCGCTCGGAGCGGCCGGGCCCCGGCCCCCCTCCCCCAGCAGCATGTGGGGAGCGGCCCCGGGCCCCGCGGCCGACGCGGTGAGTGCGACGCGAGGAGGGGCGGGGCGGGCTGGGGCGGGGCTTCCCCTCCCTTCCCTCAACCGCCCCCTCCCCCCGCCGCCGCCTCTTCCTCCTGCGCACGCGCGGCCCTCAAAACAGGCTTCTCGCTGGGGGTGGTTCCCCAAGGAGAGACCCCAGCTGTGCCCATGTGGTGGCAGGCGCCAGGGGGCCTGGCCTGGGACCCCCGTGGTGTGAGGTAGAGGTGGGTGAGGACTTGGCTGTGCGACAGATTTTTATTGACTTTTTTATGTATTTTTTGGAAAAAAATTCGTGTCCCAGGTCAAATTAGTCAGATCCGATCTGAATCCTTCTGATTTCAGCGTTGTTCAGGCGCTGTATGTGCCCCTGCAACTGGCAAGTATCCCCCACCCCGGACTTGTCAGCCTCTCCAGGCGTCCTACGTGCAGGCCCAGGCCGGGAGGCTTGCGGTTCGGATGTACCTCTTGCCTTCGGGCAGCGGCATCAGGAGCGAGCTAGGGAGGAGTCCTTTATTTCCATAAAGTAGGCATGTAACCGAGATCCTCCCACCGGAAACTGGCTTGTGGGAGGCTAACTATGAGGCTCTTTTAAGGAGTCCTGGCCATATTTGAACAGGGGTTCACTCTCCACTATACGCTGCTGTTTAAATTCATTTTGGCTCGGGGATCGGACCGGTGAAGTGACTAAACTTGATCCTTAGCCCACCAGATGCCAAGAAGCGAGGCAGATGAGACGGGAGCACACAGTGCACACAGCAAGAGCATAAGGGATAGCCACTGCCCTCCCCGGCCCACAGCTGCGTGGGTGGCAGGTCAGCTGTCCAAGTCAGACACCTGCCCCACATGACATGAGAGAGGTGGCTCAAGTCAAGGGTCAGCTGTTATGCTGCAGCTGGCTTGCAACTAGAGAAATAGAGACAAGTTTGCCATGTATGTTCAGACAAGCCCAGGCTTCCTTGACTGATTGAGGTGCTGTTGTGAAAGTTGCCACCACAGGGCGAGGAATGGGACCTGATGTCTCTTCTATCTTGTATTACCAGCTGCCTCAATAAGTTCCAGTTGCTGGCTTGGGTCTCTGAATGAGAAAGGGACCCCTGGCAACTTGCAAACTCCAGTTAATATTTACTTGAATAATTAGCAAAATCTGCTTTGGTGTGCGCTGGGCAGACATGATGCAAAATTATGGGGGCACCATGAGTAGGCAAAGGTAGAATGCCATTTTTACTGAGTCCAAACAGCAGTTTGCCTGTTCTGTTAGTGTTGCTTTAGGTCTAGGTCTTAACCCTATGGAAAAAAACACGTGCTGGGATCTGCCTTGGATTGAGATCTTAGGGCATTTATATACGTGCTTCAGAAGATGGGAGGGGGCACTCTCAGAGTTGTGCTAATTCAGGCGACCAGAGTGTTATGTGTATCAACATCCCTGTGCTGAAAAATGGCAGCAGGATGCTGTGTACTACGGCTTGTCAAATGAGCTTTAAAGTCACCAGCCACCATTTTTCAGCGTGAGGGCACTGATACACGTGACGCTGGAGTCTGCTGAAATGCAGTAATTACCATACTGCAGCAAACTCTGTTAATGGAGACATGCTGTAATTACAGTGTGTTGCTGCAGCCTCCCTGCATATGTATAGGCACCCTTAGAGTTTAAATTCATTGCTAGGAGCATGCATATATGTGACAGTACATAGCATATTTTGGAGCCAGTAGAATACAGATAACCATGATATCGTGTGTCCCCCGCACCCCCACACCATTTGTCATCTTTTGGCTACTGTGGTTACCTAGTCACATTCCCTCATGACTCAATCCCCCCAGGTCCTCAGATTTTTTTTTTCAAAGCCTTTCTCTGAATCCTCTTCAGTTTGTCAGTCTCCTAAAACTACTTGCATTCCAAAGCAGTAGAGGGCAAAAACACTGTATCTCCCCACCATGACATGATGCACCTGTGCTGGCAGCTCCAAATTACATTCATCTTCATTATGGTCTTAGCATGTTGCAAAGCCATGCCTAATTAAGTATCGCTTAAATGATAAGGTATGCTTAGAGAAACAGAACAGGGATTGTTTAGTACAGGGCTTTCCAACTTATGTCTTGTGGGCTATAGCTAGCCTGTGGAGGGTTAATTTGTGGCCTCTGGGTTCTCAGTGCAGGCACCCTTGCCTCTAGTGTTCCTTTTGCTCTCATGGGGGCCTCCAGGCTCCCCCTCCCTCTGCTAGCTTCTGCTTCCTGCCTGTGTCCCTGAGGGGCAAAATGGTTTTGTGCAGCTTGTGGAACCCAAGAGGCTAACAGCACTGAAGATTTGTGGTCCTGTGAGACCCATGCAATGCAGTAGGAGTGAGTGGGGCACCTGCTGTGTGGTGTGTGGCCTGATAGCGTGCAGCCCCCAAGCTATTCAAAAGTTGGGCAGCCCTGGCTTAGTATATTATCACAATCAGGATGGATTTGAAGTCAGGTCTTCTGATTTTCTGATCTAAAAAAAAACAGTTGTTCCATATGGTTCTGAAGATAAACTTCCAAAAAAAATAACTGATCCAGTTTTGGAGAAACTTTAGAAATTTTCCAGTGCTTCACTATCTGAAACTTTCTATATAGCCTGTCATCCATGATTTGATCTGAACAGGAAAATCCCTGCTGGACTTCGTGGAGTCATGGTTTCATCTCATCCCATCCCATCCACCCCCTTCCCCAATAAATGGTTCTTTTCAGCTGGTTATTGATTTGTCTGTTTTGATTTTTGGTAGGAAAGCTTTCTCTAAGAGGAGGGTCTAGGTGATGGTGTATTAGTTTAGTTTGAAAACCACTGGAAATTATTTTATAAATGTATCACTATAATCTTAGCTAAGGATACTTTACTCCTTTGATTTTTCCCCCTTGTATTTTGTGACTGGTATCCTGTCAAAGGAATGCAGGTGTCTGAAGGAGTATATTTGAAGACGTGGTTAAAATTGTAGCTGGTTCTGAACCCATCAACAACCTTGGAAATCAGGGTTTTGCTGTGATTGCTAGCTCAAATTAATTCCACCCTGTAATCCAGCATTTCTCAACATCTGATGTCCCCTGTCCAACAATACTGTGCAAGTAAAGCAGCTGTGGACAACCCATACTTAGCAATCCTCATCAACCTTCTTTACTTTTAAATTGTAAATGGCCATGAGCAGTGTTGAAGAATCTGGCATCCAACCTGTTATCTGTAAGCCAAGGGTGGAGTACCAGTGTCAGAAGCATATTGTGGTAGGCTTGGGGTAGTCTTGATTATGTTTGGAAAAAAATAAGCTATGCATCTGGGGTCATTGGTTACTGTTAGTAGCAGAATTGGTATCATCTCATCAATTCTGTAGTGGCCTCATGAGGATATTGAAGAAGAAAAGCGATAGGGTGAATTGCTGGGGGATTTTGAAGGTAAGGGTCCCTAACGAGATGCTGGAGCCATTGCTGTGCTCTGCCACCTACTCTGTAGGATCATGGGAAAGTAGGACTGGAGGGGATTTCATAAGATCGTCTAGTCAAACTCCTGCTCAAGGTAGGATCATCCCTTATTAAACCATCCCAGCCAAGTGTCTGTCCAACCTGGTCTTGAAAACTTCCAAGGATGGAGATTCCACACCTTGTCTAGGTAGCCTGTTGCAGTACTTGACCACCCTTACAGTCAGAATATTCCTTCTAATCTCCAACCTAAATTTCCCTTACTGCAATTTGAGGCCATCGCTTCTAGTCCTGTCCTCTATGGCCACCATAAAAAGCCCATCTCCATCCTTTCTAGAATTGTCCTTCAGGTATATTAAGACTGTTATCAAATCCTCCTCAGTCTTCTCTTCTCCAAGCTGAATAACCCTAACTCTGTCAGCTTTTCCTTATAAGTCTTACTTCTAAACATAACTCAGGCCCCCAATCATTTTTGCTGCTCTCTGCTGAACACTTTCTAATCTGTCCTTCTTGCAGCATGGGGTCCAAAACTGGACACAGTACTCCAAGTGAGGCCTCACCAGCACTGAACAGCGTGGAAGAATCACTTTTCTTGATTTGATTGCAGACCATTTTTTCCAGTCTGTCCAGGTCATTCTGGATCCTAGCCCTACCCTCCAAAGTGTTTCCAGCTCCTCGCAACTTGGCATCATCTGCAAATTTGCTAAATGTATGCTCAATTCCATCATCTAAATCATTGATGGAGAGGGAGATAGAGTACTTGCCAGGTTCTTTTTACCCAGGATTTATCAGGATATTAAAGACCACTGCTAGTCCTACACTAAGTGCCAGTTGGTGGCATCATGCCCCAGGATTTGGTGCCTCTGCCCTTGGTGGGTACTCCCTTTGAATGGTTTGGCAAAGACCTAGTTAGACTGTTGGAACCAAATGCAATTAGGTGTCATTTAATCTTTGTGCTCATGGATTACACTGCACAGTAGGCAGCAGTAGTAGCTGTCTATAACGTCTTGGCCCAAACAGTGGCCACATAGCTTTTAAAAATATTTTTGTGTTTAGGTCTACAGAAACTATGGTGTTTGTCTTAGTGCTACAAGAAGTATGGACTCTCTTTAACAGTCTACCCTATCAGGAGCTCTGGCTACCATCTCCAGATGGATGGTCTGGTGGAAAAATTAAATTGGACTTTGAAGGGGATGTTGAGGAAGTTTGTGGCATAAGGACCCCGGAAATAGGATACATTCCTACCTTATTTGCTAGCCATGAGATTCCCCAATCCTCATTGGGATTATCTCCTTTTGAACTCCTGCACAGGAGACAACTCTGAGGCATTTTGGACTGCTTTCACAAGACATAGCAGAAGCAGGGCATGAGGTGTCATAATGTCATACAGTACGTACTTTGACTACAGGGACAGCTGAATTTAGTGGGAGCATTCACCCAGGAGAATCCCAGGACTATGCACCAAACTCAAGAACAACAGTGTTATAAGAATGCATGACTCTGCGTGTATCAACTTGGGACTGGGGATTGCTCCTCTTGTTAGAAAACAAGATGCTTACTAAATGGTAGGGACCTTCCCTCTGAGATAATAAGATGAGTTGGAGTGGTAGATTATGAAATTCATCTGGAAGGGAAATGGCACAGGTCCCAGATGTACTGCGTAAACCATATCTGAAACTGATGAGCCTTAAAAGCACATTCAGCAAATGCAGAAAACAGTTTGACTCCCAACCACTGAGGCAGCTCTGTGGGGAAAACCAGTCCACAGCTCATCAGAAAGAGGCAAGGTCCCTGCTGGAGGACTTTCCAGAAACATTTACAACCTGACCAGGGAGTTAGCACCCTAATTAGTCATCATAGTGTCCTGAAACCAGGGTGTCCCATTCAAAAGGGGTTCTCCTGAGTATCAGAGCAAGTATCAGAAATGGTAAGGAAGTTCAGAATATGCCACATGCGTGGATGCTTGAAGAATTGTCAAATGAATGGTGTAGTCTGATCGTATTGGTTCCCAAAGTGGACAAGATCCTCTGGTTTCGCATTAATTTCCATAAGCTGAGGCATATTTTGTGCCCTGTGTTGTGTCGATGAATTGTTACAATAGCTGGGAAAGGCCACATAGGTACTAGCAAATCCTCCTTGCTTTGGAATTGTGAGAATTAGTGGCATTTACCAGCTTCCAGTTTAGAGCCTTCCCCTTTGATCTCCTTGGTGCCTCAGCCACATTCCAGCCTATAATGGAGTAAGATGCATCAGCTGCCCCAAGAGTATGCTGAAGCATATCTCAGTTGTGGTAGTGGGAAAATCTGCAGCATGTTGGCAGTCATTCTGGGCCACAGGCCTAATGTTGTACCCAGCAAAATGCTGACTGAGCTGTACAGAAGCCAGATATTTGGGGTAAATGCTAAGCAATGGGGAGTTTAGACCCCTTTTTGATAAAGTAAAGGCCTTGGTAGAGTTCCCTATATCAAATCCAAAAAGTAGCTAAAGTCTTTTCTTGAATTGGCAAGTTATTATCAAGACTTTATCCTGCAGTTCTCATTGATTACTACCCCACTTACTGATGAACCATACAAGACAACACCCAGAGCAGTGCAATGGTCTCCAGCATGTGCTGGTGTCTTCAGAAAATAAAACAGATACTTTTTACTTCTGTGGTGCTGCAGTCTTGACTGTGACCCAAGTCAGAAATTTATTTTACAGACAGCTGCCTCAGAGCAAGGCCTTGGAGAAGTTCTCCCTCAGAGCTTTGGGCACGGAGAACACATGCTCCTGTACTTTGTGACAAAAAGCTTTGCCCATGAGAACAAAACTATTCCATAACTGAGGAGTGCCTCACCATGAGGTAGACACCTTGGACCTTCAGCATCATCTCCTTGGAGCCCCCTCTACTCTGGTTATCAATCACACTTGTTACAAGTGATGTGGGCTGCCAACTTCAGACTGATTGTATTGTAGGTATTACAATCCTATGCCTTTGACATCTGCCATCAACTTGAAGTTTTGCATACCAACACAGATGTCTCTGAACCAGAAGAAGGGGGCCGAGATTTAGAAAAGTGGGTCTTGGACTCTGTTTGTGGGAGGGAGATATATAACTGGGTGGGCAGCAGCTAATCATAGGGAAATCAGCGAGTGGGAAACCTTGTCCATCTTAATCAAATTTATTTTTAATTTGCATTTACATTTCTTAGTTGTTTTCCTAAATAAGGTTTCATTCTTCTCTGGTTCTGTTTAAAAAAAAAATATTGATTTAGTTCGTTGTATGCTAAATATGTTACTTTTTGCTAACTAGAGATATACTTTTTCTATACACAGGCTTTTAAGAATTATATATTTCAGCATACATTTATTCATTCTTAATTTTTAATCTTTTTATTGGAGTATTTTGAATGACAGTTTGCTGATTGCTAAATAACTTTCACTTTTGACAAGCATCAAGCTGCATTTTAAAATTGTTCTCAATATAACAAATTAAATCAGCATTTAGAAATGATAACACAAATTGGCTTTTTTTTTTGGCAACTTTATCAAAAGAGCCACAAGAATGAACTTCTGTATGCTTTTGGCTGCCCAATAGCAGCAGTTTCCCACAAGACTTTTTCATGCTGTAAACTTTAGTTTGGATGCACAGTTTGCTGCAGGTACCTGTGTCTCAAGCCTGGATTATTTTAAGAGTCTCTGTTAAGATCAAACTTGGAAGACTTTCAGATGGTTGCAGGGAATCTGTTACATCTTTGCTCCATGATTGGCACTAGTTCCTGTTTGTTTACCCAGTGAAATTTAAAAAGCTGGTTTTGGTTACCTTTTTCGTATCATAGTATCATAGTAGCTAGAGTTGGAAGGGACCTGGGCAGATCATCTAGTCCGACCCCCCGCCTTGGCAGGAAAGAGCACCGGGGTCAGATGAC
>JAGPOW010001296.1:10396235-10426480 GCA_030014935.1 Caiman crocodilus | reverse complement strand
CCGGCACCTCACCAGAGCACCACGAGTGCTCATAGAGCCGCGCCACTGGTCCCGCAATGACCTCGGCCAATTCCTGTAGAACCCTAGGGTGAAGATCGTGAAGATTGTGCAGGACTTGAAAGAAGTGGAAGTGTTTGAGCTCCCCTGGCTACATAGGGACTGGCCTAATGGCAGAGCCTTCCATTCTCGAACTCTTTCATTGTCTCCCCTTAGTCTCAGAAAGCCTGGATCTGTTGTGTGTTAGAGCTTGCTGCAAGGTTTTGTTTCTTTCATATATTTGAGAGAGGATTCTCATGGGAAGGGTTTAAGTGAACATACAGTCAAATAGCCATCCTAAGCCTAGCTGCCCACTGAGTTAGCATAATTAAGGCATTTCAGTGTCGGTAGCCGACAGCACAAAGGAAAGGGTGTCCACCTTTGTCCATCACATCTGGCCACCTTTGACTCAGCCTGAACTATTTACAGCTAGATTGGCTGGGGGCAGCTTTTATAATAAATCCAGAGCCAGGCTGGAGCTCAGACTTCTGAATCCATAATGGAATGTTTTAACCGTTCTTTCACCACACCCCTGTTAATCTGGTAAATTTATGGAGCAGTATTTACTAAGATGTAGCAGTGTTGTGAAGGTATCTGGGATCTGCCTTTTTTGCCTTGTATAATAACTTTGTAAAGTTATTACCCAGCTTTCTTTTTAAATAAGCATTTTATGCTGAATTTGTCTTGATCTTTTTTTTTTCAATTGTGCTTCTGAAATTTTGGGTTTCCACAAATAATGCGTTTTTCACAGAAGCTATTTCTTATGGACATTTCAGGAGATTCTTCAAGGGGCAGCAGATGAATTCTGTACCAAGATGGAGAATGCTGTGGAGGACATGGATACAACTGATACCCAGTGGGGTTGGTTTTATTTGGCTGAATGTGGTAAATGGCATATGTTTCAGGTAACTATACATGGGGATATTGGCTATGATAACTTACACATGATCAAACTGGCTATACTTAAACATTTAAACTTTTGCTTTCTGGTTTGTTTTGAAGACCGACTCAAACACTCAATGTTCAGTTAGCAGTGAAGACATTGAAAGGAGCTTCAGAATGAACCCACATGGCTCTCTTTGTTTTACTACTGCAAAATTTAACTACAGGTTAGACTTTTCAGGTATGTCTTTTCTAAAAATAAAGTAATTGTAAGTGACAAGAATTAACCAGAATTTAACCAGTTCTTGTTTTGTAGTGCAAAGGAGTCAGGCTTGAGAAGGCCTTTCTTACATGAACATACATGTGAAGCTTTGGGGAGACAATTGTGTGGTTCAGTTTTCTAGCCAGAAGAATGTATGGAGTATGCTTTGTTCAGAAGCCTCTAGTGTTTTTCCTGACCCTTTCATTATATAAGAGATGCTTTGTCATACAGTCACTGAAAAGGGCACACAGCTTGTTTTCTTTTAAATATCCCCACAAACTGTGTTGCAAAAAGATTTCTGCCAATTTCAGAAACTCTTTGAATAGTACATAATGGAAGCTTTTTGTGAAATATTGATGATCTAATTCAACCAGCAGGCAATGCAACAATCAAATTCTGCTTTAAGAGTCAGAGTATTACCAGATACAATTTACTGAAAAACTATTTTAGGTCAAAATCTCATTTATACTGTGCATACCCTTTATTACAGGTTACCACTAGTTTTCACTATAATTACCACAACATTTTAAATTGTAAATGCATTTGACCTTTTTTAACTATTGCACTGTAATAACTTCTCTTTGAGTATGTCCAACCATTGCACCTATGGTTTTATGTAGTATTTCATGTTAAATTCTGGAAAGTCTTGCCATCAGGCTCAGGGGAAGGGATGTTCTATACCTGTGGTTCTCAGCCTTCTTAGGCTCAAGTCACTCCTTGCAAACTGCCAGCTCTTAGCTTTCACTGGTTTTTTACTTTGTAAAAATAAAATAATTCTTCTGTTGCAAAGAACTGAGAAAAATCATAATAAGTCAGAAGATTTTTAACACTTATTCTTATTTTGTGTTTAAAATAGTTGGTTTATATTGTGAATCATGTCTGCACACTTACCAGTGCCAACATGACTTGGCACCCTACAGCATCCTTGAAATGATCTTATGGGATCTCAGGTATTCTGTACTGCATAAAACAGTTTCTTTATTGTGTTTCTGCTCAACAGTACTGAGGCTAAACAGTGATGGACTGTTAGAACCTAAGTATATTCATGGACAGATATAGGATTTTGAAAAGACAGGTGTGCATGATGAGGTACATCATCATATATAACACAATATACATTTTTCTCCAAGTAAAAAGAAACCAGAAGCTTTACTAATAAGCTTGGGGCCTAGGGCTATATTATTCTGTTTAAGATTGATACAGAAGCAAATATAACTTCATTGGAATAGGTTAAACACAGTCTCCAAGACTCTGAAATAGGAGCTACATTATCAGGAGCAGCTAACAGCAGAATTGGAGAAAAAAGGGCTAGCTTGATTAGTGGAACATCAACACCATTAAAAAGGAAACAGGGTCAGTAACAGGGCTGTGCAAAACAGCAGTGTTCTGCTTTGACTTCTGTTTCGACGTTTTGATGGAACAGTATTTCGTTTCGAGTTTCGTTTCAAATGCACTGTTCTGTTCCGTTTTGTCAAAACAATTTTGGTGTTTCAGTGTTTTGCCCATAGGCTATAATGCGGAAGCACAAAATGCATTATAACTTTGTCATTTCGTGCCTGATTCTGATGGTAGCCCCTTTTGAGAGCATGAAGCCAAGGTTCAAGGAGGTAGGTGCAGGGGTTTCTAGGAAATTGCACCTCAAGCTGCTGACAAGCAGGAGCTGGGGAGCAGGAACAGCATCCTTTGATCTGGCAGGCAGATCGGGAGCCTGCATTCCTGGGAGGAGTCTGGCAGAGCCCCCACAGCCCTCCCCGGGGTGCAGGTGAGCCCCCGATCTTCCTGCTGGGTGACAGGAGGCTGCTTCTGCCACCTGGGACCCAGCACTGGGAAACTCAGCTCGGCTGGGGGAACTGCTTCCCCAAGCCAAGCTGAGTTTCCCAGCACTGGGGACAGAGTTTCTCAGCTCCCAGTGGCTCACAGCCCCGTGGAACTCAGCCCAGTGGTAGGAGGTGGAGTGCAGTGCCATCTCTGCCTGCCTTCAGCCACCAGGCTGAGCTCCACGGGGCTGGCAGAGATGATTGGAACGCAACTGAGAGGCAGGCAGAGCCAGCTGCACTCCAGTCAGCTCCACCAGCCCCACAGAGCTTAGAGGCTGAATGCGTCTCAGGTATCGCCAGCTGGATAGCCCTCATCTAAAGCGTGCTAACTACCATGGTATTTGGAAGTCTTAATATTTCTGTATTGCAATATGAGTAGAGTTGGAGGTCAAATGTTTTGAAGTGCTTTTCTGAAAATATTAACTTGAGACAGCAGTTCCTTTTGAGCAGTTCTAACAGTGTCATTTTTCTGCATAATACACTGTATTTAAATGCTTCACCTCTCTCTAGCCTGAATGCTTTTGGATTTCACTTAATTTTGGTTTTATGTACAGTGATGAAGCAAACGAATTTAACTACTGAAAAACAACGTCCAATAAAGCGAGCTCCCTTTTCTATCAGTGCCTTCAGGTAAGAAGTATAGGTCACTCACTGAATGTGTGTGAATTTGAATGTAATTAATCGTACCGCTTTTTATTAGAGAAAGTATAGTATGTGAATGAATAGCTTGTGACGTATATCAAAGGCTAAACCCTGATTCAACACGATTCTGAAACCTATGCCCAGCAATGAGCAGGTGAGGAATCCCACTGATGCCCTTGCTAAGTACCTTGCCAAATCAGAGCTAAAAACTGGAAGAAAAATGTGAAAGAAAAGACATGGTAAGAGAGAAGGTTTGTCATAATAGCTAATGACCTCATTTTAATTTGTACAGCACACATACTTGACTTTTCTTTTTGTCAGCGAGCCTACACTCAAGAGAGATTCTGTCTGGCCTTCCCACCTTGTGTAGTCATTCACACTGAAGTGGATGTGAAATACCAGCACATGAGAATACACATGGGAATCTGATTGCACTGAGTTTTATAAATTGATGTCTTCACATTTGAAACAGGCATTAGTCATGAGTTTTGAATGTTTGTTTTGTAAGCAAAGTAATCTGACCTTTGCAGTGACACTGCCACAACTATCTCCTAGTTTGAATATAGTCTTTTAGAATTTTAATTTAATTCTCAATTTCAGTTAATTTTGCTGTGGTAGAAATTAGCCAGAATTGGCCATTGTAACAATAATCATAAATTCAACTGTTAAAAATTCCTGTATTGTTAACACAATATGTAATTCAGTCCCTGAACATCTGTGTGAAATACCATATTTACTTGATTCCAGGACAAGCCTTTTTCTCCCATTTAACCTTATGTGTGTGTTTGGGGGGCAGTGAGCCACTTACCTTGGAATGAAATATGAGGTAGCAGGGGGCAGGCAGCTGCTGTAGCTCTGGCTCTGACTGTGGCTTCAGCTCTGGGTGGGGACCACAGCTAAAATTACTGCTAGCCCTTCCCCACCCCTCCACTGCACCACTTCTGCACCTCTGCAGTATCAGGCCCAACCCTTCTCTTATTCCGCCTCTCCCCAGTTTACCTTTGTTCTAGTGCCATAGGCTTTGTTCCTGCTGTAACCCAGGAAATGGAACATAGCCCAAGCCCATCCCTATAGCAGTGGGTGGTGGGAGGAAGGGGGAGAGAGGGAGTATAGAAGCAGCATGGGGATAGATGGGAGATGGAGGCAGGGGCCTAAGGTTGCTGGGGTGGGGGCCAGGGGCAGGCACAAGGGGAACAAGTGGCCAGGGGGGAACCCAACTGGCAGGGAGCAATCCGCCTGCCCCCCACTGCCTCCACAATGCCTCCTCCCTCACTGCCTGATTTCTACTGCCTGTCCCCCTCCCACTGCTTTCCCTGCTGTAGTGGTCGAGACAAATTTAAGATGATCCTCCAATGTTTAGATTCTATGCATGGAAAATTATAACAAATTGAGGGGTTGTCTTAAATTCAGTGTCATCTTGGGTTCAGGTAAATACAATAGCGGGCATTTCCATTTTGCAACTGCCTCTTTGGCTTGCATTCTGAAGCAGAGAATGCTAATAGTAGAACAGCTGCGAGAATTAAACAGTATGCTACAGAAGATATAAATGCTTTTTTTTTCCTTCTATGTGTTTATATTTAGCGCTCCACGTGTCCTATTGGTCCTCTTCTTTTTCTATATTGTTGTACCATTTTAGTGCTTTAAAATAAATTGTGTAATAAATTGATAAATCAGTTATTTTAAGTTCTACCTCCATAGTTTGGCATTTAAACAATGGCTTAACTGTCAGAGGGTTTGACCCTAAGCAGCTCCCGGTTTTCTGTAAAAATGCAGACCACATAGGCTTCTAAATCAATATCTATGGATGCCTAACTTTTAGCATTTGGTGTAGCTGGATCATGGTAAAACTTACTTTTTATTACTGCCCTCAAATATTGTATTAGAATTTGGATGAGTTCCACAGTAAAACTTTTATTTCTAAAAAAACACAGCATGGCACTGACACATGTTTGTAGTGATTCACCCAGGTGTTAACCATAGGTGGTAGTTTTAGCAGATCTCTTGCTTTTGTCCCTGGTAGTTGACAGTAAACATCTTTTGAATTTGAATTCCACTTCAAGACCGAATTACCTATTAAATTATCCATTCTCTACAAAATATTTTACAAAGTAGGAATTCTGTAGGAGGAAGAAAAAGCTTCAGCTCTTGAGTCATTTATTTTTACTTTTTCTTTTGTGTTTGAAGTTACATCTGTGAAAATGAGGCTATTCCCATGCCTCCACACTGGGAGAATGTAAATACAGATGAACCATATCAGGTAAGAGATAAGATATGATTTGAAAAATGTAAAATGTATACATCCATGCAGGATGAAGGAATACGGACCTCAATGAAAATACTAACCTTTTTATTCTCTCTCTCCCTCCTCCTTCCCACACACAGCTTATTCCTTTGCAAAAACAGACAAATGAGTATAATGAGGTTTCTGGTTTCTTTGCGAAAACAATGGATAGCAACCGAATTAAAAGAATTCAGAGAATTCAAAACCTAGACTTGTGGGAGTTTTATTGCAGGTGAGATTATCTC
Source organism: Caiman crocodilus (assembly GCA_030014935.1). Taxonomy (NCBI): domain Eukaryota; kingdom Metazoa; phylum Chordata; order Crocodylia; family Alligatoridae; genus Caiman; species Caiman crocodilus. Next base: position 10,420,315 of record JAGPOW010001296.1, on the reverse strand, counting down.
TAAAATAATAAATGTTGAGTAAAGTCAGTTAATTGAACAGATTTTAAAGGAATGTAGCAGAAGCATTCGAGTGCATGTGTTTTAAATATTTGTTTAGTGTCAGCATCCTTTCTCCATCAACTCTTTCTTCATTTGTCTAATTGTTATTCACTTGCATTTTATATGGCAGTATTCCTGTCACAGATCCTAATATTTTCTGGATATAGAACTTAATGATGCTTACCATTAGCTTCTTATCATGAAACCTAGTGTAGGGTGATGTGTATTGGATACAGTTCTACACCATAAATTGAGACTCAGTGTATTACTAAAGCTGCTTCTGGTTGGGGAGGAACCCTGCTTTTTTCTCCCATTATGTATTGAACAGTGCTAAAAGAATTAAGTTCCTGAATTTTGTTCCCTCCTTTTTTCCCTGGTTAGCCTTAGCTCTTGTGAACCATAAATAATTATTCCATCGTTGCCCTTAGAGATGCAGATGCATACTCTAAAAAAGAAATGTATAAGGGGCTGCATAAAGATATATTGGATTATTCTGAGAATTAGATCAATGTAAAGAGTAATATTAAGATAAAAATGAGATAAAAAAATAAATTGTACAGTGTGTTTGTTGTAAATATTCATCACAATTTACTTTTCAAATAAAAGATGATGAGTTATGCCTGCATGTTCAGTCTTAATTTTCTCATTTTCAGTCATTTGAATGGGTCACTCTTCTGTCTTAATCTTCTATTGTTATAGCTATTTGTACAGAGTATATTTAAATGTATAAATACATATATAATAAAAAGATAGCCATTTTGCTGCTTCAAGACTTCTATAAACAAGGTTTCCCCATTGTTATAGACTACTTAACATATTTATTTACATACTGTATGCCCTTAAATATGCCATGCACTGTGTTTTGGGAAGGCAGAATGGAAAAAAAACCCTCACTTCCTTCCCCTAATTTTTTTTCCCCAATTTTTAGTAGAAGCGAGTACAGTACGTAAATAAATAAAGTAACTTTTAGTTCCTTGTGAATAATAACTGTTGGCAAATTATAGTGTAACTTTGTTCACTATATTCATACTCACTTTAGTCCTTCAGTTTGGTAGATTGTGCTCTAAAGTTGTCAAGTTCCCACTCTTATATTCTTGGAAGCATGAATTCAGGAATAGAAATCTAATATAATTTTATAAAGTATGGTTATTTCAGTACAGAGGTGGGTGTAGGGTACTGGCAGCAATCTTCAAAGGTCAGCTGCTTTCAGCCTATCCATCCAAGTATGTCTGGGGTGAAATAAGCCATCTTGTGTCTCTTGCCCAGTCATTAGGAGGAGGTGGACCTCATCAGCAATAAAGTGATTATTCTCCAGAAGCCTGTGATACAGAGAAGGATTCCAGACTCCTTGTGACATCTCTGTTGCAGAGAGAGATGGTTGCTCCTGTACCCTGTACAGGGTAACAAACTGGTTGATATGTGGTAAACCTTAGCATGTCCAGAATTTCCAGTGTTTTAGTTTGGAGCTTTGAAAGCTCACATTCCAGAGGAGCAGAGCAAGCAGAAAACAGTGCTGTAATACAAGCCTGCTTTGCTGGGTAAAAGCTTAATTTCTGTTGAAAACATGTATTAATCTGTGATTGATGATGGAGGAAAAAGGAGGATTCAGGACACTGATATCTTTAGAGTCCTTAGAAGCTCATTAAATATATGATCTTGCATACTAAAAAAAAAAACTGTTCTGGCTTTTTTTTCCCCAGAAAACCACCTCTCTAGCACTGCTGCACATACAGTGCCATTTGAGAACAAGAATTACATCTTTTTTTCTTCTACTTCTTTCAAAAAAAAAAGCATATTGTTTCTTTGAGGAGATAAGTAGCTGAATACAAACAGCATGCACTTTCTGACACAATTTGTTCATTATGCATTTTGGCCACCATAATGTTAGTTTTTCTGTCATAAAAGCTCTTTTGTTAGTGATTGAATATTATAGTTGTTGTGTATTTTTAGTAAAAGAGTAATGACTGTAGGCTTAGTTCAATAATAGGTAGTACTCAACTCTTTAGAGGGCAGATTATTTATCGCTGTGGACCACAGTAGATGCATTCTGTCTTCCCACTCCAGATACCATATTGAGCTGACGTCAGAGTTGTCTACATTGACTCGGTGTTGTGGACAAAGAAATAAAGTCTTATCTTCTAGGCCAGTTGTTGCAAGATTCTGTTCCTGACATTATACAGACAAATAAATTATGGGAAGAAGGGTTCACCATCAGTGTAGTGGTTAAATCTCAGTAATGTATCTGTTTCAGCAGATTTAGTTGGAAAGGTTAACTGGTTTGCTGGATGCCTAGTGGGAATGAGTCTTTGGATGAAAGTTTTTTTTCAGCTGTTTGAAACTCAACTAGAAAAGACTGGATGATGCTTATAGGTTATAGAAAATGGTGAGGGACCTGGGGCACACGACTTACGAGAAGAGGCTAAGAGAACTGGGCTTGTTTAGTCTGGAGAAGAGAAAACCAAGTGGGGATTTAATAGCAGCCTTCCACTACTTGAAGGGTGACTTGAAAGAGGCTGGAGCTAGGCTGTTCTCAGTGGTGACAAATGACAGAACAAGGACCAATGGTCTCAAGTTGCAGCAAGGGAAGTTTAGGTGAGATATTAGGAAATACTTTCTCACTAGTAAAGCACTGTAATAGGTGCTAAGAGATTGTGGAATCTCCATCCTTAGAGATTTTTAAGACCCAGCTAGACAAACCCTTGGCTTGGATGATCCAGTTGGGGGTGGTTCTAATTTGAGCAGGGCGTTGGACTAGATGACTTCCTGAGGTCACTCCTAACCCTGATTTTTCTATGATTCTATGACAAAGACAATTGCAAAAGGAAATACATGCACTCCCTCCTTATCACGGGTGTTCTCTTGACCACCTTTCTCAAATCTTGGGAAACCCATAAGTGTGGCTCTGATGGCACAGCTAGGCCTGTGGTATGTACTAAGTGACCTTTGCTGTAGATACCGCATAAATTTTGTACCTAAATAATTTTTGGATGTTTGTGTTGTTTAGTGGCACTGTGGTTCTTGTGGGCTACTGGTTTTAAGATGAACCTCAGATACTGAACTAAAACTGTTTTATTTGGTATCCATTTTATTTTATTTTTTTAAGAGGCAGTTAAGTTTTGAAGACTGTTGGTTAAAAATTTTTATTGGAATGAACATACTATTTTTAAATTTTGCCTCGTTCGTCAGTAGAACACATTACTTGATCCTGTGTTTTCCTTTTTAATTTTTTTCCTTTCATTGTGAAAATTGGAAAGTTACCACAGAGATATAGGTAGGGTTTGCATCCTGGGCAGCTATAGGCTCCAATTGGTTTGTGGGACCCAGGGTGTTGGGGGGCCTCAAGGCTCTCAGCATCTAAATACTTTGGCTGCTTGTAATTCAACCTCTTGCCTGTCTTGCTCCCATGTCCCCATAACTGTCACCAAGTCTCATGCTGACTGATGATATAAATCCTTTAATTTCATGGTATCTGCTGGAGAGGAGAGGAGAGGTCAAGGGCAGGCAGTAGGCTTAACTCCTTGATTCCTCTGTTCTGTGCAGCCAGAGCCTATGGCTGCTGAAGCCTCAAAACCCCTCTGTCCATTCTGGCACCCATAAATATCTGGGGCTCATGCCTCCTGGCCTACTCCTGGTTATGAGTAATGACTTATTGTGCCAAAAGGGCTATCAGATAGACAAAAGACTATTAGAAGAAAAAGTTATTTTTTTCTATTTTAATAATATTAGGTTTTACTTGCGATAATTCTATATTAAGTACTTCCAAAAATAAATGTTTTGTACGTCATGTTACAATAATCTTAAATGGCAGAGGTCTGAACTGATGGAAGAATAGTATCAACGTTTAGAACCACAGAAAATTGGAATGGAGGGGACCTCTCAAATTCATTTAATCCATCCTTCTTACCCAAGACAGGATCACCTATCCCCAAATCATTCTTGGAGTATTTTTGTCTAATCTGTGTAAAAATTCTGATGTTGAATATTCAACACCTGCTTCGATATTTAACTCTTGGATCTGGGACAGAAGCTCCATAACCTGTTTTGACTTAAATCAGTTCAGTCCGATACTACGTCGAATCAGGTTTATTTTAAATTAGTTTCGGCCATTTTGAAACTGGTTTAAGTACACTGAACTTCTGTTACAGGTTTAAACCTGTTTCTGATTACTTAAACCCGTTTATGTGCAACTGTCCCTAGTCTCAGTCATTTTCTGATTGGGTAACTTTGTGACTTTGAATTTTAGCTCTTAAATTCTTCAACTGTTGGAGTAGCTTTTCCATCTTGGAAATACAATTAGCTTCATTTTGATTACAAAAGTTTTTCTTGTGCTTGTTTTGCAGGAAGAAAGCTCAGCTAAAGAAGAAAAGAAATGTTCCTACTATTAATGAGCACATGTTATTTCATGGCACTAGCAATGAATTTGTAGAAGCAATATGCATTCATAACTTTGATTGGAGAATAAATGGCATGCATGCTTCCATATATGGAAAGGGTAAAATATGACATTTTTACCAACCATGTAATTTGAATAGTACATTTGTTGATCTTCTTTATCTCATTGTAGTGCAGTGTTTCCCATACTTTGGTTTGCATGAAGTATTTGTTGCATGTGTATGGAGACCTGTTCAATTTGGTTCCATACTTTTAACTGTTTTTAATTAGCACAATGATTGGAGGCTCTTTGTATGCAGTTCTTATAGTTTCTGTAACTGAATTGACATGCAGTGTGAGGTAGTTTGTGAGGCAGTCTTTCTTATGATGGTCACGCCTTGAAAAATCTTGGTGTGCTCCTCTAATATTTGGTATTTACTTAATTCAGAGACAAAGTTACCTCTGACCCATTTAACATGGGAGGGAAACCTTCATCTCAGAATCATGCACAAGTGAGGGAGAGAGGGGGAATCACTGCAGCTCAGGCTGCAGCCTCTAGAGAGTCAGGGCCATACCCACAGCTGCTGCATGCCTTCCCCCCAAATGTTCCTGTACCCCTCCATCTTACCTCTGCAGTCTTTTCCCCCAGTCCCACTCTGCCTTTGTTCCATGCTTGGAGGCTTTGTCCATGCTGCAGCCTGGGGCACTGGGCCTGGCCCGCAGCAGCAACACAATGTCCACATGGCTATTACAGGGGCTGGGCTGGGGCCATGCTCTGTTTCCCAAGCTAGAACAGGGATGGTTCCTGTCTGCACATAGCAAAGGTAAGGGGGAGGGGTGGAGGGAGCAGAGGCTGGGTAGGGGGGAGAATCAGAGGGGGAAGCAGGGACCTGAGGCTGTGGGGGAGCAGGTACAAGCAAGGGTCAAGCTGCTTGACCTCCCCATAGCACCTGCATCCCCACTGTTTGCCCCCCGCAGTATTGAGGCATGAATTAAAGATGACCCTCAAATAATTAGATTCTGTACATGGAAAATTATAACAAACATAATTTTTTCATGTATAGAATCTAATTGTCTTAATGTGGGGGTCATCTTAAATTCATGGTTATCTTAAATTTGAGTAAATATGGTAATTCTTTTAAGCTAGTTGGATTGACATACAAGCATAGAAGACCAGGGTTTGATTCTTAACTGTTACCATTTTGACATTTAAAGAAAGTAGGATCAGAATTGGACAACCTAGAATTTTATAACTGATGACAACATGATCATCAATTTCTTTCTTTCTTTTTTTTTTTTCAAAGGGACATATTTTGCAAAAGATGCTTCATACTCTAGTCGGTTCTGCAAAGAAGATATGAAACATGGAGACACTTTTCAGATTCATGGTGTGAACTTTCAGCGCCATCTGTTAAGAACATATAAAGTCATGTTTCTTGCCCGTGTATTAACTGGTGACTATATCAATGGCGAACCAAAATACGTAAGGCCTCCCTCAAAAGACGGGAGTTTTGTGAACTTATATGACAGCTGTGTGGATAACACTTGGAATCCGAAGATCTTTGTTATCTTTGATGCCAACCAAATCTATCCTGAATATTTAATAGAATTCAGTTAAGTTGCAGGGAGCTGAACTGGATATTAGGTTAGATTTTTTTGGATGGTAAGTATGACTTCACAAAGGAAATATATACATTGTAAAATTGGCTTTGTTTTGTAAAAAGGGGCATTGGAAATCTTTGAACCAGTCTTACTATTATATATTTTCAAAATCGGTATGTATTTATTCATGTTAAAATATATATATATGATGTAATATGTGCATGAGTAAAACTAATCTTTTATAAAGATTTATAATTTTATAAAATACAGAGGACTTAATATTTCTTCTGATGTACTGTACTACTTATAACTTTGCATTTTGTATCTTTTTTAGATTGGGGTTTAAATGTCCAAACTTGTCTGTCAGAGGAAAAAGGGTTTAGACCCATCTGAACAGCTAATAGGTTTAAACTTAGTTATCTGGTACTGCTTAAGGCAGTGTTTCATTAATACTGTGATCTCAGAATGTAAGTTGAATTTTCATTGTGACAGAAAGATAATACCTTTACAGTGGGTGTGATCATTGGTCAGTATTTAGCTGGGTATTTAACCATTGAGTCCAATGCTGGAGTATTAATTGTAGGATACTTATGATCCATGCAGTTGTTTTCATACTAACATTGCAAGGTTTTCCATTTTGGGTGGGTGAGGGGGCGTGGGTGTGTGTGTGGATGGCTTCAATACACTACTGCTACTTTTATTTTCTACAGTTTGGCTGGGATGTAAAGCAGCACTCACTGTCAGTTTATCCTCGTCATTGAAGTAGAATATAATAATCCTCTTAACTTCAATGGGAAACAAAGTTAAACCAATGTTGAGCTCTTTTTAAAAAAAAAATCCACCTCCTCCTTTTTTTTACACTTCATGGAAGCTTTTAAGAATGCTTATGCATGGTGGTTATTTGTGAACCAAATTTTTCTCTATTTATATAGATTCAGAAAGTGTGGATTATTTTTCCAGGAAGAACCTGATTAGGGGAGGAGAAGAGGGATCAGAAATGGATAAAGAAAAGGATCACAGAGACTCAAATACCTAAAGAAGGGAGGAGCTACATTACCAACAATTGATTTAAGGTTTTAAATGAATAAAAAACAAATTGGGCCCTCCTTTTTGAAATTGCCTTCTTGGATTTGTACATAAGGTCTTTTTGACAGACATACATCTATGAGATGGGAGGCAGCTGGTTGCTGTACATGCACAGCCTGATGGTATGTCCTAGGTGACAGAAATATATTCTTCTCCTTCCTTGGTCCTGTTATCTTTGCTTGTCAGCAAAGTGTGCACTTGGACCATGTGTCACTCTCTTGTGTTCTTTAAAATTTCATGGAAACATTTCCTAGATTTCTGTCTTTAAACTCGTCAGGGCAGAGACTATAAATGTATAAATTGCCTGGCACGGTAAGCCATTGATCTGGGGCCTCTGACTGCTTGGCAAACACAAACAATTATGACCTTTGCTAAGACACAAGACTTGTAAAAACAGACCCCTCTCCCCACTTCTCATAAAAAATTCATAGCAAAGCCTGTACAGAGTTCCCATATTAAAGTCCTCTTTATTTTTTACAAAAAGATTCTACAATGCATTTCCTTTACGCAGTTATAAGAAAAGTTGTTGAAATAAAAATCATGGATGCAACAACATCATGTACTGATTTTGCTTTTTCACTGATTTCCCAAATCCATTAAGTGCTAAACTTACTAACAAACAAACGAAGAAAATAAAGTTAATTATTTCTGTTGCCAAGAACAGTGGTTCGCACTTCTAGATCCAAGGCACCCATCCATAATTGTTTTTTCTTAAATTTTGCTGCCCCTCAGTTGAGAACCACTTTAGCACTGCCTCTACTTAACTCGTTGGTTTGCAGCTGGGGCACCAATGCTGAAACTGGATGAAATTGCCCCACATACCTCGTACAGAGCCTGACTAGAAGGTGACTGTGGCCTACATTTGGATAATAATATGATAATCCTATTATAATGCTGGCTTGCTTCTGTTGACCTTAGAATCCTGGAAAAAGGGCTGGATGGGAATTCAGGAAGTCATCTAGTCAACCCCCTGCTCAGGGCAGGATCGAGCCTCTCTAATTTTGTTTTTCCAGCCACTCTTAAACATTTCGAAGTATGGGGATTCCATACCCTCTCTAGGTAATCTAGTCCAGTGCTGAATCACCTTCATAGCAGTAAAGTTCTTCATAATATCTAATTTAAATGTCCCTTATTGCAATTTAAAACGGTTACTTCTAATCCTGTCTGCTTTGACCCCCGCGAATTTTCTATCACCTTCTTTACATCCACTCTTCCAGTCTTTCAAGACTGAAAGCCTTTCTCAACTAAATAATTCCAGTTCTTCTAACCTTTTTTCATAATCATGTTTCCTAGACTTCCAGTCATTTTTGTTGCTATCCTCAGGAGTCTTTCTAATTCGTCTACAATCCTCTTATATCTGCTCTGAGATATGTATTCAATTGTTACCTGAATTGGTTGCAATCCATCTAAAGGCTACATTGTTTACACTGGGAGAGAGAGTCTCCTTTGGTCCTGTCTTATTACAGGAGCTGCTTGTACAAATTGCTCTTTGTTTTCAGACTTGCTGATTACAAGCAAGCATACTGCTACTAGCAAACCATTCATACAGAAATTTCTGTAGCCTGCCAGAAAGTGTTCAAACATGACTCTTACTGAAAGCTATGGAGGGGGTTGTGTATTTTTTTTTATTTCAGTTATGTACTTGATGCCAAGGTGAGTGTAATTCCAGTTTCAGAAAAGCTGTTTTATTGTCCCTCTCTTAACAAATAAAAGCAGTAGCCTAATCAGTTTCCAAAGGTGAAATTTTATTCCTGGAGAATACATTATGAGCAACTTCTTCAAATAGTTGTCTATGTGGATTCCACTCTTGATGTACATGTGAGCAGCACTGGATTCCTTTGGACATCAGGTTTCATTAGGGCCATACCTGTGCTCTAACTGTCCTAGTGCCCGTTTACACAAGGGCACAAAGAATGGAATGAGCTAAACGTGTCAGATTTTATTAACACTTGTGATAGCAAGACAAAACCCATGGCAGTATTTGCCTGTTTATCTGTGGTTTTCTTGCTGTTAATGATTGGATACAGTTTGGCCATTGATTTTTGGATATGATCATGAACAACATCTGACTGGAGGTCCTGGTGGCAACATAGTGGGCTTACTTTTGGTGGGGTAGCTCCTATAAAATAACACGGTGTTATAACCCCCAGAGTGAGGTCAATATATAAGGCACCTCAAAACCCTAATCGCCACTGCCCTTTAGGCAACTTCTTGGCTAGAGAAAGGCTAAGGGACGTCACAAAAGCTCCCTTGTTGAGGCATTAGATAGTCAGCAGCAGTTTTCATTTGTTGCTCTCTGGCAGAAGCTACAATCATCGAGGCACTAAACGTTTGGATTTGGTCTGGTCTTTGGATTCTCGTCTCAGTGGTCTAAAGAGGGAATGGTAACTAGGACCAATGGTCACAAGTTACTGGAGAGCAGGTTTAGGTTGGACATTAGGAAACACTACCTCACAGTTAGGGTGGCTAGGATGTGGAACCGGCTTCCTAGGGAAGTTGGTCTTGCTCCTACCTTGGGCATCTTTAAGAGTAGATTAGATAGGTATTTGGCTGGGGTCCTATGACCCTGGCACTCGTTCCTGCCGTTGGCAGGGGGTCAGACTTGATGGCCTGCTCTAGGCCCCTTCTGACCCTAGGTACTATGATACTATGATATGTCTTGAGCATCTTCCACTCTTCCGTACTTTCGCTGAGGTGTATGTATTGAAGGTCTTAGTGTGATAATTGCGGGACTATGTGCAAGCAGATTCATCAGACACCTGAATAGACCTCTTATGAGTATGCCATGGATCGATAGTTGCCTATTAGCCATTGATTTTTACTGCCCCCTATTTCTGTTTTTCAGAGATGGCATTCCTGTACAGTACCAGCTGATAAGGTGCAAATCAAGCCTCCTGAATTAAGATGTAACTCTTCTTCCACTCAGTGCTTGGCACTTTAAATGTTTTTTTTGTTGGTGTTTTTGTTGTTGTTTTTTTTTGGGGGGGGGTTGATTTAGGAGGAAGACATTTATCTGTTGCTTCATCTGCCACCCTTCCTAAGCACACTAAGATCAGAGAGACATGCCTAATGTTGTTTTTTCTAGAGTTCTGTATGAAAGTCTTTCCACATAAAGCTCCTTTTCTTCCTCAGATCTTCCTCAGTTAGTTGTTATTCCATGCTAGGATCCAGGCATGCAACATCTGAGACTCCCAGTGCTTAAATCTGATCCACATGTGAATAACTTTGAGCAAAGGAAAGAAGGGGCATATTCTGTTTCTTTTTCAGATCAGCAGAATTAAGGCACAAGAGTCTACATGTTAGGATTGCTTCAAACTCTACTGCTGAAGAGCAGCCAATAATTAAATAGCCTATGATGGGTGCCCCTCTGTAACCAGTAAAGATCCCAGAGTGCCTGTGGCACTGCTTAAGTCTTTCTTCCCAATATTTCAACTATCTTTAGCACTTAGAACCATGGTACTTATTGGTATCCAAAGATTATTCCCTTTGGCAGTCATGGCCTGCTTGGTACTGTAGACCTGATAGGGGGTTTCCACTTGCTGGGTCATAGAGCATCATCTATACTAAATGGGGTTTCATTTGCTGAATTTACAATATTGTGTGTCATAGTTAATTAGTTTATACTACTTGCTTTCTCCATCTGGGCTACTAGAAAAGGGAGCCACCTACCAACTGCAGGATATTTATTTATGCCTACCTTTGTCACCTGATCAACTGCCTTCCTTTCCCCTCTGTGAATACAATACTGGGAATCAGAGGGGGACTCTATTCTTTAAGCAGCAACATAAGAATTAAGCTGTTAGCATCCTAATTTTTCCTACTGTGTAGTGACAAGCAAGGTCTTCCTGTATCATACATAATTTGCAGGAGTCTTCTACTCACCATCTAGAAGTTAAAAATAAAGTATGTTCCAGCAAAGTTCAGCAGAGGCTAAATAATGGGTTTTGTAGAGAACATTTCTCAGTTAAACAGGAAGTGAAGAGATAGGCAGTGGTTACAATTCAGTGCTTTTTTGGTCCCTACATCACCAGTTTGAAATTCTGTGTATAAAGGAAGAGGGTTTGTGATGTGTGTGTTTGTATATAATAGATTACAAGAAGAGGCATGATGGTATCTGCTTTAGTGTGCAGAAACAAGTGACAAAGATGGATGTGTATGGGAGTAAGCAGGAAGAACTCTGACATTTTGTGGAGGGGGTAAATGGCATGGGGGAGAAAGGGGGAAGATGCAGTATTGACGAAAATGTAGTCTTCTGAATTCTGCATACTTGACATCAAAATAAGGTGCCAGTCATATGGATCTTCATACAAAGGTCTTTCTTCCTTCCATTTTTTAATCAGCAGTGCAATGAATGGTAACATTAAAAGGGTGTAGTTGGATGTTAGTATTATTGTCTTAAGGTGGATGGAATTGCAGGTCCATCTCAGCTCCTGTTGCAGAGTTGGGCAGGCATTGCATTGATAACTTTGGGTTCATAGGCTAAGAATTTCATATTCTGCTACAATCTAGATACTTTTAAAAAAGAAATCTTATGCTTGCAAAGAAAACTTTTAACTTGGACTTAGTGCCAGGTTGTCTGAGTCCATGGCCCTGAGCTCTGCACTGGCACTTTTGAACTATGAAGTAATAACTCTGGAGTCTAGTGAAGGGAGAAATGGGTTCAGACATGTGAGGGCCCCAGCTTAGACTTGGGTTTGGGTCCATCTCTGCTACTAAGCATGTGAGCTTAGGAATGTCATTAGCTGAAGTTCTTCCACTTTGGTCTCTGTAAGATGGGGAAGAAAACCTCCTCCTACTTTTGAGCTTAGTATTTAAAATTTTCTAAATATTAAGCCTTGTCTGATTTGTCCTTAGAAGGAGGAAGAAGGAGAATGTATTTGTCCACATTAGCGGAAGCTGCTGTGAGTTAGGGTTAAGAAACTGCGTGTGTATCTGTACAGGGTAGCTGAGGATGGAAGCTCTGCCCAACCTTTTATCGAGAGCTCCTAAACCTGCTTCCTGTCCTTCCTGCTTGCATAGTCAAGCAGGAAACGCTGAATGGTTTCAGAGAGAATGAAACCAATTGTGTGTTAGGACCAAACTGTGTAATTAAAATATTTCCACTTTTCATAATCTGAAGAAAACAAAAGTAAACACTGTAAAAGTTTCTTGGCTCCTCCTTTGGCTGTGTGCTTGAAGAGCTTAAGGCATTTTGACTAATAGGATCGTAGCATGCAAATGATACGGAAGAAGGTGGTGCCTGGCTGACCCAGCTGTGATGCTGTAGTGTAAACTTTTAATTTGGTGGAGTTTCCCACAAGGGCAACAGAGTAACCTAAGGAAGAAGAGAGCTGAGTTGCACTACTCATGCTTCTGAATAGATGAGTAAGTAAATACTGTAATTGTCTGTTGGTCAGGCCCAGATCATTGACAATTTTACAATCTGAAAGGGAAAATTCAGCACTCTAATTTAAGATATGTCCTGTAAACTAAAGTTAATGAATATTAGCATAGGTTATTCTGGCATTCAAAATGACTTTTTGTAATAGTGTTAATCAAACAATATGGTATTGGGTTAGTGAATCGCCTCCTTTCTTCCTAATCTATTTAATTTACTCGTTTTTCTTGTTTACTTTTTAAAAATATTCCTTGCCCACATCTATATGCTTGCCCTTCTTTTCTCTTCAGAAATGAGTCGTAGGGGAAATATCACTGTGAACTTTATCCAACTGATTCTAGGTACAGAAGGCGCAGACAGAAGTACAGTTCCCTTGTCTAACTGATGGTGTTTCACCGAAAGTGCCATGAGTTAGACCAATCGTCCCAACCCAACAGACGTTAGCTGGTCGGTCAGGAGGGTGTGGGGGTTGAGCTCCAATTTGGAGTCAATCCAGGGAGAGAGTCTGCATCTCTGCAACCTTTTCTCTTAGTCTGGGCCCCCTCTTCTGGCTCCCTGTGCTGCCTCAGGATGGGAAGGGGGAGAAGGCAGGAGAGAGAGGTCTGTTCTGAGGTTTCCCCCGCCTGGGCTGCAGTGGGGAGGGGGTTGAGTGGACTGGAGCCCTCAACCTCAGGAAGGCTCAAGTCCACCTGCCTCACCTTTCAGCACCAGCTGGGCAATCCCCAGAATGAGCTCCCTCCACTCCCTTCCAGGCCTCTCATTCTAAAAGCAGTGCTGGGAGCAGACGCAAGTTAATGGAGATGCTCTGCTTTGAACTTCCTTCATCAGAACCCTCATGTAACCCTTTTAAAGCACTCTGCAACCGTGCACTTGTTTGGTCACAGCTGTAGAGCACTTTCAGGAGCCAGATCAGGTGAAAATTGTCACTTCTGTGTGCACCAATAATCTGCTTCCTCACCAATTTGGTAGGAGCATAAAGAAATAGTAAACTCCTAGTTGGGAATGCATCTTTAAGTGAATGTCATGCTCTTAATGTCTTTATCTAATGCTTAAGCAAACATTAGTTGGGCAATGGGTTTGGGAGCCCAGGTAATAGTGATACTTAAAACACACCTTATTCACATGGAAACAATGTAGGAAATCCTTTGAAATTTTTAAGAATGTTATCCCGAAATGAACAATTCTTGCTGGCATGACTTCAGTATTACATTTTTCATGTAAAAAGATTATAGATTTTGAACTAGTCAAATTTAAATGTGAAGTGTAGTTCCATGGATAGGAAACAAAATGGATACTCAGGTGACTGGGTTCTGCTCCTGGGTCTGCCATGAAATGACATGTCACCTTGAGGAAATCGCTTCGCTTCTTTTTGTCTGTTTGGCTGTTTGTCCGTGAGTTTTATAAACTCTCAAGAGCAAGGATTGTGTTTAGAAGCTGTACAAATGCACAGTGAAACTCAGTGCCTGTAGCCTAGTTTTGGCCCCTAGATACTACTGAGCACATTAATTCAAAGTTTGCCTGTATTACTGAAAAAAGATGGTCTGTGTATGATCTTGGTAATGTTTGAGCAATTGATAAATTTTTCAAAGCTATGAAGCTTTGCTGAAAGAAACAAAACTTTTGAAACCTAAACCAGAGCTGGCTCACTTTGCTAAGGGAGCAGGGCAAGGAAACTGCTTACAGCTGTATATACATCAACCCATTACCAACTAACTACTATGTATTAAGAGTTGCTTGGCTTGAAGTGTTGGCTTCAAGTTGAGTTTGTGTGCGTCTACATGAGACACTGCGGCAATGTAGCATCAGTGGGCTCATCCTGTGATGCCACTGCTACTGTGCAGTAGCAACAAGTTAGTGTGCAGTAACTCATTGCTAGTGTGTATGCGGTAGGGTTGGAAACAACCCATGCTAAAACAAGTACTGAATGACTGCACAGTAACAACTGTGTAGTCGGGCACATGTAGACACATCCTTTGACATAGAAGGTGAGAGAGAAAAAAAGGTGAAGAAACAACTCTTAGGAAAGAAAGGCATTGAAACAAAATGTAAGGTTAAGTATAATGTAAAAATCCTAGCATCTCTGCTTTTAACTTGTTCCAAATGTACCTACTATGCTATTAGACTTCTTGATTGTTTATCTCCTATTCAGAGTACTCTAGTGGGAATAAAACACTGCATTGAAAGTTGGGAGGCCTTGCATAAGATTTGTCAAGTCTTTGCTGGCCTCTGCATGCTAGATGAAGGGCCATGGTAGTGCAAAGGGGACACCAAAAAGGCCTTGATCTGACCAGGAGATGATTCTGTCGGGGCAGGGACTGAGGGCGATTTTGTTTTAGACCCCTTGATAAGCCCTGAATGTCAGAGGCAGGGTGAGGACATAGTCAAAGCACACAGTGTTATAGTGTTAGGATTAGGCTGCTGTAATTTACATAGGTCCTTAGGGAGACCTAAATTTGAGTTCCAGTCTGGCCCTTGGAGCTGCCTAAAATCAAGATCTTTGTGAACTGCCTGCTACTCCTTGCTCCAGCCCCAAGTTTTAAACTCTGAACTGATGTTGAGAATATGGCCAAGATAAAAATACCTATTTTAACTTGCTTGTCCTAACTGATCACCCCAGGTTTGCTGATGAAGACATACAGTGTTTGGAGATTTCCCTAATGTTTCTGCCTTCTGAAGGGTCAGTCCTACTCACCTGTAAATGATGCTGTCTGAACAGAATAGACATTAACCATTTAGCTTCTAGGCTGTTTCTCTGCTGGTCTGTGTTTTTGCAGTACCTAGTACAATTAAACACTCTTCTCGGTTAGTACTTAAGAATTACTAAATTCAGCACGCTCGATTAATTATGGATCCCAAAATGTTTTCCAAAAGAACCAGAGGATGCTCAAGTTTCTACCAAGTGAAGTCAGAACATAAGTATAAGAAGTGCTATACTGGGTCAGACCAGTGGTCCATCCAGCCCAGCATCCTGTCTCTGAAAGTGACAAGAATGGATGTGTTAGGGAGAGTATTGAAACAGGTATATCTGGAGTGATCTATCCCTTAATCATTACCCTTCCTGGCATCCACTATCACTGGTTAACCTATTTTTACTTTGACCTGTGAGTCCTTCACCAGACGCTTTCCTTTCCTGCAAAAATATAATCTTATACTGCACTTTCTAATTAAATCAAACCTAACTAAAGACCCTATGAAGTAAGTAAATAGAAAACTTCAGCTATTGGTGATGGTTAAGTTATGAAATGGGATTCAGGATTAGTGTATAAAGGATTGATATGAGAACTTGTTTGATAAATGACAGAAAGGTTTTATTTACTATGACTATTCAGTATTAAATGAGCCTACAGCAAAACAAGGTCCAGTATATTTAGCTGTAAAAGTGATAGTATCTCACCTATGTAGGCAAAGAGGCAGTCTTAGTCTTGTCAGCTTCTCCAGGCATGGATCTGTTCACCAGAAGATCAGATGGGTGCAGTAGCAGTTCTTGTTGGAATGATTTATCATTCTTGAAGCGTGCCCTGTTAGCTGCTTCATTCCTCTTTATATCCTTCTGCTCAGCATCTTCAAGGCATTCTTGTAGTTATGTAAATCGTGAGAGAAGGCCCAGGCAATAATTAACAGGAAATTCCTGTTAATCAAACTGTTCAATAGGGCTGTGTGAAAGAGCTGTTTTGATTTGGTTTTGGATTCAGCAGTTTTGAAGGACAGTGATTCATTTTGGTGTTTTGGATTGCCATCCTGTTTCATTTCAGCCAAATCTGTTTTGGAGATTTGGCTCCAGCAAATCTACTCCAAATCTGTTTCAAATGGCGTGCAAGCTTCACACAGCCCTACTGCCCAGCCAGGCAGGGCTGCAGGGCCCCAGCAGGGAGCAGGGCAGGGCTGTAGGTAGTTCATCTTGGGGAGGGGAAGGGCTGCTGCCCTCCATGCGGGTGAGGAGACCCCCCCCACAGATCTCTGATCCCTGTCACAGGGCAGGAAAGCAGCACAGATCAGCAAGCAAGCCTGCTGGTCCTTGCTGTGTGACTCGGCTCTGCAGGGAGCAGCGATCCACGCTGGGGGTCTCCTCACCACTGCTGCCTGTCCTGCGCAGCCCTGCATTTCCGGGGCAATGTGGGGTGGGCATTGGCGGTGAGGAGATCCCCAGCACAGATCTTGGATCCCTGCAGAGCCAGGTTGTGTGGCAGGGCAGCAGTGTACAGCTGTTTCCTTGCAAACCCGGCTCCAAAAGTCCAAAATTTTCCAAAACATTTCCAAAATGCTTCAGATGCCTCATTTTGTTTTGGAGATGTTTCAAAGCCTTCCATTTCAATTTGGATTCGGTATTTTGGGCACTAAAATGGCAGCCAAAATTTTGCACAACACTACTGTTTGTTATTGGTTATCAGAAAGTCCCAATTTTGATTGAATTACCTCCCTCAATAACAGGAGGGTTATCAATTTCTACTGACTTGGAATATATGAAGAAATTGATGAACAACCAGGAAAAACACAAAGTTTTTGAGGAGTTGTCCTTGGAAGATCAAGGGAACCTCTGAGGCAAAACAAAAGTAAATCAGGAGTAGACGCCTATTAAAACCACATATGGAGAATGTCTCTTCCTGCTTACAAGCATGAGTTATTTGCAAAGAAATATTTACTATAATAATAACTCGAGAATAGACATTTCATACAGTCACCAGACACATAGGAGCCTGCTTAAAATCATCATAATAAGATAAGCTGAAAGTGATGCCTCATTATTCCTTTTCAGAAGGTCCAGCCACAAGCTTACATCCTCTTGCACTATGCAATTGTCATCACTATTTTGTATTTTAACTTTTGTGAGTAGTCCCAGCTCAGCTTAAGCTTCACAGTCATCAATGACTTGTAGTGCTTCTGGGATAGACCACATAATCTGTGAAACTCTTCACAGCAGTAATATATAATAGATGAACAGGCCATGGACAAAAATACTGTATCAATTTCAATTTTAATTTATTAAGGATTCTGGCTAAATGCCATGCGCCTGAAAACAACATAATACATATATGATCATAATATAAATAAGTTCGAACTAAGTAACTGAACTACAAATATTATACTAAAAATAGAGCTCACTAACAGAAAAACATTAATATAAATACAGTAGTAAATCAAGACATGAATCTATAATATTGTACATTGATTCATAATAGAGATAATCAAATCTAATGTTAAAATGTATCACTCATCAGTAATAAAGAATAACTCTAATCACCTCCGCCTTGTAAGCAAAAATTGCAAGACAGTTTTCTAAATTTTGTTTGCTGTATGCTGTAAAAGCCAGATTAATTTCTGTTTGAAAAATGCATCAATTTCTGCAAGAACAGTAGTAAATAAGTTCTCGTCATTATATAAAGAACGTCCTAAAACATAGTGGATAGTATCTTCCAAAACTCCTAGACAGCCTGGACAACATCTTTTAGCCCTTGGAATGGAAAATCTATGTCCAGTCAGAACAGCTGTGGGCATCTGTTCACTCCTGAATCTAGTTGAAGACGGTCCTTATTTATTATTGAGATCCAACTGTAAATGCCTTCCCCCACCAATCTAATTTCCAAAGGGTATATAAAGGGGCAATACAAGTAACCCTAACCACTGTAAAATCACTCTGCCTGACAATATTTCGTATCCTCTGGAAAACCTGAACCTTTTCTAGTGGGGAGGAAAATCTTTCATTATCTTTGAGATAGTATCCCATCCCAGAAAGTCCAAAAGAAATACTGTATCTAATATAACTATCAAGGATTTAGAAAGCGTGTAATTAATTGAATTGGCACAGGGGTCAAGGCAGTCTTTTTACAAAGTTTCCCAAAATCTTTGATGACAATATCTTGGCAAGATGGTGGTTATATGACCAGCAATTCATAGTGTTCTAAATCCTATTGGGCACTGGTTCAGCACAGACTTTGCTGGTACAGTGTCATCTTTTGAATCACTGCTGACACCACCTTCTGCAGCTGGGTTTCACAAACACATTTTCTATTCGAAAGCTAAGCCATGGTGCATTGATAAATCTTATGGGATCTGGTTGCAAGATGAGTTGGCTTCCACTGGGAATCTTCACTGTTCTCCATCAGCTCCCATAGGATTTTTTGCTGACTCTAGAGGCAGTTTGATTTATCCCCAAGAGAAGGAGCTCAGAGCAGCACAGAAAGATGAAACCAGCCTGAAGGGGGAAAAACAGCCATTGCAGATAACAAGGTTATTTTAATTTTGCTTTGGAAAAACATCAAGTGGGAGCAAGTGATGCTTCTAAGTTCTGTCAGGCATAAAGACACTTTGAGCTGCATTGGAGACAGGGACACTGAGCATGAGGTGGCAAGGACCATGAGTGCAGGAGGGGACACAAGACAAAGCATTCATTAAAGGTTTTAAGGATTTGTAAATGTCTTTACTTAATATTTGAACTGCTGATTTTCTGTTTGTTAAACCCTGTTCTTTATGACTGAGTTTGATGTAGCCTAGCTGAAAAGAAGTACTGATTTATGCAGTAGTCCTAATTAACTACACTATCATGCGTCAGCTTGAGCTAATTACAATTTAAGTGCATTTTTAAAAACCCTCTTTCCAATCCAAATTGGTGCATATTAAATCTTATTTTCAACATTGTTTATTTATGATACATTAAAGAATGATTGTAAGTATATCCCATGTATTATTTAATAGTTCCAGGGCAGCCTAGATCAATCGAGCTGAGCTCTGTTGAAACGTGCTTAACACTAGATGGCATTATCTCACCAGAGAACATCTTGTTTGTACAAACCATCAAAAGTGATGGGCCAAATTGTGAGGTAAAGGAATCAAAGTTGATGTCACTTAAACACTTAAGAGACTGGAAGAGCAAATGCTGTATGCTAGCTCAAACTATTACTCCAAACTTGCAAATACAGAATTGCAGTCTGTTACCAATCTGTATAAACATAAATAAGTTGCTTTGGCCCAGTAAGATTTGCTGCTTTGCTTGTGAATATATTCTGTGTATCTTTTTTAATCTTAGTTCCCCCACTATCTTCAGTATTGCTGAAACCCTGATTTACTAGACCTCACTTTCATAAATCTTGAGACCTTGTAATATCAGGTGGTATTCTAGGTGCTCAAATATTTCGCAAAATCAGGTCCATCTTGTTTTGCCTAGGAGTTGTTTCGAGAGAGAAAGCTATGAGATGCAATACAAATATTCTATAGTTAAAGAGACATACACATTAAAAGGTGTGTTTTCTAGGGCTGTGCAAAATTTTGCCACCAGTTTTGTTTTGAGGCTGTTTCGACCTGTTTCAAGGTGGAAACAGCAAAATCGAAACAAAACAGATATAGTCAAAACAGCCTCGAAACAAAACGAGGCAAGTTGAAATGTTTTGCCATTTTGATGCTGTTTTGATGTTTCACCCATAGGCTATAATGGGGAAGGTCAAAACAGTATATAACATTGTCATTTCTGTCCAGATTTGGATAAAATTTGCAGAAATAGTAGGCCCTTTTGAGGGCATAAAGTGTGTCAAGTTTCAAGGAGATAGGTTTAGGGAGTTCAGAGAAACCGAGCCCCAAAATCCTGAAAGCAAAACTCATGTCATGTACATGTGTTAAGCCATAGCAGGGTCAAAACTGCAGGTATGCTAGCCCCTGCTGAGGCCAGGAAGCCTACCAAGTTTCAAGGAAATAAGTGCAAGGGTTAGGGGGAAATGCATCTCAAGCTGCGGACAAGCAAAACTCATGGCATGGGTAACGTTGTGTGTGTTAAGGCTCAGTAGGGTGAAAGCTGCAGGCCTGCTAGCCCCTGCTGCGGACACAAAGACTGCTAGCTGTCAAGGAGATAGGTGCAGGGGGGTCGTGGGGCCCTGCACCCCTAGCACTGACAGGCAAAACTCATGACATGGGTGCTTGTGCAACTGCTGCCTCATCAGGCAGCAGGGCTGAAGATCCCCCATCACTTATCACCAAGACCTGAGGTTCATCGCTTATCACCAATTGACCACAGTATGAACATGAGTTGGCAGTGGGATGCTGTAGCCAGAAGGGCCAACCATACCCTGGTATGCATCAATTGATGCATTTCCAGCAAAACCATTGCAAAGTAGTGATTCTCCTGCTCTTCTCAGCATTGGTGAGACTGCAGCTGGAGTACTGCATCCAGTTCTGGGCTCTGCACCTTAACAAGGATGTGGTAAATCTTGAGAGAGTCCAGAGACGGGCTACCCATATGATCAGAGACTTGCATGGCAAGCCATACAAGGAAAGGCTGAGGGACCTGGGACTCTTCAGCCTGAAGAAGAGAAGGCTGAGAGGGGACTTGGTAGTAGCTTACCGCTACATCAGAAGCGTACGTCTAGGGTTTGGTGAACTACTGTTCACAGGGCACCCTTGGAGAAAACTAGGAGTAATGGTCAGTCTGGACACCCTAGTTGTGATGTAGTTTTTCCTAATGTTGAGTCTGAAATGAATCTGAAACAATCTTCCAGGAATTTATGTGCAGGGGCTTGGGGGGAACTGCACCCCAAATTCTTGAAAGCAAAATGCATGTCACATGTATGTGTCAAGCCACAGTGGGGTCAAAACTGCAGGGGTGGTAGACCCTAGTGAGGCCACAGAGCATGCCAAGTTTCAAGAAGATAGGTGTAGGGGTTTGGTGGGGATCTGCACTGCGAGCTGCTGACAGGCAGAACTCGTGACACAGATGATCCTGTGTGTGTTAACGCGCAGCACGCTGAAAACTGCAGGAGTAGTGGCCCCTGCTCAGGCCACAAAGCCTGCCAGCTGTCAAGGAGATAGGTGTAGGAGGGTTCTGGGGCCCTGCACCCCTAGCTACTGACAGACAAAACTTGTGACATGGGTGCTTGGGCAACTGACTGTCTACTTCGGGGCACTTGATTGTCTGCATTGATTATTTCCTCTGCTTAGTCTGTGGTTTTGTAGGTGTTAATCCATGCTCGTTAACTTGTTATGTAGTAGCTAGGTATTGTGTATTGAGCTGGTCCCTGAGTGAATCATGATTAATTGGGAACTGGTAACACTGTAACTTAGCAGCCAGGCCTGCAGTAGTCCCCCCATCCCTGTGCCCCAAGACGGACACAGTTCCGCAAGCACCCCTGTCACAAGTTTTGCTGGTCCACAGCTTGAAGTGCAGTTTCCCCCAAACTCCTGCACTTATCTCCTTGAAACTTGGCAGGCTTTATGGCCTCAGCAGGGGCTACCACCCCTGCAGGTTTGACCGTATTGTGGTTTAACACATACACGTGACATGAGCTTTGCTTTCAAGAATTTGGCATGCAGTTCCTCCCAAACCCCTGCACTGATCTTCTTGAAACTTAGCAGGCTTCATGGGCTCAGCAGGGGCTAGCAAGCCTTCAGTTTTAACTCCACTGTGTCTTAACACATACATGACACAAGTTTTGCTTTCAGGATTTTGGGGTACAGTTGCTCTGAACCCCCTGCACCTATCTCCTTGAAGCTTGGCACACCTCCTGCCCTTAGAAGGGGCTACAATTCTTGGAAATTTCATCCAAGTCTGGCCAGAAATGATAAAGTTATAGCGTGTTTCGACCTTCCATATTATATTCTATGGGTGAAACGTCGAAATGGCAAAATGTTTTGACAGAATAAAATGGAACAGCCATTTCAACTTGAAACAAAAGTTGAAACAAAACACTGTTCTGTTGAAACATCAAAACGCTGATCGAAATGGAATGCTTCCATTTCGCACAGCCCTAGTGTTTTCTACTTTTTATACATTCATAACAACACTGATATTCAGCAGCTTTACCTGCTTGTGATGTGTATGTGTGTATGCACTGCTCTTAATATCTCTATTTACATTACGGAAAAGATGTTCATTGACCGGAATTCTAAAAAGCAACTAATGACTTCAGTTACGTGCTGTGTGTCCAGCAGCAATACATCTATGTCACTGGAAAATCTTGGCCATTATGCCTACTTTCCAGTTGAGAGAATCTGCCACCTGTACAACAAAAAGAAACACTGTGTATTGTGGCAAGATTTTGATTTGCTTGTAGCCGTGTTGGTCTAAGGACATAGGCAGACAAGGTTCCTTGGGTGAATTTGATATCTTTTATTAGACCAACCCAAATGGTTGGAGAATAGTTATTACGCAAGCTTTCAGGTTCAAAAAGCCTTCGTCAGGCTAAGGAAGCTGCAGCGGTCGGTGCGTGCTCTTCCTGGATGGAATGAAAAGTAAAGAAGTCAGGGGCTGGCCTGGGGAGTCAGTTGCCACATTATAAGGTATCAAAAATCCAATGTCTATGTTTAGTCCATGATCTCTAGTATCCAGGAGGTTGATGAAATGGAGTTAATAGGCTCGCCTCTGGGAAATGTGTAAGTTTCCCTTGAGGATCAGGACTGAGAGATTGGAGAGAGAGTGGCCCTCCTGTGAGAAATGTGCCCCCAACCGTAACTGAGTGTTTCTGTCTTTGATGGATTTCCGGTGTGTGTTCATTCTGGTGCGCAGTTGTTGTTTGGTCTCTCCTTCATGTCTTCCATCAGGGCATTTGGTGCATTGGATAAGGTATATCACATTTCTGGAGGTGCAGCTGTAAGATCCAGGGATGCTGATGGCTCTGTTGTGGGGTGCAGTAATTGTGGAGATGGTGGAGATGTGTTGGCAGGTTTTGCATTTCTTGTCCTGGCACAGTCCGGATCCTTTTGGTGTGTTCTGGGCTTGAAGAAGTTTGCTTCTGGTGATGAGGTTGGCGAGGTTCGGTGCTTGTTTGAAAGGTGGCTCTGGGGAGATCTTTTTAAGAATAGGGTCTCTGTCTAGTATGCGTTGCAATTTTTTGAGGATTTTCCATACAGGTTCAAGGGAGGGGTGATAGGTCATAACCAGCGGTGTGCGATTTGTAGGGGTTTTTCTTCTGTACTACAGCAGTTCTTCAGGTGGTATCCACGTGGCTCTTTCAAACATGCGATCTACCTCTCTGGAGGAGCGTCTTTGCTGGGTGAAAGCCTTTTTAGGATTGGTGAGGTGGAGACCCCAGGTGTTCTCTTCAGTACAAATGTGGTGGTATCAAGGGCTTGGCTGTATATCACAGCTTGTTTGGTGTGTTTAGGGTGATTGCTGGTTCTGTGCAGATATATACGTTGGTCTGTGGGTTTCTTGTATAACGTGGTCTGTATTTTTCCGTTCTGGATACTGATCATTGTGTCTAAAAAGGAGATGTTGGTGCTGGAGTATTCTAGAGAAGGTCAGATGGAGGGATGAGGACTGTTGAATTTCTGAGGGAACTCAGTCAGAAATTGCAGGTTTTCAGTCTAAATGATCAAGATGTCATCGATGTATCTTAAGTATAGCAAGGGTTTGATGGTGCAGTTCTTGAGGAAGTCTTCTTCCAGGTGGCTCATAAAAAGGTTGGCATCCTGTGGGGCTATTTTAGTGCCCATAGCTGTTCCCATCATCTGGAGGAAGTGTTGGTTATTAGAAGTTAAATTGTTGTGTGTGAGGATGAAGTGTATAAGCTCAGTAATATCTTTGGACCTGTATTCTGGGTTGTAATCTTGTTCCTGTAGATATGTAAGGCAGGCTTGGATGCCATCCTGGTGTGGGATGTTGGTATATAGGCTGGTAATGTCCATG
>JAGPOW010001296.1:10369647-10387869 GCA_030014935.1 Caiman crocodilus | reverse complement strand
GAAGGGTTTTTGAACCCGAAAGCTTGCTTAATAACTATTCTCCAACCATTTGGGTTGGTCTAATAAAAGATGTCAAATTCACCCAAGGAACCTTGTCTGCCTATGTCCTTAGACCAACATGGCTACAACCCAATCCTTTGTACAAACTCGACTGGTGTTACAGTCAGGCATGTTGTTGCTAACCTGTTTGTTAACCTGGTTCAGCCTGAAGTTCTGAGTCTTCCCCAGTCTTGGGTAACCTAAAAACTGTCCCTTGCAAATGTTCCTTGTCCTTTTCCCAGATCATTATAATAAATATATTAAATGACCCTGGCCTATTCCCAAGATCATTAACAAATATATTAAATGACCCTGGTCCTAGTAGGAAACATTGAGGCCCTCTAACTTTTTCCCACAATGAAAATTAACTATTTATTCCTACTTTTTCTGTTTCTCAGCCAGTTTCTAATCCATGTCAAACTCTTTGCCTCTGATCCTATGCTTAATTGTAATAGCCTTTGGACTTTTTAAAAGTTCAAATTAATGAGAGGCAGAGATTTTTTAGGGTGGTATCTTTTACTGGATGATTGGAAGAGATTTTAGACAAGGTTTAAAGCACAAGGTACCCTTGCTTAAGTGTGGGGGGAAAGAGCAGGCACAGCTTGAGCTAGGTATTAGGTAGAATAGTGGAGCTCTCAACCTTTTGGCCCTGTAAGTCAGATGAGTTCTATGGGCTGGATCTGTGCGGTTGCTGCTCAGATCTACCCTTCCTCCCCTCTGAGATCTGACCCTGCACTACCCAGATCTGGACTTGTGCTGCCCAAATTGGGTCTGGCGCTTCCTGGTTCTGTTTCATCTGCCAGAATCCCACTTTATCCTACCCAGTGTACCTAATTTAGTGAGCAGGCCTATGCCGTCCAGCCCACAAGGCTCCCTGTGGGTCCAGAAATTTGGCGGCATGGAAGTGGCAATTAACACTGCCACCACTCTTCCACTGCCCAATTTTCAGATGTGTGAGGAGTCTGGTGGGCCAGATGACATGGCTCCACAAAAGCACCCCTAAGATAGAACAATGGCTTACATGTAACTCTATATGTAAATAAAGAGAGTTTGCTTCAAGGAATGGAGGAAAGCTGCCAAATAGGACCAAAGTAGTGGTGTCAGCAGTCCTCGTATTTGGAGAGAGTGCTGAAAAACAAGAGAAGAACAAGAGAAAGGACTGTGCATCACCATTTCAAACGGTAAAAACTTTAAAATTACAGCAAATATCTGGAGAAGCAAGCCTGCTATTTAACAAAAGTTTATGTCATGCCTTTCTGATTTAATTAGCCTACAAGGTGCAGATATGCCCTGCCTTCTGTCATTACAAAAAGTTTACCAGCTATCTTTGTTACTTTCTCTGCATTTCACAGATGCTAATGACCTTCTCCCTCTTGAATGGTTTTGCTTTTTTACCAATCAGTTTATCCTCTCCATTGCACTCCTTTCTTATTTTCTTCATTTATTGTTTTACTGGCAAAGTCTAAGAATTGTAATAGAGGGGTGAGGCACAATTTTCCTTTGCTGAAGCCATGCGCATTATGATTTTATCACATGATAAAATATGATTATCCTGGAATGTTATCATTCTGATTATCATTTCAATCCATTTATATGTACAGATATAAGGTGGTCTTTCTGCAATTCTCCAGTTAATTTCCAGTGCCTTTTTTAACACCTGTGAAACTTGCTATCCTCCAATCCTTTGGCATGACAGCTGATTTTCTTTTTTCTTTTAACAAGAGATTGTATACGTTTGCAGTAAGCTGAGCCATATGGCTCTTAAGTTCCAAGGTGAATAATCTTGGGGGTGGCTGATTTCTTGCTTTGAAATCTGTAAATTTCTTCCAGCATTTCTCCTTCTGACACCTCCATCTTTCATGGTATTTCATCTTTATTTATCAGAAACTGTGAGTTTGTAATAGGGATCTATATAAGGAGTGCCAAGCTGAGTGACTTATTAAATATAAGGAGATGTTTTCTGCACACATGGTGGTCAGGTTTGTCTGAAGTCTGCCGAGAAGGTTGTGGTGTGTATGTGTGTGTGATGTTTTGAAGTAATGATCACTGAAAAAGAAGAGTACTTTTTAATGTCCTAAAATGTTTCTGCAGTGTACAACCAGCCCAAGCCAATCTTCACATACTCTTGTGCACATCACTGAGATAATAGGGTGGAATTTAAAACACAATATTTCAATAAACATACTTGCAAAAATGATCTTATTTCTCTCTCTCTGACTGTGAACTCATCCTAACTGCTGTGAATGTGCTTGCCAACATAGCTAATATTTTGAATGAACAATTTGCACTAAACAATTGCATGATTTACCAGGCATAATTTTCTGCTCTTGACTGGCTGTCTGAAAGTTTTGCAGTATGAGAAGCATGCTCAGCAAACGCTGCTGTTAATACACAAGTCTCCCTGCTTACAAATTAACTTGAGTATTCATGGACAAAAAAACACAGCAAACAAAGCCACATTTGCCACTAGTAAACTCAAAGTGGTAAAAACAGGGTGGAACCGAAGAGCTTGTGGAAAGCTGCAAGCAGGTTCACAGTTTTTAACCAGCTTTAACTTCAGCACTTGCTCAATTAGTTAGCTTAGGCTACTGCATGAGGACCCCACCTCCTCCTCTTCTCTTCCATGGGATTTGGATTTATCTCTGCAGTGAAAACATTTGTTCGATAAGATGGAGGGCCTGCCCTGTATTTTTGCTTGATCATCAGATGACTTGTATTGATATAAGATGCACCTGTGCATTAACCTATAATAATGTGCATTAGCAAGAGGCACCAATATAAATTAATAGGAGCAAAGCAAGCCATTGAATGCAAAGGAGGCAGGGAGGTGCTTGATATTATCTGTAATGCCTCCATCCTAAGAGCTCTCCTTCCCTTTTTTCTGATCTTACTGTGGGTGAATTTTGATGGACTCTTTTCAGCCTCTGAATGACTTCTGTGGGGTGGGGAGTGGGGAATCTATGCTCCCTATAGGAGTGTTGGCTATCATTTTTGCAACCTTAATGGGCAACCAGCCCAGTATTTAAGAACTCTATCCTAAGCGCTTGTGCTCTGGACAGGAGGCTAAATACAATGGGGCAATACAACCCTCTGACTTTGCAATGCAAAGACCATAAACTAAAGGAAGCAGGGACTGATCCATGGGCTGATCCCGGATTTTGAAAATAGGGGTGGAGACTGCATGGCGCAGCCTCACATATAACTGGACGTCCTTGTCTCCAGTTAAAGAGGAACTAGAAGCTTTATGAATAGACTAAGGCCATATTTTCACTGTAAGGTCAGAGCAAAACCAAGTACGAGGACTGGCGCGTGCACTACTTGCTAGGTTACGGAGCAATGTTAGGAAAAAGGCAACAGACTGGGCAACCCAGAGGCAAAAGCTTATAGTTAGAGCACAGCATTACAAAAAATCAGGGCTGGGCGCGAACTCCGGAGATCACCCAGCGGCTCTCAACCTCGTTTGTACCAGGACCCGTTTGCAAACGTCAATGGCCAGTTCTCCCCCCAGGACCCCTCACTCCCGACCTGCTGCCCCTGCGTGGGGGGCAGGTGCGTGGCATACAGGGGCCCCCAGGCAACCCAAACCTGCTAGTCTGCAAGGGAAAAACCCTGGTTCCCCCATTTTTCTCCTTTAAAGGAGAATCCAGGTTCAAAGTGCGCTGACCCATTTTTCAAGCTTGCTCGCAACTCTTTCAGATGCTCTCGCCGGGCCAGGGCACAAGCGCGT
Organism: Caiman crocodilus; assembly: GCA_030014935.1. Taxonomy (NCBI): domain Eukaryota; kingdom Metazoa; phylum Chordata; order Crocodylia; family Alligatoridae; genus Caiman; species Caiman crocodilus. The sequence goes on along the minus strand of JAGPOW010001296.1, from coordinate 10,384,103 downwards.
CGGGCTTAGGCTGGGCGGGCGGGCGGGAAGCCGAGGGGCCCGGCGCTGCTGCCCCGCGGGTCGGGCCGGGCCGGGCCGGGCCGGGAGGGGGAGGAGGGAGGCGGCCCGGGCCGCGCCGTTTGCGGAAGCGGCGGCGCTGCCCCGCGGCGGCGGGAGCGGGTAAGCGGGGCCGGGCCGGGCCGCGCACGTGGGGAGAGAGGCGGCCGCTCCCGGACAGGCACTCTCCTTCCTCTCTCGGTTGTGCCCGGCTCGCTGCGCGCCGCGTCTGCGGGGGGTGCGAGCCGAGGAGGAGCGGCCGGCCCGGGCACCCGCTTGCAGTGTCAGACCCGGGACCTGGGTGAGAGAGGCGGCGGCGGCCCTCCTTCCTGCGCCGTGGCGGTGGGGGGAGCTGGACAGGGCTCCTGCGCGAGGCGCGGAGGGACGTGCCGCACGGCCGCGCGCGCTGGGAAGCGGAGCTGCTTTGGCTGGAGTGTGGGGGGGGGAGAGCAGCTTCCCAGCGCCAGACGCCGAGCGCATCTGCCCAACAGCTGTCTTGCCTTCAGTCACACACTGCTCTTGTGGGCACTCGAGAGGAGGGTCGTCTTGCCCCCCCTGCCTGGTTGAGAGAGAAGCAGGCTGCGGATGCAAGGCATTGAGGTGATCCGCTGAACAACGCCTTGCATTGGGAGCTGAGCTTTCCTTGGACCTGCTGCCTAGTTGGGGTAGGGTTAGACAGGCTTTCACATGCAAGGCACTGAGGTGACCGGCTGCAGTGCGTCCGTCTTGCATTCAGCTGGAGCGCATCTAGGGAGCGGGCTGGAGAAAAGCTGGGCTTTCCAATGCGGGGCGTTTTTTAGCGGGTCATGGTCTTGATCCGCTGCCTAGTTCAGAAAGTTAGACGAGCTTTCAAAGGTGACCTACGGAAGTATGTCTTGCGTTGGGAAGCTGAGCTTTTAGTGGACCCGCTGAGTGTTGGGATGGAGTCAAGGCGAGCTTTCTGAGGTGAGACATGCTTCTGTGGGGCACCTCCATGCTTGCATTTGGAAGCTTGTCCTAACTCTCTCCCAGCTATGCAGTGGGTCAAGGCAAGCTTTTGAACGCAAGGGGCGGAGGTGACCTGCTGAAGAATGTCTTGTATGTGAAAGCTTGTGACTCTATCCCAAGCAGAGGCGGCAAGCTTTTGAATCTAAGACTTCCTCCAGCAGGTCACCTCAATACCTTACTTCTGAAAGCTTGTCTTGACTGTATCCCAGATAGGCAGCGAGTGCAATACAAGCTCAGCTTCCCGATGCAAGATGTTCATCAACGGGTCCGTCCTCTCAATGCATTGCATTCAGAAGCTTGTTTCCACTCTATCCCAACTAGGCAGTAGGTCCAGTAAAGGTGTCATCTTAAGAAGTTCTTGCCTTTCTCACAATTCCTAGACCCTCACCGCTACGACATCCCTCTAACACTGTAACATCTCTTCCAGGAAGAGAAACTTGCCTCTGCTTGTTTTATTATAAAAAACAAACAAGCAACCCCTCCCCTCCAGCTCCACACGTTTGAAAACTTGTCTAACTGTCCCAACTATGCTGTGGGAGCAGTGAAAGCTATCGCCTAAGGGCCGTGCTGTATGTTTAAATTAAAGCTGGATAGCAACCAGTTATGGAATTGTTGCACATTTTCAAGCATTAACTTTATAGCTGGTTAGCTCCCTTTATAGCTGAATAGTGATTTTTTTTTTTTTTATGCTGTGAAAGTTACTTTGCACCTGTGGCTGGTCTAAATTTATTGCATGATTAACTAGTTAATTGTATAACTTATGTAAGCGTGTAGGAGGGGTCCTAAGAAATCCTTGCCTCTTGCATGGCATTGTGGGCTGATCATTGTGTTCAGTATAGGGTCAGACATCAGTAAACCCAACTTGGTTTCATCTACAAAAGCAATTCATCTTGTGATTCAGAAGAGATTTGTGCAGAAGGACTTAATTCATCAAGCAGCTTTGACTGCAGACTTTTCTTTAGTCTGCAAGGTAACACTGCTTCTCTCTCCTTTTCTCTGGGCCCCAACAAGCTTTTCATTTTGGTTTTGTTGAGTGTCGAATGGTAACTACATGGAGGAGCTAAGTGTACCTTGTTGGCCATTTTCCCCTCCATTTGGCCCAACTTAATTTTTTTTTCTTGTGGAGTTGCTCTCCACTGCCCTGTAAGGTTGGGATGGGGGGAGATTGTGAATCTTTTTTTTTAGACAAAGACAGCTAGTTAAACATCAGTTACAAACCTAGGTATGAAACATCCCTTTTATATCATGGACAGCTTAAAGTGGAGGCCCTGTTTCCTGGAGAAATTCCTCTTATGACGCTTTGTGGAGTTGGGCAGGGAACTTGTAAATGCTTTAGCTCCATGAACTCAAGAACTTCAATGAGCTTTTTGGCCTGGAGTTTGTTAGTATACAGTGTACAAGTGTACAGTGAGGCATAGGTCCCACTGGAGATGACACAATGCAGTGTTCTGGTGCAATAAAGGAGCAAAAAAGTGAGTCTGCTGCCTATATACAGGCTTCAGTCTTTTTTCTGTTGGACCATAAGGTTAGGAGGCATAGCTGGGCAGCTCCATGCCCTGAGCAGCCTTGAAAAACCCAGGGCAGCCTGAGCTGCCATGGTGCCACTACAGTTGTAGCTATCTGAGCACCCTTCCCTTCTCCCCGTCTCTTCCCACTGCCCCCTCCCCAGCCCCCCGCAGAGGCTATGCCCAGGGCTGCTCCCCTGGTTCCCCACTTTCTCCTTCCCACTTTAGGCTACTGCTCTTGCAGCAAACAATGGTGAGTGTGATCTGAGTGTGGAATCTGGGCGTGCTCCTTGTGAAGCGCTTGCACCGTCTCCCCCTGACATGAAGCCTGGATATTGGGTCCTGAGTTACGCTGGCTCACCTCACTTACGGAGGTGCAAGTAGACAACAGAACTGGTGCCACCCTGCATGACTGACTTGGTTATGAGAGATCCACATTTTACTTGAAGGTAGGAGTTGGGAGATCTCTGCACACACCTGTGTGGAGAGAATCTGGTTGAAACTCAACTGGAGATTGAGACTGTCTGCAGGCACAGATCTGTCCTGCTTTCCCATTCTCCCCTTTTCAGAAACACCAGTTCCAGGCCATATCTGATTTGATCCGCCCAGGAAATGGAAGACTTGCCACAGGGACAAATGTTTGATCACATTTTCAGGGTGACCTGTTCCAGTGCTTTACTAGCCTCCTAGTGAGAGAGTTGTGTCTGATATCTAACCTAAGCTTCCCTCGCTGCAACTTGAGACCACTGCTCCTTGTTGCCGTCGGTCACCACTGAAAACAATCCAGCTCCATCCTTTTTGGAACCACCCTTAAGGTAGTTGCAGGCTGCTATTAAATCCCTCCTCAGTCTTCTCTTCTTCAGACTAATAAACCCAGTTCTCAGCCTCTACTCAGAAATCATGCACCCCAGCCACCTAACCATTTTTGTTGCCTCCTGCTTGACTTTCCAGTTTATTCAGATCCTTTCTGGAGTGGAGGTGCGAGGGCCCAGAACTGGACACAGGACTCCAGCTGTTGCCTCCCCAGTGCCGAATAGAAGGGAATAAACACTTAACTCACTCTGCTGGCAATGCTTTTACTAATGCAGTCAAGTATGCTATTAGCCTCCTTTGCAATGAGGGCACGCCATTCAGTGTGCAGTATGGCACATATTCAGTGTATTGTCCACTGTAGCCCCCAGATCCTTTTCTGCAGAATTGCTACTTAGCCAGTCAGTCCCAGCCTGGACTGGTGCATGGGCTTGTTCTGTCCTAAATGCACAACTTTGGAGTTGTCTTTATTGGCTTACTGTCCTGGTGTCACGCAGAACAGTTCCTCTGGGTGAGATTTTGTATATAGTCAGAGAGAAGAACATTGCTGCTGCCTTGACAGCCTGGCACATATTTTTATAAGCTTGATTCTCCTACATCAAGCCAATTCCAACCACTCCCTCTTACCCATTCCCCTTTCCTATACATCAGCCTCTTCCTCTGTTCCCCACCCTTTAGCTGTTAGTCCATTGCCTTCCAAATTATTCTGTATCCACCTTCCCTTCTGGCTTTGAAACTTGTCTCTCCTTATTCCTCTCCTCCTTGCAGCCACTCCCCCTCATTCTTAGCAACTTCAAATGCCAGGGTGGCATCTCACTTGATCTTTCAGCTTCCTACCTTCTCCTTGTCACTGCCCTAAGATTTAGCCTTGCATAGATCTTCCCTTTAACTAAAATAGGCTTTTGCTTGTACTTTTCAGCCCTAGACATTGCTCCCTTCTCACCTCTTGATTGAGGTCTCTCTCTCTCTCGCTAACACCACTTCACCACCATCACTCCTTGATAGGTCAGTGGTTCCACAATCACCAGTTCATGTCCATATCCACTACATCTCTGTCATTCACATCCCCTCTCTTCTTTAAACCGTATTATCAGTTCAGCCCTCTCCACTGCCAGGAACTTTTCATGCACAAAGCAGTTGCTAAAATGCTATTTTGTATTCTTTAGTCTGACCATGCCATTTGCCCCAGTGGAGTCTGTAAGGGCTCCTTGCTCTCAGCCACGTCAAGCACATGTTTTGGTTCTTATCTTCTAGGCCCCTTCACTCCTTAGCAGTTTTTTATTTGTCTTGTCTATCATTTTGTCATGTTGCCTTGATTCTCTCTGCTCCAGAAATGTGATACCAACTTTTATCACCCATTGGTCTATTTCTTCCCAAAGCACCTTTGCATCCTTTTGTGCCATCTACCTTTCATGGGACGTCCTCCTCGAACAAGTTCATGACCTGCTTCCCAGCCCTTCAAATCCGTTTTCAGGGTAGCCCAACTATTTCACCAGGATGCCTTGGAAAACTAGAAACTTATTTGAGTTCATTTATGTTAGTAGTGACTCTAGGTATTTCTCTGGCCAGCATAAGCACTTTTTCTCTTTGTAGTTTTTTGTATCTTTCCTTCCTTGTTCCTGCAAATAGCGTGGTTACACCCTCGGTCTGTCAGCTGTGCTTAGTGCAGAGATCAGTACTGCTTTCCTAATCTCGTTCACATATTTCCTTTGTTGCAGGTCTTCTACGTAGAAACGCAGCCTGAAGTTAGAGGCAGGTCCTATACCATCTATCATGGACCTAGGGGAAATCTTGTTCCATCCTCTTCAATGCCCAATAACATTAACATGCCTGTTTTTGTAGCGCACCATCACCTTAACGTTGAGGCTAAGTCACAGAAAGCAGCAAGTAGGAAGAGTTGCTATCCATCTTTTGCATCTTGATCACTCTTAGGTACCAAATGGTGGAATAGATCCTCTTCCCTTTTCATTAGGCCATCAGTCAACAAGTCCTCTGCTTGTTCAGGATGGTTCCCTAGAGACAGATGAAAGTGATCCACAGTTTCCAGTTTCCATGAGTAGATGCAAAAATAGATCCTCTAAAGTACCAGAGAGGTGTGCCCTGACTTCAAAAGAAATAAGTAAAAATCAGGCCGTGATAAAAGTGTATACTCCATCTGGACTATCCCAATCTACAGTTTAGGCCAAATACAAGAGCCAGAGTATACCCACTTATCAGTCTGGAGAAGCCAGTTACTCAGTGGAGAACAGTGGAGATACATTAGCAGGGGACTTGGTCCTCTGTCTGAAGTCCTTCTTATCTACTAGTTAGAATCTTCCTTATTCCCATTTGATTTTTATAAGGAGCCATTGTCATCTTCTGGATCTGGCAACATGTGGAGAGCTGTTACTGCGGTTTTCCTAGCCCAATAAGTAGACAGTAAGCTATTTTTTTTTAATTACAGTTAGAAAGACATTTTTCTTCTCTAATGTGTGAACTACAGTACTTTTTCATCCTTTGCCCATCTTTGCTGTTTTTTAATGATGTTAAACAACAAAATAAGACAACACTGAAAAAACATGAACAGAGACAAATGCTGAACATGAATTACAGATAATGTACAATTGGCAAAGATTTCTGGAGATGCAGCTTGATCATTAGCACTTATTCAAAGGGGGAGCAAAGGAAATAAAGACTCAGAGACTTCTGGACCCTGATGCTTACAAGCGCATGTCTGCTGATCATTTTCTCAAATCTCTGACCCTCTTTAACAAGCTTGTACACTAAGGGAAGGCTGCTGCTAGAACTATCAGCTACAAAGATCTATCATTTCCAAGACAGTGCAATCTGGATATTTCTTTCCCCCTACTCCCCGCCCCCCCCCTCCACTTTTTTTTTTTTGTCTTTTAAAGAAAATCTTAAAAGATATAGGGGACTAGGTTCAGGTCTTCAGAGGTATTTGAGTACTGAATTTCCTGTTTATTTCAGTGAGAACAAGGTGCCTAAACTCACATTTGAAGGTGTGGATCTGGGTGAGCTGGGAACAGATGTTAAGCCAGGCAGCTTTTCATCTCCAGGTTGCCCCTTTGAGCATGGTCCAGGCTGCAAATGAATGAATGTTGTTTTCATCTTGTGCTTATTGTTGCTCTTTGGCTTATCTAGGCAGTATTTGAACCATTCTAGGAAGGGTACATAACTTGTTCTCAAAGAGTATTAATTGAGGGCTCCGTGTCAGATTGGGAGGTAGTATAAAGTGGAGTTTTTCAGGTGGCTATCCTGGTACTGTTCTGTGAAGGTTACAGCAGAATATGAGTTAACACTGTGTTGTTGTATTCTGGCATGTACTAACATGAGTTTCTTATGAAAGTCATAAAAAGTAATTCTTCCGTTCAGTTCAATTCAGCACAATACTGGTTAGACTTTACCTGGAGAACTGTGTCTAGTTTTAGTTACCATGCTTCAAGGAAGATGTAGATAAATTGGAAAAGTCCAGAGGTGAACAACAAATGAATAGACATGGAGAAAACAAGAAATACAGGGTGCCTATACATACACAAGGATGAAGGGTGCTCCAGTGTACTGTAATTACAGCAAGTTGAAGCAGACTCACGTCTGCTGGAGCATGGTAATGTCATGCTCCAGCCAGCCTCTGCATTTCATGTATCAGTGTCCCCAAGCTTCAAAAAGGTGGTGGGGGTGTTTTATCTGAAGCTCGGTCAATAAACTTTAGTTCAAGTGCCCCCACTACCAGTTTGAAGTGTGGAGTTGCTGATGCATGACATGCTGTGGCACATTAATTGGAGTGCCTCTCGGAGCCACTCCAATTAATGTGCTGTCCCTACTACCCCCAGAGCATGTGTAAAAGTGCTCACAGTAAAAGATTGGAAGAGTTGGGATTATTTAGTCTACAGAAAGGAAGACTCCAAGGGGAAGCGTTTGAAAACTGCCTTCTAATACAAAAAGGTTTATTACAAAAGAACATGATGGTCAGCTATTCTTTGTGTCTGCATAGAGCAAGACAAGAAGTAATTGGCTTAAATTTCAGCAAGGAAGATTTTAGGACATTAGGAAACATTTTCTAACTGTATTAGTAGTTAAACCCTGGAATAAGTTACCTGGGGAAGTTGTAGAAGCTCTGTCAAAAGTTTTTAAGTGCAGGTTAGGCAGTCACTTGGCTGGAATACCTTGGGTAGCAATGATCTGCCCTGAGTACTGGTTTGGACTAGATGACCTTGTGAGATCCCTTCAAGACCTCTCCTCAATTTCTGCAATGTATTCTGGCATCCAGCAACAGCCTTCAGTATTCAGTCACATATGTGATAGACTTTCATCAATATTTCTTATGTTCCTCTTCCATCTCTCACAAAATGGTGAGACTTGGGTTACCAAGGTACCTGAAGTATATCAGCACCTCTGCGATTAGCTTTTTTGAGAGCAGGTTTTCAAAACTTCTGAATTTTCATGAAGGCACCTTGCTGAAGTGGCTGGATTGAGTTCACTACAAAGCTTACTGCTTTCAGCAGAAGCTGTAGGGCATTGAGCAAACATCTGGCCACTTCGGGGGGTGTCTTAAATGAGTACTGGGCTTTTCTGCTGTTTTACGTGTAAATAGTCTGTCTTGAGGTCAGGCTCCCCTCCACATTCTGGATAAATCATCCTGCTACCAAGGAGATCCTGGTTAGTCTGCAAATTGCAACTCTACCCTCCCCTCTTCTGCTTGAGTTCAGACTAACATAGCTAGCTACGGTAAAAACTGTTAACCGGCACTTTATTAGCCAGAAGACTATTAGTTGGCATCCAAGCAACACGGCAAAAGCGAAACCATAATTACCACTTCCAGAGGACTTCCTGTTTTGCCGCGGTGAGCTTTGTTTTTCTTCACCACTTTTTTGGCCCACAGCCCAGGGCAAAGCAGCCTGTGTGGGGGCCCCCCTCCCTATCCCCTGGCACACCGACGCCAGGGAGTGTGCCAGACGGTGCACTTTTGATTAACCAGAATATTTGATTAACTGCATCCCCCATTCCTAGAGGATGCCAGATAGCAGAGCTTTTACCATACCTCTCTCCTGCTCTTTTAATAGGTAGAAGCCTTCTGGGATGTCAGTCTGTTACCTCTAGGACTCAGTTCACTTGGTATATTTTCACACAGTTGTGGTAAAAAAAAAAAAAATCTTAATTATAATAACTGTAATAGATTTTAATAGGGTACAAAAGACAACACGGCAAAGCTCTTGGCTAATTGAGAAAATTGTCTTGTGCGAGTAGAAGACAGTCATTTTTCTGAGTGATATCATTTGCTAACCTGCCCATACTCAAAACGCATCCAATACCATAGGAGAAGGAAGTAACTTGTTTTTTTTTCTTTTTTTAGAAATATGAAAGGGAATAAATGCCAGACTAAGGAGAGGGAGAGGGGTCAATAGCTTTCCTGACTTATCCAGTTTTATGCAAGGATGAAACTTTGATTCTCCTTTACCGATCCAAGTCGAGAGGAATTTTGCCATTGATTTCAACAGAGCCAGATTCTTACTCCCTTCCATCCTGTGCTCAGGGGAAATTGAACAAAAAATGCTGCCTTAATATTGACTTTGATCATCTCGTTTATGTTGTAAGCAAGGGCCGACTGTATCAAGGGCCTGTGGAATTGTAAGCGTAAGACAAATGGGTAAAGGAGAATCAAGCTGTTTTAATGGAATTGTGTTACCGAATCAACACAACTACAGAGCACAAGTAGCTACCCTTATCTTTTGATTTCAGGCATCCTCCCACCAATGCTCTTTTACACTATATTGGTTTCTTAGCTCATTTTCTATTGTCACACAGTCTTTGAAAAGATCAAGATCCTTTGGGGAGATACTGTGGTTAGGGTGAAGGTACATTTTTTTTATCACTGTACAGAAATGACTTGTTCAGATAGACTTTCCTGCCACAGCAAATATGCAGCAAGCACAGAAGCAGACATATTAAAAAAAAAAAAAATGTCATCATGTAGACACAGGTTGTTAGGAGGTGGTATAGGGCTGTGTTGCTGTAGTGACTTGCTGCAGCACTGCAGAAGAGAAGCATACATTCTTCCATAGAGCTAGTCAGATCATTCCCCTATGCAGTCATTCATAGTAACTCTAGCCCAGGAATACAATGATGGTCTCTACTGTTAGACTGGCATGTTACAAGCATGTCTGCCATACCACATGCTTAGGCCATAGGAAATGTGCTGCTTTTCTAAAGTAACTGTCATTTCCCAACCATCTTCACTATTCCAGCAGAAAGATGAGTTGTTAAAACCTGGTCCTTGAGGCTAGTGATGAGATTTGTGCTCCACAATGGGTCTTGTCCTGTCCTCCTTTATTCAGAGGCGTTTCGCCATGGAGGTTAGCAAAGAAAGGAACAGGAACAGAAGTGGAGATTATGTAAGCCTACTTCCAGAACTAGTCTGACCAGTGTTCTTGTGAACAGGAAACAGACATTATAATTCCATTTGCAAACAGCAGTTAATCGAAAGTCCAGTAGGAATTCATAGCGATACACTGCTCCTTGTGATATATGAGTGTTTTAGCAGAGTTGAAGGACACACAACCAGCTAATCAAACACTGATAAGTCTGTGTGTAGACATTTTCCATGTCCTGGAGCCAAACCATACAGAACAAACAGCACTGAGGTCATTCTTACATCTCGTGTTCATAGGTAAAGAAAGCAATTTAAAAAACATGCCAGGCTTTATAGCAGCAGCAAACAACAGCCTACCAAGTGCGAGAGGTCTGGTCCTCACCCATATTGTCCTTTCTCACACATACTGTATAAATGAATTGGCAAAGAGTATGGAAGTGCCTGTAATAGGTCATTGACACAGCTGAAGATCAGATCCTTTGCTGCAATACGGTTCCATTGAAGCTGGTGATAGAGGCAGCAGCATTGCTCTGTTGAGGGCTTTTTTTGTTTATTTGTTCTAACAAAAAATAGACCTGTGATCAAAACGGAAGTTTAATTTGCATCCAGACTTTCAGTTGGGGTGAAATTTTGAATTTTGGTGAAAAGCTTGAAATCTGAAATGGTTTCAGTTATTATAAACTAAAGACATTTTAGATTTCATCCTTTTTGTTTGGTTTGGTTTGATTTTTGTTCTGTGTTTTAATAAAAAGTTCAAAAATGTTTATGGAAACTTATAGAAAAATACTTTCATTCCCCCCACCTGTATAAATGACCTATTAAGATATTTTAGTTGATGGACCTATGCCAGCTTTCATTGTGAAAGTCAATCACCTTATCCTTTATGTTGAAAAAAATTCATTTGAAATTAAAAGGAAGAAAAAACAACACTCATGGGAAGAGACGAGTGTTGTTTCAATAGCAGATATATGTCTAGTAGATTTAATATGCCTCAATCCATTCTTGTCAAGGGCCTACACTGCGTGTTACCTTTTCTAATAATGTAATTTTGTATTTTGAAGTTTCAAATTTGGATTTGCTACTTGGACCACTGTCATATAAACACATTATGAAATTGGAAGAACTCAACTTAATGTTGGTTTCACTTTGCTTGGAAGCATGTTTTGCTGCTGCCCCGTCTTCTGACCCTATTTGCATTATGTTCCTTGTGATAGATGACTTTATATCTTTCATTGAACGTGTTCTGTTTGGGGAAAAATTCGAAGTGATGGTGAAAGACCTAACACAAATTTATCTTCCCGGATATGTTGCTACTGTTAATGTCCTGACATCTAGAAAAACAAACGTTACTGCTACAAGTAGCGGCTGGAAGTCAATGACATGTTTGAAATGCATTGGGTTGCTCCTGGCTAGACTCGCTAGTGGATATACACTCATATCCTTTAAAGTTTACAGTGTAAATCACCACTAAGGACTCTTAGTGAAAAGGGCAGGAATTGTGAAGGGTAGGGACTCTGAAATATTTTTTCACTTTTGGAGGCATGTCAGGGATGAGATATGCTTGGGGACAGTGTTAGAAAAGGTAGCCCTGTAGAAGATTTTGTTTTCCCACCTTGCCAAATCAGCATTCCTTGCCTGTATTAAAATATATATATTTTTAGAGTGGTGTTATAATTTCTTCTTTCTCTAGCTTAAAATAAGACAGAGGGAGATTTCTTTTTTACATTGCCATGCATTGAACTTTATTTAATTGCTGAGATGCTCCTGATTTCCTTCTCAAAAATAATTAACTGCCTTAAACTGATTCTTTTAAATCAACCCATACTGTCCCCAACGATAAGAAATCCATTCCAAGCAGGTAGTGTTAGGGAACAAGGATTTTGCAGGGTATGCCTGGGAGAGCACTTAAATTTTACCCGAACAAGGGTTGCACTAACACCTTACAAGGAGCCCAGGAGAAGAGACTTCCACCCGAACATGGGCAGGCAATGTCTTTTTGGACTTGTGGGCAAGGAACATTGAGATCCAGAGATTTTCCTGAAAATTAAACCAAGACTCTGTGGATCAAGTGGAGCCTACGTGCTTGGGTTATAGTCTTGTTAGGCTCAGTTCAAAATTTTCCTCCATTTTGTTTTAATACTTCCTTTCTTCCTACAAGTTCCCCGTGTGGCCTTTGGCTGGGAAAAGTTTGGGTGCTCCCTGAATTTGGTGCATTACTCTCATCCTGTTCCAATCTAGATTAGGTGGGGGAGGTCTTCAGGGTCAGTGATGGGCTTCTGCACACAGACTGCCCAAAGCTCTTGGTAGCACTTCACAGTTATGCTTTCTGTGTGGCTCAGTTTCATGGATTCCCATCCAGAGACAAATAAGGAATGGAGTATGGGGCTCCTGCATCACTTTTACCAAAGGTTTTTTTTTAAAGAAATCTAGCCTACTTTGGATTCTTTAGTGCTGACCTATCCCTCGCCTTTGGTGGCGTCTGTTTTATTGTCCAGGTGCATTTACAAGCTAAGCCTAGAAATCACACACAAACCTAAGCAATACTTACGTGTTCGGAAAGTGATGCAAGACCATAACAACAGAAGTCCAGTGCTCATAAACTACTTTCAAAACGGCCAAAATGAGTTTAAGATTAATCTGGAGCGATGTAGTGTCAGATTGAACTAATTTAGATTAAATCGGGTTATTGAATTTCTGTCTCGGATCCCCTCCAGATTCAAGTTAACTCACAGTCCCCCAGTATTCCTCGCAACCCCCTCTCACAGGGTGGGCAAGCTAGTCTTGGCCCAAGCTGTCTGCCCCAGCTGGGCAGGGAGATGTGCTCTAGCATCCCCACAGCTTCTCATGAGAGTCACTGCAAGCAAGTGGCTGCATTTCTGGAATCAAAAGTGAAGGTTCACGTGGTTACCCGTTTAATCTATGGAGTTTAGACTAACCTGTGAAGACTGAATCAATTCAGCCTCAGGCTTTTTGGCTGTCTCTACTTAGCAATGAAGACTGGGAACTGTTAAGAGTAATACTGAATGAAAACTGAACAAATATTGTTTAATTCTAAAGAGGTGTTTTGGTCCTCTTGGGTACTTCAGACACTTTGGAGGGATACAAAACAGGAGAGTTGTGGTTGTGTAATGCTTTTGGTGTATCAAAATCTGGCCAAATGGTTGTTTTGGTTTTTTTACTCTTGTAATGATGTAAATAAGAAATAATGCCGTTGAAACCAAGCAAATGACTCTGATAGAAAGGCAATATCAAGACTTCAGTGAGGCCTGCTGGTTTTGCTGCCATTGATTTGTTTCCTCCTTTTGATTGTATTGCACTTGTGTCAGCCTGCTGCATGCGTAGCAAAGGATCCAAAGAAAAAATACCGAGCAATCTAAGGATAAACACTGCTTCTTTTTATGCATTGTCCACTAGTCTGACTGTGCAGTGGGTATGTGCTAACGGGAAATTATTTGGAAAGAAGAGTTTCCTGGACTTTCAGTTTGCTTTATCTCTAGTGTTAAACAAGCAGTGGTTTAAAGTAAACCCTGCTGAAATTTACAGAAGTTAGGTGTCATGAGCTGGTGTGTTACTGCATTATAGATGAAAGTGAGGGCACAGGAAGTGGGAAAGCAGTTATTCTCAGAAACAAAGCCAACCTTACTAGTGTCCAAAAGAAATTCAGAGGTGAAGCCAATTAAAGAAAAAAAATACAACAGCAACACAGGACTGGGTGCTGTATAATTGAGCAGCATGCTCGTGGTGGTCCAGCTCTGCAACAGAACCGTACTAATGCAGGGCTCTGTGTCCACAGACAATAAGGCAGGGATTGTTCTTTCTCTGCACAGGAGAAAGGTATTATTGAAGGGGTTGATTACTGGGAGGAAATTGCTTTCTTAGTTTAGAAGCTTCTTGGGACGAGCAGTGTGGCAGGAACACGTTCCAGTCATCAAGTCATAGTTTTAAAAGTGGCATTTGTTGCTTTTCCATTGTAACGTGAGGAATGGTATTGAGGAGGGAAAAATAAAAGAGTGCTTATCTGATCATTGGCTGTGAAAGCTATTTATTTCCTAAATGAATCCTTCGGAAATAACAGCCTGATTTTTTTTATTTTATTTTTTTCCCCCTAAAGATACAGAATGCTCACGACTCCAATGAATTGCAATTAGATCAATGAAAATTAAATTGAGATGGGGTATTGTTCTGAAAGATATGCTCTGATGTGAGCCGAGGTTATCAGCTTGTTGCTTAAATCAGGAGATGAAGGTAATGCCACTAACTCTTGCAATATTGGTGGTGAAGGGAATTTTTTTTTCCGGGTCTTGGCTGCTAGAGTATAAAGATCACAAGAGGATCTCAGTTTTCATTTTTTTTTTTTTTAAACTGCCTAACCCTTGTGGCTTTAGAAAGAGCTGAACAATGTGACTTAAGGGAAACCTGAAAGACTCAGAAAGCAACTAAAAAGGCCCCCATGGTTGGTTTGAAGAAAAAAGAAAAAAAAAGAAGCAGCAGCCCAAAACCTGATGATGACATTTTAGGCAAGACACATCCCTGGAGGGGTGGGGGAGGAGGGTTAGTTAATATGCTTTAAAAAAAAAAAAAATTCTGCCACTGCTGAAACTTCTTTAGCCTGACAAAGGGTTTTTGAACCCGAAAGCTTGCTTAATAACTTTTTCTCCAACTATTTGGGTTGGTCTAATAAAAGATATCAAATTCACCCAAGGAACCTTGTCTGCCTATGTCCTTAGGCCAACACGGCTACAACCTACACC
>JAGPOW010001296.1:10305866-10369547 GCA_030014935.1 Caiman crocodilus | reverse complement strand
TCCAACTATTTGGGTTGGTCTAATAAAAGATATCAAATTCACCCAAGGAACCTTGTCTGCCTATGTCCTTAGGCCAACACGGCTACAACCTACACCCCTGCCACCTGTGTCACACTCCCTTTACTTTGCAGGCTGGATCTGGCCTGTGGAGCCATGTCATTTGACCTGCAGGGCTCCTAGAAGAAGGGCCAGAGACTTGGGAGGCAGAGTAAGAGCGGGGTGGGGTCCACTGACAAAACCCACAGTACCACAGCCTCCTTGGGGGTATGTTTTGGTGAGGGTGGGGGAGGGCAAGTAAGGGCTGCATTTGTCCCTTCTGGCTCCTGGATGCTTGGTCCAGAGCCAGCTCCCACAGAGTCCTGTGGTTGGGTGGGTTTGATGTGCCTTCCCCAGGGGATCACAGTGGATCCTTCCAGACATAGCGCTGGGCATCCAACCTGTCTGAAAACTGGTTTGCAAAGAGGACTAGGCAGCTTGTAAGAAACGTCAAAGGTCCATATCCTTAGCTAGTGTTGGTTAGATCCATGTCAACTTACTCTGACTGATGACAGGGCCCATAAGTGGCAGGAGGAAATGTTATTTGGAGGGACTGAGCATTGCGGGGTGCGCCTGCCTGACCCCTGCTCCTCTCTCCCACAGGGCCATTGTGGGGGCCAGCGCACACTGGTGCTGTTTGCATGGTGGTGTGGAGCATGTGGCGGGGGCACTGGGCTAAGCTCTACAACAGTGGGGCACGGCGATTGTGCTGTCCCAGAAGCCATAAAATTAGTTTGAGGAGGTTAAGCACTATTAGACTTGGCCTTCTGCTGCCTACAACAGGGCCCATTCATATATATGTAGCCCAGTGTTTGCCGCGATATTGGGACCAGACAGTGGGAAGCCAAGTCTCTGCTGGATGGTTTTGGTCTGGGAGGGGCATGATCTGATTTTTTAAGCTGCCAGTAAGTTTTCTTTATTAGGTAAATGCTTAGAGCAATTTTTTCACTTTTGTCGAATGTGAAATAATTTTAAGGTATTCATCCAATAATATGTAGCACGCCACAGTTTTGATCTTTTTTGTTGTTACCAGTGTTTGCAAGGTATCAGAATACCTGAAAACTTGAGATACAAAAATCTAGGACTCTTGGTTCCAAAATGATATCTTTTATTAGAGCAACTGAGAAATTGCAAAAATATTATTTTTCTACAAGCTTTCTGGCTCAGGCTCCCTTCATCAGGCTCAGGGAAAGTTCAAGATGGTAAAAAGTCTCCATATGTAGTAAATCAACTTCATTTTTGCACAGAGGAAGCAAAAGCTGGAAAACTGTCCCTCTAGGTCCATGAGAGTCTCTTTGTGATCTTGCTCTTTGTTGTATAGATTGAGCAGGATTTCTTCTCTGGTGGTGTCAGGTGGCAGGCAGGGAAGTGTAGAAATCTTTCTTCTTGTTCAGCAGTGAAGTTTGTAATCCAAAATCGGGTAAAATTTGGCATCTTCCCTGTTTCAGGGATGTATGTGGTAGCTTCTGCTTCCTCCATGCAAAAATGAAGTTTATTTCCTACATATGGGGACTTTTTACCATCTTGAACTTTCCCTGAGCCTGATGGAGGGCACCATGAGCCCAAAAGCTTGCAGAAAAAGATTTTTTTTCAGTTTCTCAGTTGGTCTAATAAGAAGTATCATTTTGGAACCAAGAGCACATCTAGATTTTTGCATTTCTTTTTGTCTCAGACCAACACACCTACCACATACATCCTAGAGACACTGAGAGGAACAGCACCAGATGTGCTGGTTGCTCTAACTATTAAGGGTTTTCCATTAATTTAATTTTCTGCTGCATTGATTAAGCCAGGTGCCTTTTGCTTGCTGCATAGCTAGCACGTATGATATTTGCAAAAGGTGGAGCCCTTGTGATGTGCATGATTCTGTTTTATGGAGTAGAAGTATTTAGAAAGTAGGATGGTGTTCTAAAGACAATCAGTCTTTCATATGTCGAAAGGTAAATAATGTCATCAAACACAAGTTGCTTCCTTTTCTCCTACCTGTGTTTATCTGTTCCCATATTTCAGTTCCTTTGCACACCATTGGCTCTTCATTGGCAAAATAGTGTTTTGCTCTTTAAGCAAGTCTAGAGAACCCTTATGCAAATCACAGGACTTGACGTTCTTATTCCAAAAAGGAATTTGAACCATAAGGTCTTATTTTGATCACCTTTATCCTAGTGTCAATTGGAAGCAGCTCTGTCGAGGTCTAGAAGAATTTTGGCAGTAGAAAAGCAGCAGGGTGGGAGAGTCGTGCTCATGTCCTTTACCCCATATTCCCCTACAGGTTTGTTTCTTGGCCACTTGAAGTCCCATTGCAAAGATCTCCCCAAATTCTGTCTTGTCAGACACTACATCATCTGCAAATTCTGTGACCTTTGTTTCCCTAGAACAGTGATTCTCAACCAGGGTGCCCTGAGATCTTTTCAAGGTTGCTATGGGGTGCCACTCAATGTTAGCACTGCTTGCAAGTCTGCAAGCCATTTTTGAAAATCCTACCAGGGATTTGTCTGCAACTTTAGGTACCCAAGTACCTGGTGAAGCATGGCCCTGCATGGTTAAGATGAGTAGTCAGAAACAGAACTGGCGTGAAGTAGAACACCCCTGCAACATTGACTGCTGTGAAGAACCATACTTTCAAGCCACTCTCGCCAAGTTGGCTGAAGGTTACTGTTGGGTCATTGTGGTGCCTGCCACTTTAAGAGGCTTGAACAGGCTGTGGAGCAGCTGGCAGGTGCGGTGCAGCTAAATGAGGCAGTCACATGATCACAAGAGGGCTTCTGGAGGATGGGACTGGGCAGTCTCAGTATAAACCCAGGCCCTTCTGGACAGTTGCTACAGGGAGCCAGAGGGATAACACCGGTTCGTGGGTGGCTGCTGCTGCGATGCTCCCAGAACACCTGGCGGCTCAAGGTAGGAGCTATGGGGATGGAGGAGGTTCCAGATCCTGGGGAATGACCTGAAACTATACCCTGCTGGGGTAGGATGGTGTGGTGGGGCTGCTTGTGGCCCCAGGAAATGCTACAGCAGTGCCTCCCTAGTGAAAGGTTAGGATGGGGCCACATAGCCTCAGCCCCCACAACCTGGTGGATTACCCAGTAGAGGGGTCCAGGCATGTCATCAGACCTGAGACTCAAGGGGCATTAGTCCGAGAGCCCCAGTAAGGGGGCGGAGTAGTGGATGCAGTGTCACAGTCACACAAAGGCTTATGTTGTGCATAGTGACCAGTAAGTATTGGGAAACCCAATGAAGTAGCCCTCTAGGTTGCGTGGCTTTGAGTGATTACTGAACAATGCAATGAGGAGAAATGCTGTACACTCTCTCTAGCCTGTTTCATTTAAGGGACAGACATCCATGGGATACATAAACCACAGGTCTTCCTTAGATTTCCCCATTGATCCCAAGTAGAGGCCACTGCTGCATTCATATTTTAGTGACCTGTGCTGTGCTACTCCCCATGCTACTGCTGTTCTTGAGGTTCCAGTCACTGTTGGCTTTAGGTGAGTCTCTTGGTTTATATCAGTCAATGTGAGCTCAGTATTGGGCCCAGTTCTCTTTTTATTTTGCATTTCTGAAAAAAAACAGCCCCTGTTTCCTTAAAGGAAATCAAGCAGGTGTGAGCCTGCTGCCATGGTTTGGCATAGTTGTTTTCTAAATGTAGCTTTCTGCAAGTCTTCTTTTTGCACAGATGCTTCGTGTAAAGTATGGTCTTGATACAGAGGATACTGTTTGTATGGGAACACTTACATGGTTTTATCATATTTATTCTGCCTCCAAACCTTTGAAAATGAATACTTGCTACGTGTTAAAAAATATATGCTTTTCCAGAGGCTGTCGAAAAGGTTTTCCTTTTTCCATATCCAAAAATATCAACTCGACGTACAAAGAAAACGAATACTCTAGTTCTTATTGTTATAGTGAATTAGAAAAATTCAAAAGTCCATAAATACACTTTTCTTGCTCTTTTTCAGTTCCATGCATCTTATTTGAACGACGTATTCACTGACTCCATCAGCTTTTTCTGACCTTTTGTATGAATACACCATATTCCAAAAAGCTTAAATGACTACACGCAAACTACAGTCTTGGCATTAAATAATAAAAGGCAGCAAAAATACCAAGTGAGTACTTGTAGTGACTATAATTTATTCTTCCTTTTTTATTTGCCCGTACTTTTCATGCCTTCTTGTTCATGTCAATTAATTGTCTACATTTCTTATTAAATTGGCTAATTTTACTGTGAGAGTCTTTTTAGTCTTAGACTTTCCTTTCCTGATTCGGAATCCTATTTGCAGTGTTATCTAGTCCAGTCTATTAAAGGAAGAGATCATGGCAGGCATTTTCAAAAAGCTTTTTTAGTCTCCTATGCTTCACTGGCTAATTAAAGAGGTGGTTGCTAAGAGATGACAGAAAGCATCGTTGAGAGCCTGTGATGTACTCTTTTTCTTACCTTCGATGTACAGGTTTTGGATCAGAGTTTGAGAGTGAATGGGATGGCAGCATCCTAAAATACTTCTGTGACCAGACCTGCAAGGGACAGAATGGAGGGAGGCTGTGCTGGTCCTCAGTCACCAGGCGGTGTGGCCTGGAGTGGTACAGGAGGCCAAGACCCAGGACAACTAGATATGTTGGAGAAAGCACATGAGTTCTTTCAGACTTGTGATGTGGAAGGCAAAGGCTTCATCACTCGTCATGACATGCAGGTAAAGCAAAGCTGGCTGAGTAAAATGATGCAATGCAAAATTCCTAGGCTCCTAAAAGAGTTAATAAGGTGAGATCTGGTAACTTAAAAACTTAAGAAAAGATAAGCTAAAGAATAAGATATGCAATGTAAAAATAATAATAATAATGTTGTGGAACTAAGGGATGAATTTTTGTACTTTTCCCCCATACAAACCAGTGATTAAAATGGAAACAGAAAGAAAATATACTGTTTAAAAAATTCAAGGGAACTGAGACATTTTTGACTTAAAATGGGACATCTCCATCTCCTTCACTGGAATTACTTATACTATACCCTAGAATCAAGAATATATTTTGTTCATCTATTTTTCTCATAGACTTGTTTTTCTAACAAGTCACCTAAACCCAAACTATTGTTTTTGCTTTTCCATCACCATTGTACCCTACTTAGTACAAACAAATAACATTATGTTGTTCATATCCATGGATTCTAGTGTTAAGCAAATGTTTTGTTGAAGTATTTTTAAATTCAAGGGACTTGACTCTGATTTTTTTAAAGTATGTGGCAAAAGTGTATCGTACTTCACTGAGAACAGGATCAGGCCCATATTGTAGAGTTACTTATTAAGATGCATGTTCAATCCATAATTTTATGGAAACTAGCATCCTATTCAGTCAATTTCTTCAGTAGCTCACATCTGACGTGCAGAGTATTGCTTGGGTGTATTAATCAGCTTTTACTTTAGTGTTAATAGATGACAGTATCAGTTCATCTCCAAATTCTAAGAGCTAAAATGGCTTAAACAAAGTTTTAGGAACACTTCAAATCTTCAAGCTCAAAGACATTTCATTTGCCATGCTTTCCAACACACAGGACTTGCCTGTGTATAAAACACACTTCCCAAAAAAGGAACATAAAGTTATGGAAAGAGAGGTTTTTAATATAAATTTGGTTTGAATTTTGGTCCAATTTTATTACAGTGATTCAGTAATACAAGATGCACTTTAATTTTAGGCATACATTTTCATGGGGAAAAATGCATCTTTTACACAGGGAAAATATGAAAACAATAACAAATCCAATTAAAACAATACATATTATATAAAAACCAAAATTTGATGCTAACGTACTTGAGTTATTACTGTCTGCAGTTTTTTGTTGCAGGCCAATGTCCTTATGGATCTTTTACTTACCTGTTTTACTTATAGCTAGTGGAAATGTTAGAGCAGAGTTGTAGTTCTGATTACCCTCTGTATGCTCTCCCACTGGAGAAATTGAGCTCATAATACAACTTTGTGGGATTGGACCCTTAGGCAGTTTCTTCTATCATCATCCTATTTTACTGTAGTATAAGAAGTAAATATAACTGAGTCTGTAATACACATGAGGCTTTTCTTGTTTTTGAGTTTTACTAGTTGGTGTCTGCATGGGCATTTTAAAAGAGATTTACTTCCATTCGATTCTCTGTTTTTCTCTGAAAGGGAAAGCAGACCCCTGAGCTTGTAAGCTTTGGAAAGGGTGATGCAAACCCTGTTTGAATTGCAAAGAGAAGAATGCAATATTTTTCTTTGATTTCACAATGTGAGTTACTGTTTCAGGGTGGTTTAGCAGTTTGAGCTTTCTCTGTGAGTAAATGTCCAATATTAAAAATAAGAAAGAAAAGGTTTTGGGATTCAGTAACCTGAGGCCACTTGAAAGAGTGTTGCTTTATGCTCCCTTTTGCTTCCAGCTAAGAGGATTAAAGATTACATTTCAAAAACAACCCTTTTGCAAATAGTTGTTTGATGCTCCCCTCTCTTAACATCTGAGCGAACTGAGAGCAATTCTACCCACAACAGTGTAGTTACACAGATGTAAAAACAAGAAGGGATTAGTCTCTTTTCCCTTTGATTTTGTATTCTATCTGAAATGAAATGTTAAGCATTAAAAATATATAAGGCCTAGGAAACTAAAGTAGCAGTTCCAGCAACAGTATTAACTGAGACCCTTCAGTGAGCCTGGCCTGAAGTCAAAAGTAGTTTCTGAACATCCCCTCCAAATGTCCAGAGTAGGTGTAGTCTGCTGGTCATTTATAGATTCAGACTAGGGGAACTTTGCTGTCATTAATTAGGATCTCATTAAGGTCAATGGAACACAGATTTTTACCATATGTCCAAACCTGTGGGTCAGTTTCTGATCATATTTGTATACTCAGCAATTTCCAAAACTTTTTTCTTTGATTTCAATGATGTTACTACACTTGATCTGAGCCTTCAAGAGGCCGAGAAGCGATAACTGGGATCAAAACCTCTCCCTAGACTTAAATCTGTTGCTCAATGCACTTAGCCATATTAAGTGAAAGACCTCTGATGCTCAGAGAGTAGCACTTCTATTTTTCTGAAACTAAGTAGAAAGGAATTCACTTGATTAACTTAGCCAGGTTCACTCCCATGGTAGCTATTGGTATTTGACAGAATAATGATATTTTCTCCCTTGTTCTGAGCAGTTAGCCAAAATTGGGTGCCTTGCAGGGTTGTGTGTAAGTGAGACACTGTTCATGAGTCAAGCACGTTTCTGGGGCTTGTTCTGATGTATTTGCCCACAATGTGATCAAGGATTTCCTAAGCACGGTGGAAACAAGCAATTGCAGGCAATTTCCTTCCTCTGAAATCTGATGTTCCACTCCAGAGATGTCTGGGCCCAGGTAGTTCTGTCTCTGTGCTGCTGCTATTGCTTATGGCCGTTTTTACTCTGCTGGCTCAATCTCTCCTCCCATTACAGCTCACAGTGAGTATTCTGGCCTAGCATTCCTCAACCCATGGGTTGCAACCCAAAAGTGGGTCGCAAGAATATGTGAGAGGGCCGCAAACAAAACTGGATTAACGAACTTTAAAAATAGATTCTCCTTTAGAGGAGAAAAACCTTGGGAAAACCAATCCATCCAGGAAGAGCGCACACCAATTGCTGAAGCTTCCTTAGCATGACAAAGGGCTTTTGAACCCAAAAGCTTGCTTAATAACTATTCTCCAACCATTTGGGTTGGTCTAATAAAAGATATCAAATTCACCTAAGGAACCATGGGAAAACCATGGCGTTTCATTTGCAGGCTGGCAGAGTTCCAGCTTGCAAGGGTCTTATAGAGGCTGCTGGGGCTCTCCCCTGCCCCACACACCCACCCCTCGCCCCCACACAGTGGGTCGAGAGTGAGGGGTACTGGGTTGGGACTGGCTATCGATGTTAACATATGGGTCCTGGTACAAAAAATGTTGAGAACCACTAGCCAATGTGTTTGCAGCCAGGGAAGCCCTTGTGAATGCAGTGGATTCACCTTTCTCTCTGCTAATGCCTGGACAGTTGTCCTTATTGTCTTCTATTAAGGACATTGTTCTGCATTTCTGTGGAGTCTTTTTATATGAAGAACAGAAAGTCATTTGAACAGTTAGGGAGAGATTTGGGCTTTTTTTTTTTTTTGTGGCTGTGTTTACTTAAGAGGCAAGTACTAATCTGTCAGGCGACTCTGTAAAAATGGTTTGATGAGGTATTTGTCTCTGAGTGCATGTCCCCTCCCTTCAAAGCTATGACTATGAGTCATACAGACTTACCTGAGCTAGCTTTATATGAGCTGGTTCAGGTACAATAATGGTGTGGCCATAGAAAGTAATGGTGTGGCCACAGGAGCACCGGTGTTATGCTGTAGACTACAGGACCTGCTGAAGACCCTGACTATGTCATCTAGTCTCCGCTGATCATCTTACACAGGCTCCAAGCTAGCTTTTACATGGCATACTCTTAATGATTCCAGGGTGAAAACACCAAGCAAAACGCTTACTTGCTTTTTAATTCCCAGCAGTGCATAGTAGGCTTAGTATTTGCATCCCATTTGTGACCAAGGCGGTTTGAACCCCTTTTCCAGAAGAGCACTTTAAACACCAGGCTTTAGGATATACTGAGGTAACTCATAGTCTCCCCTATTTACACTGTTTCCCCATAGGTGAAATCCATAAATATTTATTGAGCCAAACAGAGAATGAGACTGTATGTTAGTAGGGAGTGTGCTTGTGCCTGTTCTAGTGTACAGGCATTTAAGTATTTAATGGGCACATCTACACACCATGCCGACTGCAGAGTAGTAGTGAGCTACTACACAGTCAGCGTCACCTGAAAGCCATTCAGTGATGCTGCCGCACAGCAACGCTGGTTACTACGCAGTCATTTAGCACTTGTTTATATGAGTACTAAATGAATCTGCAGGTAATGATTGTGTAGTCAGTCACCGAATCTACATGAGACACTATGTATTTAGGCATTTAATATGCAGTGGAACATCAACAGGAAAGGTTGAGGGTCATGCACCCTCCTCCCTACAGATAACCTGTGACCTAGTGATTAGGGAGGCCACTTCCTTTTGTTGCTGACCTGAGTTCATTTTGCCCCTCAGGCATGGGAAAGTTTTGAGCCCGAGTCTCCTGCTTCCTTGTTGAGCGTTTTAACCACTGGTCTGTTGCATAGAAAGAACTGCTGCTTCCTCCCCTTGCAGCCTTTGGTGTTATTGTTCTAACTGCCCCAAGCTGAAATGCTCAGACAGTTCTGCTACGACGTGGTTTATTAGGATGAACAGACCCTTTCGTCAGGCAACTTTTTGTTTGTTTTTCATTTCATTGAGAAAAATGGGAAACCATCTTTCAGGATTGTTGTTATTATTGATGTTGTTTTTGTTGTTGTTGCTTTCATTGCTGCTGCTGCTGTTCTTCTCAGTTTGCTGGCGAAACTGAAAAATCAGTCAGTGACGTGGCTCGAGAAATGAAACAGCTCGATCTTGTCCCATGGGAGACAAATTGAAGAAGAAAACAAGATGTTTCACTTTACAAATTAAAGTAGCAACTGCTGTGTTAATACATTTAGAAATACGATAAAATAATAACATTGAAAAATATATCATTAGATTCGAATAACATACAAGGCAGGCAAGGTTATTTGGGCAGGTGTGATATCTTTGATTAGATCAACCATATAGTTAGGCGTTGGGAGACTGCACATAAAGTTAAAAAGGATCGAATCAGACGATATAAAATAAAATGAAATACAAACGCATTTAAAAATAAAACAAAATGATAGACCATTAAAGAGCAATAATAATTAAATAAAAAAGTTAGAAATGTTAACACTGACTTGTTTAATTTTGACATTTTTCAAGGTTTTTCCAGAATTCTGATTTCACAGAATGCTTTGAAAATTCAACTGTTTCAAATGATGAAAGGATGAAAAAAGTAATTCAATAATATCCTATGAAATAGAAGTTGTGAATGTTGGCCGGTTTTAATAATGGCACTGTATCAGGGAGCCATTCCCAGACCTGTCTGATGTTGGCCCGACCCTCTGTTTCCGGGCTAATCACCCACCTTTCTTTCCTGCCGTGCCTTGATGGGAAAAATAATTATGATGTTACTCAGGATCCCAGCTGACTTCCTCCCTTGGGGCAGGGGGTTGTATTTGATGATCTTCTGACGTCTCTTCCAGCCCTAATGTCTATGAAATCTATGAAATCAAGCAGGAGGCTGCCCATTTACTACCCCAACACCAGGGATCACTATCCACCACTCCAAACCTTCCCTAAACATAGCGGTCCATGCCTTGCAGATAGTACGTACATAATATCACCTTTCATTCTTATTTGGCCTCGCACAGCCTCTCGTCCCTTTCTAACGCTGGGCTCTCTGCGGCCCTGCCTCTGTGCCTTCTCTGGCATAGAGTTCTCTCCAGCCCTGTCTCTGCACCTCCCTGGCGCTGGGCTCTCCGTAGCCTTATCTCCGTGCTCTCTCTGGCGCTGGGGTATACACCGCGGTGTGCCCCTATGAGGCCTCTTCCTCCCCAGTTAGCCCCATCACGGTCCACCAGAGTAAAATGCAACAGAAAAACCCGAGCCCCTGGGCTATAACATAACACAACAATCCAATTCTCACGTTCTCTCAAAAAATCCCTAAACTTCCCCCTTAGCATTGATGCCTTCTCAGCCTTAAATACCTTCAGGGTTCCTAGAGACCTAATATTCCATACAGGCAGCCAAACAGGCAACCAGACATCTGCACTGAACTTGTCTGCTTGAGCTCCTTCACTCTTGGCTGCTGCCAGAGGTCTGACTTCTGCCAGCCTCAGCCCTGGGACTTGTATGTGCCCAGAGCCCTGTCTCCTCCTGGTCAGCTGACCGGCCTGTGTGGTTGGGCTTTTAGCCCCTGCCCTTCTGGTGCTTGGTGTTTCTAAGGACTTTGGTCTTAAAGGGGTCGCCCTGCCTCCTAGTGACAGGGCTAGGGTTCCCTGTTACATGGGGCCAATCCTCATGATAACTTTTAGAGTTGTAATTCATGTCGGTTTAATCTGAGACTTGAACTGTTTCATGTAAGGATGTCAACAACTGTGCCGAGTCGGCATAGAGAAGACAGAAGAGTTTAGGATGGGAGATGTAAAGGGAACCAATAGCAATCATATTTTTCTAAAGATTTGGTTTAACTCATCAAAATTAGTTTGCTGTAGGGGTAGTTCCCCTCTTCTAAGTTTAATGTAATTTGCAATTGATACATAAAAGCCCCTCAGGGGAGAATAATGTATTAATGAAACTACATTTTTCATGCTTAAAAGAAAATGCAAAGAAGAAAGATAATGTGGAAAAACCGAAACATTTTATGTGAGAAACTTCTCCAGGTATTGAGCTAATGTTCTGAATTATTGGGGTTCTTGTTCTCCAGATTCTTCTCTAACACTTTTTTGTAATGCGTGGTGTACCTGAGGCATGGTTTCTCATTTCAGAGACTTCATGGGGAGTTGCCTCTTAGTCTAGAAGAGCTGGAGAAAGTTTTTGATACCCTGGATGCTGATGGCAATGGTTCACTTACCCCGGAGGAGTTCACTACAGGATTCAGTGAGTTTTGGAATGCAGATCCTTGTAAAGCTCTATGTGCTTTGTAAAGCGGTAATGCTTGGTACTTCACAGAGATAAGGAGACAATGTTCATAGTCTGAGGTCCTTCTAGCTTAGTTCTGAGGCATGGCCAAATACCCTGAGACTGACCCAAAGCATGCCAGGCATCATATAAAAGATAGCTGACTTGGCTACTGAAAGAAGTATAGCTGCGTCAGCACTAAGCTTGGTGCAGGCCTGTTTTACTCTTCGGAGAAGGTACTTCTGTGACTACAATATTAGCATACCCTGACCATAGTTCTGATCTGCCTTTATTAAAATATGTCCCCTATTAAACAATTGCATTCTGTCAGACTTCTGAGCGGGTACCCAAAACAGGTTTCACCATAAAAGCTACCAAAAAAAAGAACTTAATAGAGAATGCTGTTGAAGTACACTTGATCGAAAACTTTCCATCGGAAGTCTTTTTTCACAGAAAATCAGTTTTTAATTAACTGTTTTCACAAACAATATCTGTGGAAAAATTTAGATTTTTCATAAAACCCTTTTTATTACTTGAAGTTGGAAATCCAGCTAGGGTGCTTCCTGGATGCCATGGGCTGGATTCCACAGATTGTCCCAATTCTGGGGCAGGCAAAATACAGCCTGTGGGCCAAATCTGGCCCACCGTGCACTTCTTCATCTGACCTGTGGACACCCGCCAGCAAACTGCATCCTGCCCAGCCCTGCCGCCTATGAGGGTGGGAGCAAGGCACTTGCATATATACACACACCCCACAACGTATGTTCTTGTACATTACTTCCGCCTTCATGGGCGGAAGGGCTGGATCCAGCCAACAGCAGCTTCTGAGAAGGGCTGCTGCTTCTGCAGCCTCACGGGGGAACCTGCTTGGCTTCTCTGGCATCCTGTTTGTTCTGGGCAGCGGATAGGGAAGTGGCAGGGATGAAGTGGGGAGCTGCAGCTGGATGGGAGCAGGGAGCGTGGGGCTGGGGCTGGCGGCAGCGTGCAGCCTGCACCCTGGGGGCCAGCAGGACTGCAGAGCTTGGTTGGGCATGGTGTGGGTGTGAGGGAGAATGGGGAGATATGGTGACCCCCCACACATTCTCCAACAGGATGCAGAGCCTCCTCTGCCAGCAACACCAGCAGGCAGGGTGCTTGTGCTCTGCGCAGGCACTGGCTCCCACTAGTGCACAGCTTTAGCCAGTGCTGCGCTTGCGCTTGCGGTTGAAGAGCACAGCCTGCCTTGCCCGTCTCTATTGCAGGGGCTCCGCACAGCATGCATGCAGGTCCCATACTCAAGTGGCACTAGGGGAAGCCCCGCGCTGGAACCGGCTGCCTTCTGCCCTGTGCTGCACAGGTTCTGGGACTCTGCTGGAAGTGGAGGGGAGCTCTGGCCCCTACTTCCCTGCACAGCCCTGGGACCTATGCAGCAGGGAGCGGGGAAGGCAGCTGGCTCCAGTGTGGGGCTTCCCTTGGTGCTACGCAAGCTGCACACATGCCTCATGGAGCCCCTGTGATAGAAGTGGCCTGGGAAAGCTGTGCTCCTCGACCCCATGTGCAGCACTGGCTGGAGCCAAGCATTACTGGGTGCCAGCACCTGCATGGGACACAAGCATCCTGCGTGCCCTAGCCTGCTGCTGCTGCTGCTGGCAAAGGGGATTGTGCATTGTGTGGTGGGTCCCCACACTACCCCACCCTCCCTCACACCCCACAAACCTCACACACCCACCCCTTGTCTCCACAGCCCCCCAAATATACATACCCCCCAACATACCTTCCCCCATACCCCACCATATACACCGCCACCCATACCCCACACCCCCAGAGACCACATTCTTAAAAAATAAGATAACTTAAAAATAAGACCTTATTTTTTAGTTATTATGCAATTCCCCCTGTATACAGTACACAAACACAAATCACGAGAAATATTTTTGTAATAAAATTAAAATGTAGTAAGTGTTTGATGTTTAGTGCATGATTTGATTTGATTTGATTTTTTTTTTTTTGTTTCCAAGATGGTAACCCTCGTCTCCCAAAAGGAGTATTTCCAGGGGCTAAGGAGAGGGACTTCCAGTGGCAAGGGTTAGGAGGTGGCACTTCTAGTCCCAGTGTGGTGACTAGGGGCTGGGGCTGGGCTGCCCATGTGGCCCTCGACAGTTCACCAAAGCTCGTTAAGCAGCCCTCCAGCCAATATAGTTGCTTGCCCCGCTCTAGGCTAGGTAACATTTCTCAGGCTGTACCCTGGTAAAACATTCCCATGACCTATTGCCTCCTTTGTCCAAGAGGGATGGGGCTGTGGTACATCCCTGGAAGGTTAATTTGACCAAGGACAGGTGAGGCACCTAAGTTAGGAAGCTCTTGAGGAATTCAGGCAACTTCTCTAAATCAAAATGTTTTAATTTTTTAATCCTAAATTTCTACAGGGGAAAAAAAAACAATATTTTCCATGGGAAAACTTGCCCTCCCATCCCCAGCCTGCCCAGCCTTTTTTTTTCCTGGCCAGTTCTACTTAGAAAGGTTGATGCTGAAATTCTGTGGGGGGAAAGAAACATATTTTCAGAATATCTGTGGGGCTTGCTCAGGCTCCTAGTGGAAAAAATGATGATCTGGTTCATTTAGGACTGGGGTCTTGAAGATGAAAAAGAAATTGGTTGATCCAGGCAAAGAAGGATAAAGATGACATGGAAAGAGACATGGAGTCAGGAGTAGGGAAAGTGGTTGGAGAGCAGACAGAGAACAAGAAGGTGAGGAGGACCAAGTCAGAGCAGCAGTGTTGTATGTTTCATGATCTGGACTGGTGGTACTCAGCCTTTTGGCTCTGCAGGCTGGATGAATGGTCCAGGGCCAGCCCACATACTGAATGGAGTCCTGTGCATCAGAATCCAGCCTTCGGACCTGGCATTGGCACCACCTCCTCCCTGCCCTGCACTCCTGGATTGGGCCCCACGGGCTGGGCACTGTCACCCCCGCAGGCTGGGATTGGACTCTGGGGGTCTGATATCACACCTTTCGACTGGGATTGGGCCCCGGGGGCATTGCCCCCCATGTGCGGGGATCAGGTTCTGGGGCCCAGCATTGCCTGTGCCTGGCCCTATGTGCTGGGATTGTGACTGATCCACTGTACAGGGCTTGAGCTCCCCATGAGTCTGGAAGTTTAGCAGCAGGGGGATGGTGCTACTGCTCCCTGGCTGCCAAATGTCTAGACTCCTGGGCAGCCCAGTGGGCCAAATAACATGGTACGGCAGGCCAAATCTGGCCCGCAGAACAGTAAGGGTAACTGAATAATTGAGTCCAGTCATTTGCTATTGCAAGGAACCAAATTGCATATTATCTTTCATCAAATGATTGAGGTCTGACTTAGAAGTAGTTTGTTTTTTTTTTTATCCCCACTTCTCCCCCCTACTGCTCGCTGATAATTAGCTAGAAACCCTTTCATTTACCAGCCTGAATTTATTCGTGGTCAGTTCAAATTGTTTGTTTTTATTGCCACCATTGTTCTACAATTTAAGCTCGTCTCCCTACCTGGTGTTTTATTCCTATTCTGTTTTATAAAGAAGCAGACATATTCTGTGAGGCTTCATTTTGCTAGTTTAAATGGGCAAAGCTCTCTTATCTTCCATCCATTTATCTCTAACCATCCTCAAAGCCATTCTTTGCACCTGCTCCATTCTGAGTTCATCCTAACTGACCGTGAGTGAGTGCAATGGTGCACAGCATTTCAGATGAGGTCTTGCTAGCACCTTGCAGAATACACTAGTACTTAGGAACATAGGACTGGAAGGGGCCTCCTGGGCCATCAAGTCCAGTCTCCACATTTCCCCAAACCCTCTTCTGATTTGCATCTTAGGGTCACATTTCACTTCCCGTCCCTCTTCCCCCAAGGCTACAAAACATTGTTAGCATATGTTCATTTTGTGATAAAACATTTTTCCTCCTCAGTCTTGTGCAGCTCTTGGTTTTGGTTTGTAGCAGAAGTTCCATGTGACCTTTTGTACAGTAAAATTTCATTCCATTTATATTTATTACTCTAGTCCTCAAATTCATCCTGTGCTTCATACATAGCATCCCCATCCTCTTCTATAGTGATGGTGCCTCCCATATTTGTCTCACCAGGAAATTTCATGAGCATGCTCTTGCTTTGACTGCCGAGATCAATAGCGTAAATCAGAGGTTTTCAACCTCTTTTAAGGAGTGTATTGCTCTGGCCCCTTTCCAAGTACCCCTGGTTGACAGCCCCTGATATAAATGGCTGATTCTTGAGAAGCTCCACAGCTAATCTCCCCTGCAGCTTAATATTTCCCCCTTTACCACTACTTAAGTTCTCTACTCCTTTGCCAGTTCCTCACCCACCTCAGTTCCTGTCCTAATCTCCTTCTCTCCCTTAGTGAGCAATTTCCCATGAGCCGCAGTAGCATGAGACCCATGTGCATCATAGATGTGTATACACCCAATTATTATATAGCATAGGGAGTGGCCTATATACCATAAAAAGCAGAAGAAAAGCATACAAGCTTGTCAGCAAACAAGCTAGTCATATTTAAAACACACAAGCTAAATGAGGCAGTGGCTTCTGAGTCAGCAGTGTTCTGCTAGAGATCTCTAGGGAAACTGTGACAAACCAGTAAGCTATCCGGCATGAGAGTAGTGTCCTCCCCAGAGCCATCAGTGACAGGAGTTTTCCCCAACACCCTAAACATCCCTGGTCTTGGCAGGGTGGATCAAGCCACACCTGAACCTGTTAATCTGGTTGATTCCAAGGGTAACTCGGGAGCGCCCAGTCAGGTAGGCATTTAGTCAGCCAGGTGCTGATGTGGCAGTTTCTCCGGGACGCTTCAAAACAACGCTTCACAAGATGAATATCTTGGACAGCCCTCTGCATGAACGTTGCGTCCAACAAACAGCACATCACTTAATTGAAAGCTGCAGTCTTTACAAATGCCCAGACTGGGTAGATGGGATCTGCACATTGAGCAATAATACCAGGCAGCGGCTCATGGAGCGGGAAGTTGGTTTCTGACGCCATTGGAAAGAAGTTTCTCACTGCAGTAGAGACTTCGTCTTACTTGGTCACAATACGCTGCTGATGTTCTCAGCTGGCTGGAGAATGTGCAGTCCATTTAGGACTTCTGCTAGACTAGTAGGGGCCAACCTTTTTTAATCCCAAACCCTTCCTGACTGTTACACTGATTCCCTTTCCCTGCCCAATCAGCTACTTTGCTTTCTGCCCCCTGCCCTGTGCTTCCTGTCTGATATGCTGCTTTGCTTTCTGCTCCCTACCTTTTCTGCCAATATGCTGTGCACAGAGGCTGCCCGTGCCACAGGTTGGCCATCCTAAACAAACGGTAGCTGAACAGATCCGAGTGTCTTTGAACTGTGGCGAGCGTGGCATTTGCTCTACCATGGTGATCAGTTGGCTGCCTGTATTCTGACATCAGATGCTAGGTGGAAAGATGTACCAGTAACGACACAAGCATTGACTGCAGCATGTCCGTGGTGATTTGCATAGCGTGCCAAAATTGTATATCTGCTAATCTAATGACAGCAAAGTTTAACCAAATTTGAGCACGATGTTCTCCACTGAGGATCAGAGAGTAAGCCCCAACCTAATTAAAATTTCAGCTCCTTCAGAGTGTTAGGAAGGTCAGACAGCAGTATTTTGGAAGTTTTTAAGAGGAAGTTAAACAGACGCTTGTCTAGGATGATCTTGCTGGGGGGTGGAAGGGGTGCGGGCACGAGGGCAATAACTAGATGACATCCTAAGGTCCCTCCTACCCTACTTTTCTATAATTCTGTGCAGCATTTGTGTGTTGGGTTCCCCAGGTAGATCCTGTCTATTTGTTCAGGAGACTTTTTGCTGCTGATCTTCCAAGCTACTCTAGTGATGAGATATTCGTATATCTATGTGCAGATGGGTTAGACTTGCCACAGTTCCTTTCTACCCTCCCCGCCGCTTATTGAATATAGCTATTGCACTTGCTATTTTCTAGTCGCTTGGTACCACCAAACTAAAACTCCTTGTCAGTGGCTATGGAGTTTTATGGGACAAAATTATTTCCAAATACCAGGATCAAGGTTACCTGATCCTTCCTACTTAAAACACATTAAACTATGCCGCCTATAAAAAAAAAAAAAAAAAAAAAAGAAAAGTTTAAAGGTGACAAAATAGTCCCAAAATAAGTAAAAATATTATTATTGGATTGCATTAAATGACACCTTAGGTTCTGCTAACAAAAAAATACAAAAAAGAAATGAGTTTTGTTTGGTTCTGTGTAAACTAGTATTTTTTCCCAAAAGTTCTTTTTGCTTGGCAAACCCTTTCCCTCCTTACTCCCCCCACAAATTTTAGTATTATTCTTCCCTCTGAGCTCTGCTAAGATCCACATCTTGCATTCTTGCTCCTGGCTGACGGTGCGACCTTTTATTCTTTGGATATACCCTGCTGTCAGGTCTGTTGCTTTTTTAACAAGGAATTCCTTGCCCCTCAGGTCTATGTTGTCAGACCACAGCCTCAAACCCAGGGCTTCGTTGTGGTCGACACTGCTGCTTTTCCTCTCTTGCCATCCTGTGGCTTGTTCCTTAGACTGATCCATGAGGGCCTTGAAGTCTCCAGCAAGGCCTAAGCCTCTGCCTACTCCCTGCCACCAAAGTGGCTGGCCAAGTTGAGCTAATTCTGCTCTCTGCGTGTACCTTCCATTTACTCCAGTGTGGCTTTATCCCAGGCCAGTATTTGATCCTTGGATTACAAACGCATGAATTGGCCCAAGTTCTTACCTTAGTTAAACTTTACCACTTCATACCTGGCACTCTGACCACTGTGATTCATTCTGATGAGAAATGATTCTCCAATTGCTATATTTTGGCAGCAGGTGTAAGATTGTAAAACTGCAAGTAATGCAAGGAGGACACAGAAATGTCATGAGAAAATGGAAGGAGCTCCATCTGAGGGCAGACTTTTGTTTAAAATGTGTAAAGTTAAATGGGAAACTGTAAGCACGGGGAAGATTTAGCTCTGATGTACAGTAACAAGGGGCATTCTGATGAGCCTATATAAGAGGGTATGATTGGGTCATACATTGAGAAACTAAAGTATTAAAATGAGAACAGAAAATAATGAGCAATGATATTATATTTCTTGTGTCAGACCCTTTGTCCGCTATTCAGTCCTTATTGAACTTACATTGGCTTCAAGGAGTTAATTGCTCAGCATCTATAAAATTATACCATATACTTAATGCCTACCTGGAACATGAATCCCTAGACATGAGCACCTAAATTTTGGCTGTATGACTTGTCCCAGGTTAAAAATTAAGGTAAGAATGGAGCTAAATTAAAACTCAGAAGACCTTACTCCCACTCTTTTGCTGCAAGTACTAAACCACATTCCCTTCTCCAAATTAATTAAATGACAGTTTTTCTTCCTACTGAAGCTTTATTTACTGTAAAATTTGATCTGGAAAATATTGGTAATCAATGTTGTTTCCTTTAATGACTTATGATTACTCTTAGCAAAGGATGTTTTAACATATGCACACTTTTGAACTTTTAGGCCAATTTCTGTTCAGGCAGATGGTCTCAAGGAATGAAGCTCCTGGGCCAGAAAATGAAAATGACTTTCCATCCAAGTGGGAAGAAAACTTTGCTGATGAGAGTGATGATGAAGACCACCAATTCTCAAAGCTAATGGCTCAGCTTGGGGCTAGGAGGAACATAGAAGAGTAAGTCTAGCCAGCATTGTTATCAGATAATGTATGTTACGTGATCTGGTGTTTAGGTCTCTGTGGATTAGGAAGTGCTGGACCAGTTTCTTTTGCTCTGATGTATCTTCATGGTCTTTGGTAGAGGTACAGGTGGAAGATTAGAACTAGGAACTGCTCTGATGGACTGATCTTGTGGGATTTCATGGGATGATTCATTTCCTTGACTGCTGCATCTGAGAACATAAAGGCTACAAATAGATGTCGCCAAATTAAGTAGACTGGCTGTGTCCCAGCACAGCTGATCCCTTTTATGGAGTGAAACATGTCACCTTTTGTCCTACAAAAATCAATGGGTGGGACAACAGGCAATGTGTTCCTCCTTCCAGAGATGTGCCTCAGAGATCCCAGGGGCACATCTGGGGAAGTAAGGAAAGCTGGGACACTTTGGTATGGTACCAGAGCTAGGACCACCAATCACCTGATGGGCAGTCTTAGCCTTGGGACTGCACTGGCGTGAGTTTGACACTGGTGCAGTCCCCAGGCTGGGGCCACTAATTAGCTGATTGGTGACCCCATTCCTGGGACTGTACCAGAGCATCCATGCTTTTCCCACTTCTAACGATACGCCCCAGAGATTAGTGGGGAAATGTCCCTGCAAGCAGGAAAAGCTGGACAGGTGCTTCCAGGAATTGAGGGGCCCAATCCTGTGCAGGAATTCCCAGAGCATGCAGGACCAGGCCCCTCTAACCTCGAGGTAGTAGCAGTGTGTGCATAGGTATGGCTGCTCAGGCTCTTGCACCATAACAAAAATAGAGGTCTGCCGCTATAAAGCAGCACAGTTTATTGCTATCTTTTGTCATGGCTACATTGTGTTGTGATGCTGTCTTTGTGTCTCCTTAAACATTTTTAAGGTGGCACAGAGGTAATGAAAGGTGATGTCTTGTTTCCACTCAAAGACAATTCATGCAAGCAAAACAGTTGAGCCCTGGGGGATAATGTGGTGAACGACACAAGCTCAGTGAAGAGCAACACAACTGAATCATTGGTGTGGTTCATCAAAAATAGGTCATATCAATGTGCAATTGGCATATCAAAAATGTTATCCATTGCAAATAAGGAGTCTTCAAAGAACACTGGGCAAGCACTATGTTTATACAACCAGGAAAACCTTGCCCCAGTTTCTTCTTCGGACTGTGTTGCCATTATTTGTATTGCGTCAGGATCTACCTTGCAACCATGGACTGGGGCCTCCTTGAGCTGTGTAGTGTGTACACACTGAACAGAAAAATGGTCCCTGTCCCAAAGCACAGTTGTACTTTGTGTGTTGTTGGACAGTCACATGTAAAATGAATGCTCCAAAATGAGAAGCTTGTCCAGATGGTAAATGAATAAACTGTATGATTTTTTTTACCCAGCATACTTTTAATCCTAATCCTGCCAAACTGTTTTGAATCAACATGTTTGTTTTTCTCCACTAAATCTCAGCCAGCATTATCCAGTAAACGGTTTGTGCATAGCGCATGTTAAGGCTATTTTTTATATGTTCTGATCTGTTTAGAACAGTAAGTTTGCATTTCATGCATCTCCCAGCCCTCCTGTGTTCTTTTGGAAGGATATTTCAAATTCAAAATGTAAGGCTGCTGATGATGTGAAAACTCCCGTTTGCAGGAAAAAAAATGACAGAAATTGTTCTGAGAGCAAGAAAACTGACCTTAGGTTGGACTTGTTTGTTCTCTGAAAGAAAATCTTCTTTGGAGTCACTGGAGGATACATGCTGTGACAATTGTGAAACACATTATTTCATGTTGAGCACTGCTCTTTTCTTATATAATTGATCAAGGATCCATCTACAAAATAAATTTATACGCAGGCAGAGAATTTACTAAAAATACCTGAGATGCATGAAAATCTCTGTAGTTAGTTAAGATAAGTAAGAAGAACAGAATGCGTCTCAAAGTCCATTGAGATAAGTGATGCTGGTCCTTCTATTGAGTTTATTGGTCTTTGGCTGAGATTCTGATTTTAGGTATCCCAGGGACATCTGAGATAAGTGGCAGTGGAGCTGAAAGGAGAAAGATTGGGGAATTACACTAAGATAGTTTGGTCCAAAGTTTCACAGCATGGGTGGGGAAGGTGGAGGGGAGAGGGGTGGGAATGCCACATTTATTTCACTTACTGTACACACCTTTTCCACAAAATTTGTGATAAAAAATAGGGTTTGTGTCTTAAATTAGGAAATTGATTTACAAATAACTTTGTTAATAGTATTGTTTCAGCCTATTGATAGCTGACCAGATATATTTCATATAGGCCTAACTTAATCTCCAGTTTCGTACCCATACTTCGTCATAGCCCCACCTTTGCAGAGTCACTCTTGTAGCGCATGTAAACATGTACACTCATGAGTGGAACAGAATAGTCTTGTGTATTTTATAATTTGTTATATTAAATTATTTATTTTCAAGAAAAATCTTTTTTTTCTCGTTCTGCCTATCAAAAACATGGTGTGTGTCTTATTTGGAAGTGTGTAGTATGCAAATAAATATGGTAAAAACTTGCTGATGCCTCTTAGGGTCTATGCAGTTTTCAGGTGATCTAACTGTACCATTGAACATGCACTAAATCTGTCTTTAGCATAGTCTAAAGCAAACAGTATTGACTTAATAACATGCTGGTTTTGGACTGGATAGTTCAGGGGGAAGTTGCTGAAATTCTCGTTAAGAGGAAGTCCTCCACTCTGGCTCTTCGGACAGAATTGGTGGGATTGTATGTTCTTTTGGGGTTTCCCTGTGCTCAAGATGAGCTGCGGGACTCTCAAAACCTGATCCTGACTACTGGTGAATACCTACATTGCAGACACTGCTGTGGCTGCAGTGTTGACATAGCTAGTCTCCTCACCCTAAAAGGACACTATAACCTTTGCCATATAATTTTAGAGGTTCATCTCCCACAATACTGACTTGCAGAGAGCTGAAATGGAAATACGTTTTTGTTTCTTTGTGAAAGAAATCCTGCTTATTCCGAATCCATGCTTTAAGCCTGGCATTTGATTTATTTGAGTGTAGGGTCAGATGATGAGAGGTCATGGGAAGGGAAAAAGAGAGAGGGTGTAATGGCTGGATAGGAAACATGATTTTCTCTAGGGAGAATACACAAATGAAGAAAGCTTATTCCTGTGAGTACCTTAGGCATAGAATGCACAGTCTTTTGGTCCCTGCCTTTTCCTCCCCTTTAGGTGGAGACATGCTCCAAGGCTTTCGTGGGAGTAGAAGTTCCCATGCTTCTCCTTATTGTTGGAAGAGAATTGGAGTGAGTTGTGCTGTAAAGAAAATGAGCCAAAACTCTTTTCATGCGTTTCTACCCACCCCATCCCTGTATATTCACAGAAGAGCTAGTCACAGTCAGGGTTTGTATAAATTGCCCTTGTAGATAATGTTTTGGCCAGTGTTTTTGCTGAAGTTTGCATTGTGTGAATAGACTGCTGCAAACATTTATTGTAGTATGATAAATCCTGTCTCTGAACAGATCCTTTATTCTTTTTCATTTTCTCTTTTTCCTTCAGCGAGAGTGATGTGAAGCAACTTTGGTTACAGCTCAGAAAAGAGGAGCCTCATTTACTTTCCAATTTTGAAGAGTTTCTGGCCAGAGTTTTCTCCCAGCTCCAAGAAGCTGATAATGAAAAGAATGAATTGGAATCTGCCCTGAAAAAGTTCGTATGTCTGTTGTGCCCTCTCTGTAGTGTTTTAGATGTGTTATGCAGCATTTTCAATTAAAATGCAACAAGGGTTCTCTCAGTCAGCCAGCTTGCTGGAGATTTGATGATTTACCTTGAAATATCTTGTATGGGTAAAACTTAACAAGTCAATTGCAGCTGGTTCTGCATTACAAATAAATTTAACAAGTGGTTGGATTTAGTTTAATATATTTCTTGTTCTCATTCTTTTGAAATTCTTATGCATATGTTTGTTTCATTTTTAATCTTAATCTACATATGCAATTAAGGGGAACATTTACCTGTAATCAAAATAAAGACATATAATTACAGGAATTGGTCAGATTCACCGTTGTACTCTTTCTGCTTTGCAGCAGTCCATGCAACGTGACCATAAACCAGATTAGATAGCTAGGAAAAGTGAATTTTCAGCTCCACATACTGCTTTGAACGATCTGCCATGACAACATTCGACTGACAGAGTGCATGTGGGGAAACCTAAATCAAACTTTCCATTGCTTGAGTTTTTTAGCTGTGTTTTTAGTGTAAGCTGATCGGAAAATAATTATTTGTGTGATGGTGCATGAGTGTCACTGTCTATAAGCCTTTCCTCGTATCCTAAGATCTCTAAAAGTGAATATATGGAGACAGGCCACTGTGATACTGTCAAGCAAGTAGCTGCATATGCTAGGATTTCTTTGTTTTTCATTTATTTTCTCATAAAACACCTAGGAAACTCTAAACAGCCACAACAAACAAACTATATTAAACTTACTTAAGCAAAACTGAACTTGCAATATGAAGAACTCTCACTTCAGAAGAGTAGTCTCTGCAGTATTAACTCTTTTCTTCTATACCCCATCCCCCAAGTGACTACACTATGATATACCGTATTTTCGTGCATATAGCCTGTACATGGATATAACCCTTTTACCCATGCATAACCTGTGGAAAATTACATTTCCCCAAAATTTTCTGTGCATAGCCTGCACCCTTGTATTCCCTGCACACCCGGGCGAGGAGGAGACACGGCCCCCCAGCCCACCCGCACTGCCTCCCCCTCCCGGCCCCTGCAGCGGCGGTGGTGCAGTGCGGCCCGCCCTGGCCCCCGTGGCAGCGGCAGTGCAGCCCGGGCCCAGCAGGCTCTGCTGTGGCCCCCCAGCCCTCCTGCGCTGCTGCCCCTGCCTGGCCCTGACATGCCCCAGCAGACGGTGGCCACGGCAGCGCCTCCTGCCCAGCCTCCACGGTGGTGGCGGTGCAGCCCGGCCCACCTGGGTCCAGCGGGCCCTGCCGCAGCCCCCCGGCTTGCCCGCGCCACGGCCTCCCGCCCTGGCCCCCTTTCAAAAAATAGTCTGTGCGAAACCCGCACCCTTGTACAGCCCACACCCATCCTTTTTTTTTGTAAAATGTGTATAATCCATGGGATAGATGTGCGAAAATGCGGTAGTTTTCTCTTTTATTACAAAGTCGCATGCTTTTTAATATAGAAACCTTACCTCATTCAGTGTCGATGTTGGAGAGTATGCAGCAGGTGAACCCTTGGGCCACTCTCTGAACAGTTAAGATAAAGGTAACCATTGATTGATTACCTTTGTTTAATACTTGCCTATCCAGGTGTGGATCTAGGATTTTAAAAAGCAGGATGTGGATAATTTGGTACATCATCAGATATAAAATATATTTTTCTCCAGTTAAAAAGAAACTAGATATTTTACTAATACGTTAGTGGTCTAGAGGTTTACTGTTCAGTTTAAGATCAAAGCAAAAACTAATAAGACAGTATTGAAATGTGTATTAACTTGTTTTTATCATCTCTTATGTATAAAAGCACAACAAAAATAATCAAAATATGTTGTTTCATTAGTCTGGTAGTCATTAGAATTAAATGTACATCTCATTTTCAGATTCATAAAGCAAAATCTAGCTCTTTTGAGCATCTTGACAGTGCATCCATTGTTGAGTTAACGTTCACCTGAGTCTCAGTTCTGGCTAGAGTTAAACAGTCTGCAGGGCTGTGAAATAGGAGCTCCATTACCGGGAGTTATTAACAGACGACAGAATGGCAGAAGAAAAGGCAGATTAATTAATGGAACATAAAGACCATTAAAAAGGAGAGAGGGTCCTTTACTTTTGTGGTATGAAGAATACAGGAGGAATCAGGGAGATTGAGCCATGGAGTCAATTAACTCCCCCAGTGCTGCTTGAATAGAAATGTAGCTGCCACCACCAGACAGTTGTTTTTTAAGTTTTGGGTGCACCAGGAATGAAAGGGGGGTGCAAACTACTACTTCATTCCCCATGGGTCCATCCTTTTGCTTATCCACATGCTGAATTAAGTAGGGTTCCTGAAGCAAAAATATGATATAGTCATGTGAATTAATGAATGTATCCTAATGCATGTGCAGCAAGGAGTGGAAGTAAGGATCGATGACCAACATTAATGCTGACATTTTCTACACTACCCTTCTAATGTGTATTATGTGTACAAACTTTTATCTTCTTGTCATATAGTGAGTCTGTGCGGCCCCACCAATTTCTCAGAGAACAGATTTCAGCCTAATGGCTTTTGTTGAGGTTTGTATTTTAGCCTGGAAAAGATAAGAAAATTTGCATTGTTAGAAGTTACAAACAGTGCTGAAATGCCTGCCAGCAGAAGTTATGGGCTAGAGCAACTTAACACAATTTAAGGTGGAGCTTTATCAGTTTATAAACCAGATTTTTTGGAGGGGGAGGGGAGGGGCAGACCTGAAGACCCAGGAAGCCATTGCATCTTATGTTTTTTGTTCCTCTGTTAATGTTTACTGGCATAAGAGGTGGATTTGGCTGAAGTGTGAATTTCTTATACGTAACAATTTTAAGCAAATCTAATCTTCTAAAGAATGAATGATGTATGTGGTCCTTCCCAGGAAAAACATTGCTAGCATCTGAGAGCAAATTTAAGAAGCAGAGATTTTCAGAGGTTATCTAACACTAATATCTATTTTGTTCCAGATCTTAAAATTGTTGTCCTCTGTAGAAATAAACCATAGATATATACAGATTATCCTAATGAGTTCTTTCAACCACTCATGAAACAGTTTTCTTCCTGTACATTCAATAAGCCATATTTGTACATATTTAAATAAGCCACCAGGATGTCTGGTTTTGTTGCATTGTAGTTTTAACTAACTTGAACCCCTCTATTTGCTGGCTGCTTGCTTTAAATAAATTACAGGGCTTTACCTCAATATTTTTCTTTCACCAGTTTTTAATTATTACTGGAGAAGAAACCTATATTCTCTAAGTGCTGTTGGTTAATTAGACTGTATCTTCAAAGGTTTCTGAACAGAAAATAAATACTTTGATAGAATTTGCAGATAAGCACACACAAAGGAAGTCTTATTAATCTTTCCAAACTGAATACCATCCAGCACAAATGTAGATGTGTTGATTCTCTTAACTGATCCATGCTTTTAATTCAGTGGCTAAAATAAAACAAACAAGCAAATGTAAGGAAAACAAATTGCACGGTAGTATTTTTAGCTTGGAATATTTTGTTCTTCAGAGCTTGTCACTAATGAATGAGCGATGTACTTTTGTACGTAGATTTTTAAGGTCAAAAGAGACCATTATGATCATGTAGATTGTCCTTCTATTTATGTTGTTTGGATTTATAAAGAAAAAAGAAACAAGAAAGATTTGCATCACAAGCTGATATTTGATGTACCATGTTACAGAGTCCTATTCCCGGTAATGGCAATAGCTAGGCTGGTAGCCCCATGCATATAATAGCCAAAGATGCGTGGTAAGGAATCCATTAACTAAAATCCATGTTTTCTGGCACGTATAATAAGCACACAATGTGTTTTAATGCATTCACTTTCCAGTTCTTTCTTATAAAGGCTATCTTAGTTTAACTTGTCCCAGGTTCCATAGTGGCGGTGATGGATAATTCTTTAAATAACACAGTGATATTTTGAGGGCCTTTGTTTGTTTGGATATTGGCATATATTTGTGCATCATTGGTTTGAAAAAGAGACCAAATGTGTTTGTCTTGCATCTGTGGAGTATGTGTGTGATGGTAAATAGCATCTGGATTTTCAAGGGGTATGTAAGCTTTGTGGACGGTCTGGTATAGCCTCTTCCACAGTTTCATTAGGGTTCCTAAGCTTGACTGGAATCCCTGTGTTCACAGCCTCCATGAGTGTGAGCACAAACTCTTTCCTTGCTGTAAAGCAGTGATGACCAACCCTTTTGGCCCATGGGCTGGATGAATAGGGCCAGGTTTGTCTGCAGGTCAGATTTCATCCTGATGACCAGGCACAGTACTGGCCCAAGTAGGCCTGATCCAGCTATGCAGGCTGGGGGTCTGAGGCAGCTACATGGCTACATTGGGCACCTGCATGGGCCAGCCTCACATGGCTGCATCAGGTGTTGGCTCAATCCTCCCATGTGGGAATTGAGCCTGATCCAGCCACGTGGGGTTTGGTAATTTAATGATAGGGGAACGGTGCTAGTGTTAATTGTTACTGCTCCCCACCCTCCAACCAAATTTCCAGTCCCTTGGGGAGCTCCATGGACTCAATTACATGGCTTTGAGGGCCAGGGGATGAACACCCTTACTGCAAAGCACATGTCCACATTTTATGTTAAATATTTGTATTGTAGTAGCACCTACAGCCCTCCCTGAGACTGGTCATCCTACAGAGCTTGGTATGGTATGAACTGATTGCAGGGAGGCAGTCTGCTCCGAAGAAAATAGACTGTAAATAGGCAAGGCAAGCAAAGGTGGCAAGGCAAGAGGTATGGAGAGGTGAAGCGATTTTCACACATCAGGGCAGTGGCAGAACCCAACTGCAGCGGTAATGGAGGGTGCTCAGATCAGGCCTTGGAGTTATCTGAGACATGAAATAGTTTTAACTGGAAGAAAGAGCTGTTTGCACCAAGTGTTTGTGTGACCGCCCGTGGGCCAAGTCCAACCAACACAGTTAAAGTACTGAACAGAAATGAAATTCTCCTCTGCACGTAGAAACTCCAGGTCAAAATGTAGTAACCAGAGCATGCCACCTTGGTTATCCTAACTGTTGCTACTTTCCGGTTTGGTTAATGTATTGTTGCAGTAACGAAATACCTGTTTTAGTTCATAGGGTTATTGTGAAAAGGAAACTACGTTATTAGATAGTGTTTGAGTTATGCTGTGGTTACAGGCAGACATTATTCAGGTAGAATAGTTATTCTTTTTAGACAAATGTTGAGGTTTTTCTCCAGTACAAATAACTTATTTTTTCATGGTTCATCTACATCTTCCAATGAGTAGTATATAGCAAATAATTTATTGGATGATTATTTTTTTCCACTACTTGGTGACTAAATTATTCATGACTGTTTATATTCGAAGCAACAGTGATAATAATAATAATAATAGTTATTATTTGATCAGCCTTAGAAATTGTAGGGTAAATTCATAATTAAATACTCTGGTGTGTGCTTAGCTCGTAGATACTATTCCCTAGTGGTATGCCAAGGAGTCAACAAGTAAATATCGTATTATTAAAATGTAAGTCTGCATTGTCATGTACAACTTACAACCTTTTCTGCCTTTACAAACACAGGTTAGAGAAACACGGTTCCAAAACCAGCAGTGTACAGTATGACATTAATGGTGTTTCTTTTCACCCACAAAAGCAAGAAAATGCAGTTCTGGTTCTCATGGCAACATTAACTACTGAATGCCCTATTGTGTGGATGCACTATGACGGGGTCTTTTATTATACAAGTCAGTCCAGCCTTCAGCCCTGGTCAGTGTGACATTTTATTGGGTAGCGTTATATGATCTTGACATCTATGTTCTTCCCTGTTAAGCATTCATTGGTCTTAGATACTCTCATGCAGTTCCTTAGAGATTAAACTGTGAATTATATTCTTGGGTCATTATTTTTTATGCTAAGAGGGAGAACATTCTGTGTTTGGGCTCAGAATGTGACATGGCTGCACACTGGGAAGGGAAAAAGGGAGCATGAAATGCCCTTTTAGTTTTTCTGCACTCTATTTGTGTCAGAGGTAGCGATGTGGTGAAGGGGAGAGAAGAAGCCCCAATCTGGGCTGCATTTCACATGCAGATTGATTGATGTCTGTGCAGAAAAATCTCAATGAAAACATGACATTTCAGGTAGTGGAGCATCAGCCTTAAAGGATTTAGTTTTCCTATATCTGTGTTAGACCAGTATTCATTTATAGCTAGGGTAAGTTGTTTTTTTTTTGAGGAAATATGCTCACGTAAAAAATGCTGTTTATTGGGTCAGACCACATGTCCACCAAGCTTGGTGTCCTGCTCTCGCGGTAGCAGAGCATGAATGGCGAGTGGGACTGTGG
This sequence comes from Caiman crocodilus, assembly GCA_030014935.1. Taxonomy (NCBI): domain Eukaryota; kingdom Metazoa; phylum Chordata; order Crocodylia; family Alligatoridae; genus Caiman; species Caiman crocodilus. The sequence goes on along the minus strand of JAGPOW010001296.1, from coordinate 10,340,190 downwards.
ACTGGGCACGTCCAGAATTTTTCATGCCCTGTTACTCTTCCATTGCATCTTCCAGCATGTAGGGTTTTAAGAAGATCTGACTTTAGAGGCTTCACCCAGATCTACCATGTTCAGTATATACTGATGGACCTTCAAAAATTTGTCAGACTTCCCTTTTGAATTAGGTTAAGCAACCATTTAATATTTTGTAAACCTCTCTCATGTTGCACCTTGCATCATCCTTTGAACCTGAAAACTCATAGCCCATTTAGTTTGGGAGATGAGTAAAATGGATAAGTTAATAAGGGTGGAGCCACACCTAGGCTTAAGGGGCATTTTTACATGTGCGCTGGGAGTGGTGGGGACGGGGCTTTAACTAGAGTGGCTCCGAGATGAGGGTTGGAGGCTGTTCTTTCTCAAGAATTTGGGCATGAGGAAACTCAACCAGTCTCCACATCTCATGTATCAAGGTCCTCATGCTTTATTCAATGAGCTTTAGGTAATGTGTCCCTGCCAGCATTTTGAAGTGCGGGGACACTGATATATGAGACACGGAGGATATCTGGAGCATGGTAACTACTGTGCTCCAGCAGACTAGATTGATCAAGTCTGTAATTAAAGCACATTGGAGCAGCCTCTCAGCTTGTGTACAGGCACCCGAGAGGTCCAGGAGCAGAGTACAAGGGAGAGGGGAGGCTGTAGTTCGGAGGGAGATGTGCAGGGCCAAGTTTGCCCCCTCAGGGTCTGAAGGAAGATGGCGAGTTTTGGATTTGTTTATTTGTTGTTTGCACACTTGCATATTTCTTTGTTTTGGGGAAGTTCAGATTAGCCTTCTGGAGCCTTGGGACAGCTTTGGCCCAGGCATGGCTCTTAAGGTCCCTATATTGGACCTGCCTAGGTCTAATAGAGGAGGCATACTGGTGCAGATTTAGACAGGAGGCATTTAATCCTGGTTCTCGTCCCTGAGCTATAGTCCAAAGATTAAAAGACTTTTGCACCCTTTGGTTAAAGCTAGAGACTGTTGCTGTCAGAAATAGTGGAACTAATGATTTTAGAAAAGTTTTGCTCCATACTCCCACTGGGACCCTGGAAGTCAGTCTGCCAGAAACAGATGTCCACCCTGGATGAGATAAACCATGTGGCTGAAAACCTGATGGAGGCAGACCTGGATTGTATGGATTCCACACCGGTGGTCACTAGCCAGGACCTTAAATACTGGAAACTGCAAGTGAAGGAAGAACTTTGGAATAAACCTTGGTCATACTTAATTCACTCTTCCTTTTGACATCCACTCTCTGCCACTGTGTAACACTGGATAGTGGGCACCATCCACCATCTGGGCAAAGGATCCAACCAACACAAGGTGGATGTATGGTCTGACTTAGGAAATGGTAATTCTTATATTCTTATAACCTGAACTCTGAGAGACTGGGATTGTGGAAGAAGCCAGCTGCCACTTTGAAGGGATCTTTAGCTAGAACACCACTGCCCAGGACCCTACCTTGCTTTCCTTCAGGACTGCGGCCTGACAGATGGGCCATGACAGGCTGCATGGGGAGGGAGGGAAACTTTGAGCTGGCTAGTCGCTCAGCAGTTAAATTAGGTGGTTAACTAACTTTTTTTTAAATGTAGTGAGGATGGCCAGCAGCACAGGGACTGCCCTTAGATGTATGGTGGGTATGCCTAAATGTATGTGTCAGGGGGACTGAAAGAGGGCCCAGATCTGTCTAGGTAGGGGATGTTTAGGTCATAGGGCTGGTAGATCTGGAGTTTAAACAGACCTTTATACATCAGCAGTTTGTGGACCATAAGGACTTTCAAATGTTGGAATATGTCCATGTGATGTGTATCCATGGGAATGTTGGGCCAGGACCCAGAGTCCAAATGAGCCGAATTATCAGGAGGTAGAAGGTTAGGATTGTTGCCACTGTGGCCAGCCATGTGACTTACCCAGTGGTGATTGGTCAAGGTTGGGGCTTCATGATCAAACTGTTACAGTTGTCCTGGAGGGTTGAACTCAGCTGGTTCCAATCCAGCCAAGGTAGATATTGCTGTTTGCTATTTGGGAGGTCCTACCGTCACCACCAAGCTTTTTTCCACTTTATGACATAGGAAGCAGCCCTGAGGGGATGGCAGAGCTCTCGAAGGAATTCTGCCGGGCACCGAAGCACCGAAGTGACATTCAAGCCGTGGCAGCCTTTGATAAGGAAAATCTCAAGGTGGCGCGACAGGCCCAGGAATATCAATAGAACAAAAGTGCCAGGTTGTGGAACCAACCTGTTGACAGGGTGGTATTTCTTCTCCCCGCCATCCCCCCTTCTACCCCACCCATGGAGAGCAAAATGTTAGCTAAGTGACAGGGCCCGTCTGAGCTCCTGTGTTGAGTCGGATAGGTGGACGGTGGGATGTGTCTGGTGGGGAAGTGGCAAGGTTCCCAGATCTAGTGTGTTAATCTGTTAAATTCCTGAGTGACTTAAGAAGCCAGTAATGTCCTCAGCTGTCTGTTTGGGGCTGGCCTTGGTCCCTCCAGACTCTAGTGTAGCTCGCTCTCTCTCTGGAGGAAGCTTTGACCACAGCCCAACAAGTCAACATGAAAACCTAGTTAGAAAAGTTTCTAACACTTCTGGGAGACCTGCTCTAATGGAGCACCAGATTGTCCTTAAGCTGGGGTTTTCTGTGCAAAAGGGATATCCATGAATTCCAGCACATCTCGGGGACACGGTACACCACGAAATTCAAAGTATGCTTGAACTGGGGGTGATAAAAGAATCTACTAGTGTGCTACTAGTATAATCAGGTAGTATCAGTTGTGCTGCTGCTGCAGCTGGGCCTGGCTGTCCATTTTTGTATTGACTTTTCAAAAGTAAATGCAGTCTCAAAGTTTAGCACCTTCCTAATGCCCTGGTTAAACAAGATGCTTGAAGGAAGAGGAAAGTCCAAATGCATTATTGCCCTGGTTTGACAAAAGGCTATCCACAACTACCATTAGCCCCACAGTCCTGAGAAACCAAAGTATTTGCGACACCATGGGGATGCTACCCATTTCAAACTCTGCCTTTTGGACTCTGTGCAAGGACCAACTGCCTTCCAGCACTTTCTGGACAAAATACTCCACCCACACTGATCATATGCAGTCACATACTTTGACAATATGGTAATACTAGCCAGCACCTGGGATGAGCCCATCTGCAGCTGCACATTTTAGAGCTGCAGGCTTCACAGCCAGCTCAGCTAACCGCCAGCTTGGTTGTAGAGAGACCAAGTACCTAGGATATACCTTCAGTCCTAGGAAATGGGAAGATTATACCCCTAGTGAAAAAAGTGGTGGACTCCTTAGTATCCACATCAAATTGACAACTGAAGTTATTTCTAGGACAGGTTGCATATTGATGCATTATTCTGCAGTTTTCAGCTATTACGGTGCTTTTGACTGGCCTACTTCAGGGAGAGGGAGCAACTAGGAAGGCACAGTGGTCAGCAGAGGGTACAGAGACATCTGACATGATAAAGCGGCTCCTCTGCAGTGCTCTGATGTTGCACAGTCTGGACTATAAGTGAGAATTTATGTTATGGACTGACAACCTCCCGATGAGGCTTGGAGCCTGTTCTTTCTCAAGACTTTGGGAACGGGGAAACTCTCAGCCAGTCTCTGCATCTTGTGCATCAGGGTCTCTGTGTTTCATCTGATGAGCTTTCGTTGAAGCGTCTCTGCGGGGAGTGCAGGGACGCTGATACACAAGATGCGGAGACTGGCTGGAGCGCGGTAATTACCACGCTCCGACAGACTTGATTGACTGCTCGGATGAGCTGTAATTCCAGTGCGTCAGAACAGTCTTTGTGCTCATGTATGGGCACCCAAGGAGGGCTAAGAGTCCCAGGAGCATTGTTCAAGGGGAAGAGAAGAGAGGCGGCTGTTGTGCTGAGGGAGAAGCATAGTGCCAGGCTTGCCTCTCCCAGGCTTTGAAGGAAGATATAGCAGGTTTGGGGTTTGTTTGTTTTGTTCCATTTACTGTAGCAACAAGGTTGCCCCATGTGAAATGAAGCAATTGGAAACCCATAGCGGATGCCCCTATATCAGGAAGTGGGGTGAGTGAATACCTGATTACACTAGGTATTCTAAATGTAATCACTGAAATCAGTTACTCCTGATTTCCTGTGCTGTACATAAGCGCCTTCGTCCCATTTCATTGGAAATCTTGAAATTTTCAGCACATGGATGAAATCCTTAGAGGTTTTCAATTCTGTTCCTAGGATTTGGGGATTCCCTTGTGATTTTTTTTTTATTAAACTATTTCATAGGAACTCTGCAAATTGCCTAGATAATGCACCTTTGCTACATCCAGCACTGCTATCCAGATCATCCAGGGAGAGTATACAGCAGTATCACAAGAGAAATTCATTAAGTTTTGCTATGAATCCCAATGGGACACTCTTTGGGCATTCAAGAAGTGATGTCTCAATTGCTGGATTCCTTTTTTTTTAGCAAAAAAACTAGCTAAAACAATTCCCCCTAATTCTCCTTAAAAGCTATGTCCACAGCTGGTGCCAGATTGCCAGCATGCTGGCTAGAATCCCACTCCTCAAAAAGTGAACTGTTCATTCTCTTGTGCTTGCTCTAGTTATGTACATTTGGGCACGGTGCATTTTACTTCTGTTCCCTGACCGGGTGACTAAACCTTTTTAGACGGGAGCAGAACAAAATGGGAGGAGTGGGAAAATGAGAATAGGGCATTGTCCAGTGTGACACATAATTTGCGCTGAAATTTTTGGGCTCTATTGACAGGTTCACAAATAAACCACCGGTTCCATGAGCCCTTGGAATAATGAGCAATGCAGTCCCACAAATAACAGGGGAGTGAATTTTATCAGAAATATTTGCAAGTCTCTTTAAATTAAAAATTGTTTACAGTATTATCATTATTGGTGTGAGTGCTGTATTGCTTCTAGGACCTCCATTCCATAGGCTTTCAGGTTCAATAGTCATTAGGAGTGCATAATTAACAGTCATCACACAATTTTTTTTCTGGCAATTTTAAATTGTCAAAGCAGCAGCCTTATTAGCTTTCTCACTGTAACTGCTCTCCTCCCACAAGGAAACATTTTGTTTTTTATTTGTGACCTTTCCTGCAGTAAATACTTTTTTCCCTGCTCTCAGGATCATTCCCTGGGGCTTTGTGCTAAACCAGAAATGTGGTGCTGAGCTAGTAATTGTGAGCCTTGTCTTGAAATAATGCTACAAAGACCCACATGGCATGCTTTTATCTCTTATTAGGAAAATTGCTGCTTATGATGAAGAAATTCAGCAGCTCTATGAAGAAATGGAGCAGCAAATCAAAAAGGAGAAGGAACAGTTTCTCCTGAAAGTGAGTTTCCTTTTTGTTTTGCATATGGATACTGCTGTCATTTATACCTATTTACACCATGATTATTCTATGAGTTTCAGCCAGTAAGGAAAGAGAAATAACTTCCCCCCACCACCCCTGCCCTCAAAAAAATGGAGAAAATTCAGTAAGATAAAGCATACATTTTTTTACGATGCTGTGTCATGATCTCAACAGATCACAAGCTCAGATGCTCACAAGCTCAGACCACTCAGATGGGATATGGAGGAGTGCTTAAGTTCTGCACTATGCTGTGATTCAGAGGGTGGTATTAATTATCTGATACAGCTAGTGAACCACTAGCCCATGCTGTAGGAGCTTCTGGAGCTGTCATCTTGGGCAAGATTTAATGTCAAAGTCCTGACTACTTCTGCTCATAAAAGATCCCCTAGCACTGTTGACAATAGCACTAATCTTCTTGTCCTGATCAGATTCCTTTCTGAGTAATTTATGTGGTGGCATACTTGCAAAGTTTGTTGCAAGTCTGTCTTGTTCCTGGTCTCTAAGCATGTTTCCTGGGATATTATAATGCATACCTTTTTATTTTTTATTACTTTACTTTTATTTCCTTTTATGTCCCCTGGGGTAGAATTGTCTAGTTTCCTTACTCTTAGGCCATGGACAGATGCTCTGTATGAAGTGCTTCAAGTGCCTTTTGAAGTGCTACAAACATTCACCCTTGATGAAGCCCTTCAAAAATGACTCTTGAAAAAACAGGAACAAATTGGAGCGAGATTAGGAGCTTTTGAATTTAATGTTTGTCCGTACCCTTATGGCTTGTGAGCTGCTTTGCCCTATATATAAAGTCAACTGGGCTTACCCCAGAGATCCCAACTGGGTTTGGCCCTTGTGGTTTATCCTCCTTTCTGGAGTCTATGATCAGTGATAAATATAGAGAAAAGGCAGCCTATCTAGACCATTTCAGCACTTCCTTAACGCAGCAGAAACAAAGCATAAGAGAAAAGGATTTTAATGCAATAGTTTACATTTTTATCAATCTTTCCTAAAGGCATACCATCCCTTAAGGCAGGCTTCATTTTGTTAGCCACCCCAGTGGGTGTCTGTCACGGCTGTCTTCTCCCCCAACCTTAAACAACTTCCTACTACTCACCCAGTCTCTTGAGAGTCTCTTTTTCAGTTGCTATTATCCTTCCCCATTCTAGTCCCATACTTTTTCCTCTCTGCCAGAAATATACCCCTCTTATATTAAGGGTTGCATATCAAGAGTCGTTGTTTGGCTTGCTTGTTTTGGTTCCTCACAGCTCTGTGAGTGAAACCAATATATCTTTAAAGTTAGTATTCCAAGAAGTAGGTCAGTATACAGTATCATTAATTATTCCAGAGCAACTCTGTATCCATCGAATATGATGTTTTAGATGTTCCCCTCATTTTCAGTTGCATCGTTTTTTTTATCTTTGCTTTTTGCTATATGCACCATCAGGGCCTTGACCTAGTACCTGCTAAAATCAGTGGGAATCTTTCCATTGCATTCAGAGGATGCTAGCAAAGACTCTTAAACAGCAGTGGTATTTCACCCTGGAGCTGGTTGAACTCCACTGGTGGCTGACATGAAATAATCAGCATCTGATGAAGTGAGCCCATGCTCATGAAAGCTTATGATTTAGTTAGGCTATGAGGTGCAAACCTACCCTGCCTTCTGCCTGAAATGAAATAAGCCGGTGCATTTTGTGATCCTACCTCATGCAATTTGCTATGGGAGAGACTGGGGTTTTGAATGCTCTAATAAAAATAGTGAACTATTGAAATAAAATTGAAAATCTAAAAAAAATAAAGACGCTTGCCTTGAACTATTACTTAACTTGCTCATGATTAAAACAGTGTCATAAATTCTCTTATTAATTCATTCATTTTTTTACTATTTCAAGCCCTTCTCATAGACCTCCTCATTTTAGTTATTTTAAGTTACTCAGCACTTGTACTAGCAGGTATCAGACCCTGAAGAATCATACTGTTTCTTGGCTTGCCTGATTTGTTTTTTGGGTGAATTTTAACTTCTTTCCATAAATCAAACTCTCAGGGACACTACGTACACTAATGCCAAGTGGAAAAAGAAAATGATTACCTGTTCACATAAAAAGCAACACTTGAAAAAATACACTAAAAGGTATTGTTACGGAGCCAAATAAATCCAAATTATTGTTATTTAAGATAGTTGGTAACCAGCTGACTGAAGGCTCTATTTAAAGGAATGGTTACTGTGTCTTTATTCATTTGGCTACATAGTCTTCTGTATAAGGAGCCAGTTAACGTGTATTAAATTGCCCCATTAAGTGTATTCATAGGAGCCAAAGTAGAGAGGTAGGAACATTTCCTTGTTCCCGTGCTCACCTGTTTTAGGGAGACTTAATCATTATCTACCAAGAGTTTTCCTGGGGACCTTAATGGACTCTTGCTTCAATTTTAAGTGTCTAGAACAGGGATGGGCAATTATTTTGGGCAGAGGGCCGCTTACTGAGTTTTGGCAAGCCATTGAGGGCTGCATGACAGGCAGCCCAGGGCAGATTAATATTCATTTTCTAAATTTTTTAGGAGCCCCACGGGCCAGATAGAATGGCCTGGCAGGCCACATCCATCCCCCGGGCTGCATTTTGCCCAACCCTGCTCTAGAATTACAGACAATTTACAACATCCGAGGAGCTATCTTACAACCGTAATTCCTAATGGAAGCAGGAGAAGTTCTCATTTATTCAGACATTATTCCAGATTAGTTAGGTAGTTAGCCATATAATCAGAGAGGAGGGCACCAAACCCTTGAGACCCATCTCTTTCCTTGCTTATATCAGTGTAACTCGTTACCCCAGTGATATTATTCTGAAGTTAAACTAATATGGCTAATAAATGGATTTGAAAGCTAGAAGGCACCATTTAAGGTGCGCTATCGTGCATAAAAGGGTCTATAGAATTTAACACAGTAATTCCTAGATCAAGCTCAGTAACTTGTGGAGAACTGCCACTTACCCAACCTCAGGATTTGCCCTCCTGAGTAAGAGAAAATTTACCTTAGCCTTAGCCTAAATTATTTTCCTTCACTCTTCATAGCCTATCCCTGATTTCCAGATCTGATACCTTGTCTTGCACCTTATCCCCTGGACACTGTTGCCTTCATGAATAAGACTCGGCCTTTTTGTTTAACTTTCACCTCCCTTGTTTTTGCAGGACACGGAGAGATTTCAGTCCCGCAGTCAAGACCTGGAACACAAACTTCTGTCAAAAGAACAAGAACTGGAGCAACTGATTCAAAAACAGAAAAGGGTACTTAACTGTGGATTTGTCCATATGATTTCTGGCTTCATTGGTTTTCTTTCTCTTGTGCCATTAGCAGTATTTCAACTTTTTGAGAAATGTTATTTTTTTAATGAATATCCTTAGAAGCTGTAAATCATCAGGAAAGCTATAATTCTACAGTGAAGCCTGTTTTATATTCTCTTTATTGATTTTAAATCTTTGAACAGGAGTAGTACACATGTCCCTATAAAGGGACAATTCATTAATGTTAAATAAATATATTGAGTAAAGTTTTCAGATGTGCCCTAGATGCTTGGGGCCTGATCCCTAAATGTATTTAGGCACCTAGGAAGACGTCTTTTTTTTTCTTTTTTTTCAAAAGCTCTGTCAATTGCATCATTAAATGCCCAAATCCTTGTAAAAATCTTACCCTCTGGAGAACTAAATAGATGATGTAGGCACTTAAATCCCTTTTGAAAATTGGATTGAGGCTCCCAAGTTGCTACCGCTTTGAAAGATTTGATCTCAATTTCTAAAGTACATGCTTTCTTTCATAAGACATTAAAGAAACAAGGACCCTGATTTTATCTCCCTGTTAGACTAGTTTTACACACCTATAGAAGAACCCAGTAACTTTAATTTAAGCTAAAGGGCGACCTAATTCCTGGGCTGCTGAAGATTAAGGGGTCCTAAAGCCATCACTGCACACCGCTGTACTGGCTTGGTGTCAACTGCTACTTAGTTATGCTAGAGAACAAGTGCCATCAATTTTAAATTGTTTTTTAAGTACACTGGCCTCTGGCCTCATTTCTCTAATGTCATTTTACAGTAGTGTATTTCCCATGATGCCACTGGTGTGCCCACAGATTTACACGTGTTTAAGAAAAGAGACTGGATTTTGGTCTGCTACTCTTATTAGTTCACTTGAATGGTACTGGCTTGTCATGTTTCCAAATCAATGCTTGGTATAATTTGTTCTACAAAAATACATAGGCTCCTTGGGGAAGCGTAGTACTTCCAGCAAAATAGCTGCAAAACCCGTGAAGGAGAAAAGACAGGATGATTTAAATAATTTTAAGAGTGAATTTTCTGTTGATTGTAGGACTGAGAGTATTGCTGGAAATGGACTTGCTCTGTTGAGCTGCAGAGTACTGTAAATGTAACCTGTTTTTTGGGCAGCCCTGACCTGGAAGACCACCCTGTTGAGGAGCAAGAGCAGTTCAGTCCCTTGTGGTCCACTGTTCTTTGCATTTTTTCCAAGAACATGATTGGACTCCTATGGGAGTTGATAGGAATGACACCTGAGCAAGAAGTGGGATTATTCAGACTGGATTGTATCATTATGCTAATGTATTTCTACATGCTTTGTGAACTAGATTGAAGTCATCAATGTCTTTTATGGAGGGCACCAAAAAGTTTCCTTTTTCAGTTGCCTTGGATCACTGTTCCTGTGAGTTAAGAGCGTTTTCATTGCTGCAGTTTTTAGGTTTGATGGGTGTCTGCCACATTCCACCCCAGAGGTGGCTGCATTTCAGTAGTGGGTTAAATGAATTCTGCGTGCATTTATACTTATGCACACATGCAAAGAATTTGGAGTGCCTTCAGGCTGAAAGTGACTGCAAAAATGCAAGGTGTTATAAATCACCACAGCATAATGGTTATGCTGGTATTTAGATTGTACCCACCTTTTGCTTCCTGAATAGTTTTTAAACATCCATTTTCAGCTAGTTAGACCAGGGGCAGGCAATTATTTCAGGAGGAGGGCCATTTAATGAGTTTCGGTGCTTTGTCCAGGGCCCCATGGGTAGCCCCACACCCTGACAGTTGCCCTGCCCCCTTGTTGCCACTTGGGACTAGAAGTCCCACCCCCTAACCTTGCCACTGGAAGTCCCTCCCCTTGCCCCCACCTTGTAAATAATTCGGGGTGTGGTGGGGAGTTGCCATCATCGAACCAAAAAACCAAAAACAAATGATACTAAAAATCAAACACCTACTAGAACACAGTTTAATTTTTATTACAAAATTTTTTTTTGTCATGAACGCCTCAGCACCTGCTACAGTGTTTGCATGGTGTGTATATAGAGGTGATTGCATAATAACTCAAAAATAAATTCTTAGTTTTGTATAAGGTGGTGGGGTGTGGAGTGGGTATGCGTGTGTGTGAGTACATGTGTATGTATGGTGTGTAGGGTGGGTGTGTATGGTGAGGTGTGGGGGTATGAATGCATGTGTGTGGTAGGATGTAGGAATGTGTGCGTGTGTGGTGTATATGTGGGAGTTGTAGTGGCAAGGTTTGGGTATGAGGGAGGGTGGCGGGGTGTGGGGACCTCTCCTCTCCCTCTCTCGCACGCACGCGTGCTCCTCTCATAGCAAAGCAGCAGGCTGGGTGCTCAGGTACCTGGTGGGGGGTAGCTCCAGGCAGTGCTGCACATCAGGGCAAGGGGTGCAGCCTCCACCAGCTCATCTGTATGGCCAGCACTCCCTGCCACTCATGCGCAGCCCCTGCACTCGCGTAGCAAAGAGGGAAGCCCTACGTGCTGGAGCCCGTTTCCTTTCCTGCTGAAGCTGTGCAGCACAGGAGTGAAGCTTCAGGTGCTGGAGCCTGCCGCCTCCTATGCTGAGGCTGCACTGCAGGGGAGAGAAACCCCAGATGCCTTCCCCTGGGGGGTAGGAAAGACAGCAGTCCCCAGTGCCTAAGGGCTCTAACTGGTGCTGAGCAGCCCCAACTGGGAAGGCAGCTGGCTCCAGCACGTAGGACTTGCCTCTTTGCTGTGCAAATTCTTAGAACATGTATGTTGTGTGTGTTACGTTGTTTGATGTACAGGCCTAGGCAGACTCTTGAACTCTGACTCAGTTTCTAACTCTTCCTCATACATGTAAGATTTGCAGTCATTCCTAGAGAAGTTTAAGTAAGGGCTTCATGATTTTATTCCCCCGTTAGGGAATATGAAACAAAAGTTTCATGCCTCCTTCCCCACCTTCCCCTTTTCATCAGTCTCATTTGTCCCAAGAGCTGGGCTGAATTATAAGATTTACATGGACCTATAAAATCCAAATGCCCCTTTTTATTTTTACGGCCAGGTTGTTGAAAAAGGCAGCTATCACTGGAGGGACAGGATTGACTTCTAATTTTTATTGTTGACAGGAGGTATTCTTAATCAGAGAGTAAACTGCACTTGAAGCCTCTGTCACTGAAACAGCTAAATGATGCCCCTTACCAAACTAAGTTATAACATCTGAATGCTCTCCAGTTAAGCAACTCAATGATTTCTCCACTCCCCCCACTCAGAAGTATAACTCAATGCAGTAAAATATTCAATTTACTCTTCACATTTGTCCTTTCCTCTATGTCCAGTGCACAGGGTCTGACTCTCCTTCCTTCCTCTGATTTAGATAGCAGTGTAACACCATTAATTTTATGGGACGATTCCTGATTTATGTTACATGTGTGAGCAGAATCATGGTGCCTATTTTTTTCTCTTAATCGATGCCTTCCCCACCTTCTCCTGTCCTCATAAACTATCATCATTTTTGCCAATTGAATGTATTCTTTTTAGACAAGCAATGGTAACTTTATTTAATTACATTATGCTTGCTAGACCATGAAGGGACCTCTTAAGAATAATACAAACTCTGTTATCTAAGGTACATTCATTAGGCAAAGATGTTCTAATATATTGTTTTCAACCCAATCTCATTATTCCTGTGCTACAATGGATGGTAAAATATTAAAAGGCAATCTGCTGACTGAGATGTGCTCTGTGCTGCTGCTAAGGACTCAGTCAGATGGGGAGTCCCTTTTTGAGTCATATGAATGCCTAAGAGAAGGGTTGATAGAAGAATTAAGTCAAGCCCCATGCTGACAGGCTACACAGAGGTTGGCAGAATGCACTTCTGTAAATCCCAGGGGCCTAGCCCCTTGCAGATGTAGAACTGCCATCACGCAGGTGCAACGTGCCACTGCGGACCAAGAAGTTTCTTGGCCCGACCCTTTTTGACACTTGTTACCCTCTTGGCTTGCCAACATGCTTTCATGGTGGTGTTTTGCAGGGTAGGATGTGCAGTGCCCCAAATCCACAGCATGATGCCATGCTAACACTTCAAAGAGTTGACGCTGGGGGCCTAGCAGCAAACACAGCTGGGCTTAATGAAGGGGTGGGCAAAATACAGCCCACAGGCCAGATCCTGCCTGCCAAGCCATTCTGTCCAGCCCTGCTTCTGGCTGCCTGTAAAGATGACAAGAACCAATGGCAGTAAGACCCAGTGGGAGCCAGCAGGACCGAGCAGCCCAACCCTGCCTCACTCCCAACCATTTCCCTGCCTTCCTGCCCCCACACTGCTCCAGTACCACGTGGTCCCAGACTGCATCACTGGACTGGGGAGCACGGGCTGTGCCAGTACCACAGGGCCAGGAGTGAGAGGTGTGTGTGTGTGTGTGTGTGTGTGTGTGTATTTGTAGGGTGAGTCCCACACACACCCCACCATACATATGCACTCACACCCCTTCACATACCCCAGCTACCCTCCCCCCACACACATCCTCCCACTAACCCTATACCTATCCATACCTCACATATCCACACACACCCACAAGCTCCCTCACCCCACACTCCTGTACCTATTCACCCCCATAGACACACCCACACCCTCCCCTGCACCCCACATACCTACACACAGCCTCCCACAAACCTATACCCAACCCCCACAACATACAAGAGTACGACTTTATTTTAAGCAATCACCTCTATGTGCACTATACAAACATGTGAAAATCAGGACAAAAATATTTTTTGAAATCAAGTTAATGACTGTTGTAGATGCTTTCTTTTAGAATATAATTTCTTATTTTTTCTGTTTCCAAGATGGAAAAATTCCTTGCTGAAAGGAGTACTTTTGAAGGCAAGAGGAGGGACTTCTGGTTGCAAAAGTCAGGGGTTAGGGGCCGGGACTTCCAGTCACAAGATGATGACCAGAGGGTTGGGGCACCTGTCAGGGGGTGGGGCTAACCATACATCCCTCGACAGCCTGCCCAACCTCAGTAAGCGGCCCTTTGTCCGAAATAATTGCCCTCCCCTGGCTTAAGGTATATGTATAGGGAGACTACCACAAGACTGTAGGCTGGGAGAAGCCTTGTTCTGGGAGGTGAACATAAGTGAGGTCTGTGTTGGCAGGGAAAGAGTAGTTTAATTTCTGTTTTTTGGGAGTCTGGGGAGTGATTTGGTGGAGGTCTAGAGTGGGAAGGAGAGGTCATGGGGGAGAGTCTGGTCAGGTGTGGAAGAGGATGATCAGGAGTGGGTACGGGAGAAGAGATGGGTTGTGATGGTGAAGGGGAAGGAAAGAGAAAGGGTTGTTGAATTCAGGATGGGGAAAGTGTCTGCCTGCTTGTTTATGTGCAGTGGGGGGGACGGGGAGGAGGCGGTGCAAGGGCAATCTCTATTAATGGGGGACTGTCCCAATACTGGATGAACCTGGGCTTCACTTAGCATTAAGCTGCTGCAGCTGGGGGCCATGCGAGTATCTTCTAATTCCTCTCAGCTGAATGGTGTGCATTGTGAGTCAGTTCCTAGGCTTCAGTGAATGTTAGCGTTGTGGACCTACACTGACTTATTCCAGCTGAAAATCAGACACAATGGGTCCTTCAGCTGAATGGCAGGCTTCCTCGTGAGGCATTTCTAGAATAGTGTCTGGTCATCACTTCGACTATGTCTGCACAGCTGTCATATAAATGATTAGTATTGCTCTGTTAGCCTAGAGCAGCACATTGCTACAACATGATCACTTCTGAGACTGGTCATCTCTTCCAGATCTGATATTGCAACTATTTACCACCAAGCACAATTAAACTTAATTGCACTTCACTCACAGTAGTAAGCACCGTGTTTTCTATACCATTGGCTCTTCTGATATTAAAATACTAGAGCCTCACTTCATAGTGGATGCAAATTATAGCACCTGTAATGGTTACATTTTCAAATTAACTTCCTATGTAAATATCCATTTCAAATGCCTGTTACTTTACAAAACATTGAATTTCTGATATTTGGGTTCTCTAGCCATGATCTCTGTCTAGCCTTCACCTTGCTCCTCTTGAGCTTTTACGACTGGGATAATTTGCATGAGAAATATTCTCTCATTAAAATGTGCCTGTTTGTCTCTCTAATAAAAAGCTTTAATAAGATGAGTGGGAAAACAGCTAGTTTGGAGAAAATATTTTAGATCCTGCAATTTGAGAGTCCCTCAGCAATTTTTTACCACATTTTACAAATTCTAATCTTTCATTTGAAAAAAAAAAAAAAGTTTCTTGGCCAGGCTCAATAGGGAATTGTGGCTTCTTTCTGCCTTTCCAGTAATGCAAAGCAGCCACAACTCCAGTTTTACCCAGAAAATTAAACTGGTTTATTGCTGCTCTGCAACTCTTCAGTGGTGCCAAGCCATCAAAACCCACCAGAATCAGGCCATCTATCTCTCTGAAGCTAAGCTGACACAAAATTGTCTCCATCCCTTTCACCTCAATGAGAGTGTGATTGTTAGAGTTAGGTTGGGCACATTTGCATGCTGGCAGTATTAACGATCAATAAGCTGATGTTTAAATATGAACACTGAATGCCAAAAGACCCTGCCAATCACTGTACTTTAATACAGAGCTGATATTGCATAGTTAAAATAAACTTTAAGGAAATGAAAAAAGTTCCACCAGCAACATTAATCTTCTTCCATATTTAAAGTATACGCAAGTAATAACAGAAGGCTTATAATCAAAATCACTGGACAACTTTAATTCTAGGCATCACTGCCTGTATTGCCTGTAAACTATCATGTATGTAGGATTTTTTAATATAATTTAGCAATGCTGTTCCTAATCAGCAGCAAATTGTACGTGTGCCCCCTTCCTTCCGCTCATAATGATGCATGTTTCTATTGTGTGTGGTTATTCCCCTCCTGAATGTGTAGCCAATTCAGATTGTGATTTAGGTCACAAGCAAAGCATGGGGGAATCTGATAAAACATTGTGAGTGTTCACTCAGATGTAGCAGCAAAGTTGCTTTACTTATACTCGTGTTCCTGTTGGGTGAAATCTGCCTCTGTGTAGAGGTGAATGTCAGGGCTAATGTACCACTTCAGTTCCACTTCTAGGACTAGAGTGGGACTCAGGGATGAACAGTTGTTGAGCTCCCCTTCATCAACTACTGTCAATAGGCACAGTTCTGCTCCATATACTTAACAATAACACAAGCCTTACAAGCATACAGCTACACTCCACAAACAGGTTTGTAAAACAGATGCAATTACTAATGCCAAAGAGGGCATTGCAGACTGCCTCCAGTGATGGGCAGTTTACAGACCCTAACATAGAAAATGATAAGCCAGCATCTGCAATGTATAGGGTTTGATTTTTTTTTCAGAGGGTCTGTACAGCCTCAGTTCCCCCTCAACGCAGCTGGATTTGTGAGGTGCTCAGCCCTTCCAAAAGCCAGGCTGCTGGTACATTTTGTAAAGAGCAGGAAGCTACTTACCAGCAAGGGAACATCCCTGTGGCTTCTTACTAGAGCTGTGAAACAGAAAAAAATAATGGATGGGAGCCTTGGCCTGCATCTCGCACAAACAGGACCACATGAACAGTTAACATCATATGACATGAGGGGAATGTCATACCTCAGCTCTTTACCCAGAGTATAAATCTTAGACAAGCTCATTCTTCTGGGTGAACACCTTGCAGTGAGCACGTCCCCAGGAAAAAACAGATTACACGCTCTTAAAATTCACTTATTGTGATAATTTGCAGCCTTTTCGCTTCCTGCTCCTCCCCTTGGAAATGTAAAACACCATTGGATTGAAGCTGTTATTTTTGTTCTTTTTTCATCCTCCTCAGTGGAGGACTGTAATACCTTGTTTAACTTTTATGCCACTGGTCAGCACTAATGAACGCAGCTTGGCACTTGGACTTCAGACATCAAATAACCCTAGTGAACTGTTTGTGAACAAGCTGGAAAAACATGGCTGAGTATTTTACATGCTACAGACCCAGAACCAGAACATTAAGGGTGCTCAGGGCTGAGGGGCAGATTGGCAGAGCGGGGTAAGGAGACCTGCCTGTACTCAGTGCAGTCAGTCCCTGCCTCCCAGGAGCACAAAAGTTCAGTGACAGGCAATATTTGTGTTCTGGGTCTTTTCATTCCTTGTGTGTGTCCGTCTCAGGGACTTAACTGGTATCATTTTAAAACTCCCAATGCACTTAACACACTTAAAAAAATGTTTGGGGAAAAATAGAAGTAGTTTTTATGTATTTCTGGGTATCCTTTCATAGGAAAATAAAGCTGGAAGGGACCTTACGAGGTCATCTAGTCCAGCCTCCTACGCAAGGCACGATCATCCCTGACTGAACCATCCCAGCCTAGTGTCTGTCTAACTTGCTTTTGAAAACTTGTAAGAATGGCGATTCCATAATTTCTCTAGATGGCTTGTACCAGTGCACGACCACCTTCAGAGTCAAAGTTCCTTTTAGCTTCCAGTTTTAATTTTCCTTCCTGAAGCTTGAGGCCGTTGCTCCTAGTCTTGTCCCTTAGGCCTGTGTCCATCCTTTCTGTAATCATTCTGTATTTGAAAACTGTTACCCAATTACCTCTCATTCTGCTCTTCTCTAAACTAAATAATCCTAATTCTTTCAGCCATTTCTCATAAATCTTGCTCAGCAGGTCCCTAATCACTTTTGCTCCTCTGCACCGGACTTTTTCCAATCTGTCCACATCTTTCTTGAAGTGTGGGGCCCAAAACTGGACGCAGTACTTTATGTGAAGCCTCACCAGTGCTGGGTAGAGTGGAAGAATCATTTCCCTTCATTTGCAAGTGACACTCCTGTTAATATAGCACAGTATGCTGGGGTTTTGTTGTTGTTGGGTTTTTTTGCTTTTTGCAGCAAGAGTGCACTGTTGGCTCATCATATTCAGTTTATGGTCTAACACAGCCATTAAGTCCATGCAGACCATTTCTCCAGTCTGTCCAAATCTTTCTGGATACTAGCCCTACCCTCCAAAATGTCTGCAACTCTACCCGACTTGATGTCCTCCTCAAACTTCCTACGCGTGCACACAATCCCATCATCCAAATCATTAATGAAGATATGGACCAATATGGACTCAGGAAAGACCCCTGGGGACCCCATTTGATACTTCCTCTTGACTAGACATTGAGACATTCATGGCTACTTGTTGAGCATGGTGATCCAACAGTTATTTATCTGTCTTACAATATTTTCGTCTAGCCTGTATTTCCTTATCTCAAATCATAGAAAATTAGTGTTGGAAGGGACTTCAGGAGGTCCTGTAGTCCAGCCCTCTGCTCAAAGCAGGACCCTCCCCAACTAAATCATCCCAGCCAAGGCTTTGTCTACCTGCATCTTAAAAAACTCTGAGGATGGAGATTTCACCACCCCTCTGGGTAACTGTTTTACAACGCTCCTCATGAGAGTTTTTTTTTCTTAATATCTAACCTAAGCTTCCCTTGCTGCTCCCTATTTTGTTATCTGCCACCACTGAGAATAGTCTAGCACCATCCTCTTCCTCCAGGTAGTTGAATCCCCCTCCATCTTCTCTTCTCTAGACTAAAGAAGCCCAGTTCTCTCAGCCTGTCCTCATAAGTCATGTGCCCTCACCCCCTAACCATTTTTGTTGCCCTCTGCTGGACTCTCTCCCCAAGTTGTCTACATCCTTTCTGTAGTGTTAATGAGAATGTGAGAGATTGTCAAAAGCCTTGCTATTGTCAAGGTATATCCCAGCCACTGCTGTCCTCTCATCCTCCGAGCCCGTCACCATGCACAGAAGGAAGTCATGTTGGTCTGTTGGTCACTGCTTTTCTGACAGGTTGTCTGTTATAGTTAGCATGAATTTCTTATTTCTGACAACTTTCTTCTCCCTAATTTCGGAACCTGGTTCTTCCCCTTTTGCCTCGCTCTGGTGCTAGAGCAGGGCTACGCACTGTCCTGACCTGCACAGTTGCGATTCTCTGGGTATGAACAAGTCCTCACTGGTGCAGAACAGTCTAAGCCAGGGGCCAGCAATTATTTTGGGCAGAGGGCCACTTCCTGAGTTTTGGCAAGCCATTGAGGACTGTATGACAGGCAGCCCAGGGGCAGATAAATATTAATTTTCTAAAATTTTTAGGGGCCCCGTGAGCTGGGTAGAATGGCCTGGCGGGCTGCAATGGCCCACCCCTGTTCTAAGCTCTTCCAGTCTACTGTGTAGAGTGGTGGATGAAACCACGGGCAGGTATAGACCAGGTATAGAGCCATCCTGGGGCAATTTAAACTGAGCTGAGGTCTGGGTCATCACAGAAATAGTTTCAGGTTTGGGGAGCCACAATTGACCCTTTTTGATCTCTGCCCCAGTCCCCATCACCTGGAGCCATAGCCTACTTGCAGATAGTCTAGGCCCTCAATGTCACTGAGAAGGTGTTAATAGTAATCAAGAACCTAATTTTTAACAGAACACAGGTTTCAGGCAAGTATTTGTACTAAACAACGGTGTTTTGTTTGTTTAATCAAGTCAGTGGCAGGTTAAAGCATTGTGCCAGAGCTTTTCTGTGCGATAGGAGCTACAGTTAGCTACTCTCTGTTTATCACCCTTCCCAAGTATGCTGTGTGGAAGATGAATAAAACTATATCAGTTTGACCTTGGTGCTCTGATGCGTCTACCTGGGGGAGGTAGCATAGAATAGCTGTTGTGCATTAAATTGTTTTGCTTGCTTATTTTGTAATTGCTTCCCTGTATAGAAACACTAAGTTAGTGGTGGCTAACTCAGGGTATGTGCTCCACAAGCATCATGGTTAGCAATTGTCTTTGGCTCACAAGCCCCAGTCACTGAGTTAAAGGGAACACCAGCAATGAGATTAGGGGTGGACTAGAGGAGTCGTGCTGGTGTGAGGCTCTGGCCCCCTGGGAGCTGTGGAAGTAGGTACCACCAAAATCAGTGTTGCCTTGTCTGCATGGTGACAGGATTTGGTAGCACTGGGCGAGGGTGGTGGCTGATTATTCAAGTGGCACTACCTTATATTTTCGCCTTTACTTGTGGTAAGCTTACCAAAAAAGGCTGGCCACCACTGCCTTAAGGCTTTAACTTTGAAGAGTCTAACTTTTTGCTACAAAGGTAAATGGTGCAGTCTGTGGATGACAGTCTTTGTTTTCCTCCCTTCCCTCCCTCAGTTGGAGGGGCAGTGTAAGGAGCTACACAACGACAAGCAAGAGACCAAAGTGGAGAACACCAAGCTGAAGCTAACAAATAAGGAGCTGCTGCGGGATCTGGAGAGAACGTCTCAGGAGTTAATCATTGCCCAGCAGCAGTTGCAGATGCTTCAGGAGGAGGCTTCAAAACTGCAGGAAGAAAAAGAAGTGTAAGTGACAACCGCCTGCGGTGCTTGTGTGCGTGCTTGAAGAGACAGCGAGTGTGATTCTCTGTGTGTCCTGCACCTTGTTCAGTAACATATATCTGCCCAAACTGTGTGCAAAGTACCACCCAAGCAGAACTGTCCACCCACTGAGGCAATTAACTTACACACTTGTTTTGCAATAGCTTTTTCACAAGCTACATGCTACAACTATGCAAGATGCCAGGCAGTGTAGGACCAGGCCTGCTTGCCTCTATCATGTTTGTTCCTTGGATCTCTCAAGCATGTTTTTAACAGTCCTTGTAGTAATGGGGCATTGGCTGCCATTGTGCCCCTGCTTTGCCTGTGTCAGGTTAGGGTGTTATGCCCTGTGGCTGTCAGTGTTGACTGTTGTTTCACTAATGGATTATTAGACAATTTGTATAGGATGGTTTGGATAAGGATTGATACTGCCTTGGACAAGGGACTGGACCAGATGACTTCCACAGGTCCCTTCCAGCTCTACTTTTTATCATTCAATCAATATTCTCATTCAACCTTAAGCTGAGTTAAGAGGTTTGTCCTGTGAGCTAGAATAGACCATTAAGCTAAGCACTGCTCCAAAGGAGGGGTTATACAGGTGTCACATGTTTCCTGATTGTCTTGACTCCAAGTATTATTGCCTGTAGAGGGCTAGTACAGAGCTTGTGCACCCTTTACTTCCATGCAAAGGCATATGTTAGTAGGGCCAGCCAAATATTTTCTGAAACAATTTTCCAACATTAAAAGTGACAGTGTTATCCCCCCGCCACACACATGCGTCCACACACTCCTCCCACTCTCCTTGCGCACACATACTACAACATACTTTGTTTTTGGCTGACCCCTAAAATATTTCATTGGAAAACAGAAATTGTGGTTTGGGTGCCTCTGGTACCTGTTTCCTACTGCAGCCCACAGTGCATCATGTGGCTATCTGACTGCCACGATGCAGCACTTCACATCAGAAGAGGAGACCATGATGCATCGTGGGAGATGTTTATCTCACTTGGCCAATTGCAGTGAATAGGAGCACGATCCACGTGAACTGCATCTCCCATGAAGCACCAGGCTGGCATTTCAGAATCAAAACCTTTCTGCTGAAATATTTTGGATTCCAGGGTAGTCTTTTTTTTCTCTTCGCCCAATTCAGAATATCCCGAGGAAGAAAATAATTTCCAATCACCAGTGGGTAGAAATGAAGGCTAAGTGACAAACATCTGCTCTGGCCCTCTGCATAAGCAGAGTTGTTCCCCTAAACTGTAATTTTCCTAACAGGAGCAGATTTTTCCTAATTAGAGCCAGGTGTTCAGCATTCAGCTCCTATTTAAGCATCTGAAGATGCCATAAAGGCCGCAGTGCAAGCAGCTGAGAGCTGAACTCACCCAGAGACTTGAGAATACAGCCTTTGGTGAATATCAGTCAGGAACCCCACATTTTCCCTTTCCACAAGCTTTTATATCAAGCGCACTTTCACTCTTTCTGATGGCTTTCGTGCACATGTGTGTGAGTATGGATATTGCTAAACCCAAGTGTGATTCAGAAGCAGGCAACGTTTCAGATTACTCCATTTTCCATATCAGTTAGTTTCGTTGTAAAAGATCTAACTCAAAATTGTGGGTAGTTCCTGTAACAGGAATGGTATTGGACTTAATGCTGTCATCTCTACCAGTCAGGCCATTGCATGAAACCCTGCTTGGTTTTTGTTCATTAAAGCTTTCTTGAATGCATGAATAACACTTTCAGGACAAAATCACCCAGCACTGAGCCCATTTAAATCATGAGGGCCTGATCCTCAGGTGACATGAATAAGCAGAACCTCAGTCATTGGTGCTTTAATGCCTCCTGGGGAATGGATGCTGCATTTTTGATTGCTGCCTCGTTATGCTTCAGATGAGGGACTGAAGCAAACAGTTTGGAGCGTTCCCTCCCTCACCTCCCCATACACCTCCATCCCTCTTTACAAAAGTGCTTCCCTTTCCAGGGACCCTTGTTTCTCAGCTGTAAAGCAGAGTCCATGTTGCAATCAGCTGCCAGGTAATTCCACAGTGCACAGATTCCCACAGTGCCTCAGCTGTCTTCCATTCCTGTAGTTAAACTGTTGAACAGTAACTTTACGTTTACTTTTGATTTCGGAGCACTTTACAGACTTGGAGCTGAATCTGGATCATGCCGAGCTCCTGCTGCTAGAGTGCTATTCAGCATGCTCCCCAGTATCTCTCTAGGGCCAGTGCCAGCAGGGCACTGCCAGGCTGTTCAGAGCAGTGTGTGCCCTGGATGCATGCTTGGGTAGCACTTCCCACACCAGAATATCCTGGCCATATCTTCAGCCGCTGTAACTTTTTGCAGCCCCATTGAAGTCAGATCCAAAATGTCCTTGTAGGAGCCAAAAGTAAACTTGGTGGCAAGGATCTCAGCACCAAAGAGGGATCCAGATTGACCCTGTTCTGGCAGCTGCAAACTGTTTAGTCAGCTAGAATCATTAGCTATCTCCATTTTGGTCTGAAGAGCTTCCTCAGTGGCTATGCTTAGGCTTCTGAGCACATTCAGAAGTGATGTAAGTGTGCTTACCTAGGTGTTTAACTTGCACCTAAACCTCACTGCAATACAGATCAGCACTGGCAAGCACCTAAACTCTTTCAATATTCCATATCTGTTTGCTGTTCACTTGGCCCAGCTAATGCCTGATTGCTTTTGGCACCATTCAATTCAGTGCAAAGCACAGAACCCTGCGGGCACTTTAAAGCACAGCAGTGATGGTAGTAGTCATGCCTAATAGCCTAGTCCAGTGATTCTCAACCAGGGTGCCATGCGATCCTTTCAAGGCTGATGCTCAATATAAGCAGCATTAGATGTGCAAATACCTATTCTTGATTCACAAGAGAAATCTATAGATTTCAAATAGGCATCCATAGTGTCAAAGACCTGTTGTGTTCTTTCTGAGGATCTGGCTCTGTGCATTTTAGGTACACAGTCATTCAGTGGTAGAATCCTTGTTTGCCATGACTGAGACCCAGGTTCGATTCCTGGGCATGCACATAAATACAACCACTGAGACACCAAACATCCAAGGACTTGGGGGTCATGATTGACCACAAGATGAACATGAGCTTTCAGTGTGATACAGCAGCTAGTAAAGCGAGTGAAATGCTGGCTTGCATCCAGAGATGCTTCTCAAGTAAATCCCCGGATGTCATTCTCCCATTGTACTGAGCCTTGATGAGGCCACAGCTGGAGTACTGCATCTAGTTTTGGGCTCCACAATTCAAAAATGATGTGGAGAAGCTTGAGAGAGTCCAGAGAAGAGCCACGTGCATGATCAGAGGTCAGGAAAACAGATCTTATGAAGACAGGCTGAGAGCTATGGGGCTCTTTAGCCTGGAAAAGTGCATGCTTGGGGCAATCTGATGGCCACCTATAAGTTTATCAGGGATGTTCACCAGGGTCTGGGGGAATGATTGTTCACCAAAGCGCCCCAAGGAATGACAAGTTTGAACAGTTATAAACTCCAGCAAGACCACTTCAGGCTGGACATAAAGAAGAATTTCTTTACTGTCCAAGCCCCCAAGGTCTGCCATCAGAGGTAGTTCAAGCACCCACATGGAATGTTCTCAAGAGAAATTTGGATGCTTATCTTACTGGGATCCTATGACCCCAGCTGACTTCCTGCCCCTTGGGCAGGGGGCTGGACTTGATGATCTTCCAAGGTCCCTTCCAGCAATAATGTCTATGAAATCCAGACTCAGTCTGGCCTTTGGATTCTGTCTTAATGTTCTGAAAAGAGGATGGAAGATCTGGGCAGCCTCCACTCCTTTGCACGCCTGCTTAGGCATATGCGTTGAAGGTCCTGGTGACCACTCACATATACCACGATCTAGAAGGGCTGGTGGTTGCCTACTAGTTTAGGACAAGAAATGAAATGAAGTAACTTGTTTAATAAGGGAGAAGTAATTACTTGAACTGACAGCAAGGGTAGTCTTGTGAGATATTATCTGGTCTCTGACTGTTCAGAGCAAGGAGTTTAAATCTCTGAAAGGTGAGCTCCAGTGTCACAGTGTAGTAGACTGGCTGAAGGTCTTAAGAAGATGCATCTTCTAACCCCTTGGTTATTAGCTACCAGTAGGAGAGTTAAGTTTAACAAACTTAGAGGTAGATTTGTACCATGTAGCCAAAGTAAATACTGTATATATATTAATAAGGGCTGCAAGACTTAGGTCTTAAGGGGTATTCTTTATGGGCTGCAGGAGGTACTCCATCAGTTCTGTGTTGTGCCGAGGACAAAGATGTTTCTTTGTTTCAGGGAGGTGTACAGAGTGACGGAAAGCTTACGGAGAGAGAAGTCAGGACTCCTTAAACAGCTGGACTTCTTAAGGTAATACACATTTGATTTGCAGAACCTCTTAGTTTTGCAGTGATAACCTGTGTGTATTTTTTTCTAAGCTAGCTGAGCAAATTCTTTGAAGTGTTAACCATTGCCTATGGAAGGGATGGCCAACCTGCAGCACACATGTCACAAGTGGGGCAGCCTCTGTGTGTGGTATGTGCCAGATCAGGGAGGGGTCAGGCAGCATTGCAGCAGGTAGGACAGGGAGCAGAAAGCAGAGTAGCAGATTAGGCAGGGAACCCAAGGCTAGGAGCAGAAAGTAGAGCAGAAGATCACGAAAGGGAAGGCGATCAGACTGACATGGAGGATTCAGGTCTAATTTGTGACATACCTGCCAAAAAGGTTGGCTTCCACTGGGCTATTGGACATGGCATCTGGATATTATCTCTAGAAGAAAGGGATTCCTTTGTAGTCTGGGGTCAGTGAAATATTCCTGCGTCATTTGCTGCATTGCTGCCAAAGCCCAGGCTAGAGGATATGTCAGAAGAAGGTGAGTGTTTATGCTGTGATAAGAAACAGCTATGAGGCTGGTCTAGCTTATGTAGTGGGCAGGGCTCAGAAAGCTGAATGGTGGCTTGAAGCCCCTTTGACCTATCATGCCTCCATTGAGTGCAGCTCATCCAAAATTGAGACTCTTTGCTAGCAAGTCTTTTAGTAAAAATATGTCAACATATCTGGCTAATTCTTTGTCTATTGTTTAGATTGGTTAACTAGTATTTGAAGCTATTTCTGGGCAACTTTCAACACTACTTTTTAATGTGCACTAACATCCTTTATTTAAATATTATCTCATTGATTTGGTCACAAAGCTATTCAGTTTGCACAAGTCAGTTATACGTGCTCTCAGACAACTCTCATCCATTATTCATTTTTAAAATGTTTACGATAGTTTTACAATTAATTACACTGCAGGCTCTCAAACTGGAATTTGAAGTCTGCTGTTGGCTGACCGTGAAAATTAGATGCTTCCTTTTACTACACATTTCTAGCTGCTAAAAAGTCCTTAATAGGAGCTAAAAACTGTACAGGATACTTTCTTAATGATAGTCTACCAGGACAGATGTTACAGGGATGTTACGTGGTTGTGAATGGTTTACACAACTGTGATTGGAAGGTATTTACCAAAATCTTCACTGAAAATTGGTCCTGGCTATGAAAATGTCTGAAACCTTTCCGTGCACAGTAAAGGAAAAAATATGGTCTAGAGTCAGTTTCCATGTGTTAAAGCATTTAAATCATATGCTAGTCAGTTTTCATCCTCTAAGCCTTAATGAAGATTTACATCAGCCAGAGATCTGGTCCTGTGAGAGCATAGATGAGTCAGTCAAAGATGGAGATATGCAAGAGTGAAAGATTTTTGGATTGACCTTTCTATAGTCTTTTCCCTAAACAATCAGTATCTGGTGCTGAATAGTGAAGTGAGCACAAATTCTGAGGTTCAAAATTTCTGCTGTAGCCTGCTACTTCTTTACTTACATGTTTTCCTTGCAGAGAAAGGAACAAGCATTTGAAAGATGAACGTGACATGTGCTTACAGGTAAACAAATACCATTTCCTAACTCTGTGGTCAGCAAATAAGGAGCAGGTGGACGTCACCTGCAATGCCACGTCTCAGAGCATTGCACAGGGGACAGATTCCTCTGGTGTTCTATTCCCCTCTCATCATAGCTCCTTTTCCAGTTAAAATCAAGACTTAAGGCAACACATTATATTCACTAAATCTAATAAAAAGTCGCATATATAGGTTTCTAAAATTCATGCTGTTTTTTGGAAGGATGATTACCTGAATTTGTAAGAAGCTAAGAAAGCAACTGTGAGGGAATGAGAGACTCTTCAAATGGAACCATTAAAATTAAATTAATTTAATCTGTTCAGTCAACAGTAGCTAATCTTATGAAACAGTTATCCATCGGTACAGTATCTGAATACCTAATAAACATAATTGTGCTTTAAGTGTTCTAACACCATACCATTGGATACAAATAACTCCTGTTGACTGTATATCCTGCAGTAGAAGCTTTCTTTGGGGCTTTAGAGGTACCCTGGCTTCTTTTTATTGAATACAAATAATTCAGAATCAGGATGTCCACTCATTTGCACAGATTACCAGTTTTCTATCTGGATAATAGGTCATGGAGAGGCACATCCTCAGCTGATGTAAAATGCTCTAATTAATTTCAGAGGAGCTCTGCTGATTTTTATCCTGTTTTATGACCTGCTCTGCTTAATCCGAACAGAAGATTAATTCTTGTTGTAGGTGGAGTTTCCACATGCTGCTTGTTTACCAATCAGGCTTTTGAAACAAGTTGTCTCTCAGCTAATCCATCAAAGATTCTTCCATTATGCCCATTATTGTGTTACCAAAATGCTAGTAATGAAGCCACTGTTTTGTTACCCTTAATGAATAGCATGGATAAGTCAGTAAGAGGTGTAATATATTTCTGCAGAAATATAGAACAAGTACTCCAAATGCCAGCTGGAAGCAAAGATCTGGATCTGTCATTGGGAAATATGTAGAGGGAAAGGTACTGGCGAAAAGGTAAGGACATAATTTTTTTATTTGGGACGTACCTGATAATCGTGGGATTGCACAGGAAAGAGATACAGTACTTATTTCAGCTTGATTGTGCTCCAAACCACTGCAACTTGGATTAGCTAGGCTAATATTGATATCGCATGTATGCATAACAGTTCCACAAGTGTAATAACTGGATGTTCTTCAGCAATTTAGAAATAAAAGCCTAGAAGGTATGATATGGTCAGTCCAATCTCAGTTGAGGGAAAGAAGGTTCAGGGCCACCTTTAAGCTTCCAGGAGGAAAGCCGGTTTAGTAGCTGGTGTTACTTAGAACGACATGAATGTGGCATGGTACCTCCTGACATGCTGAACAGAGGTATTTCTGCACCACCTGTTACTGCTGGCCAGCTATCACATATAAGCACATGGCATAGAAAAGATGCAGAAGACTTAAATCTTAATGATGTGATCAGAAACATGAAAGTAACCTAAGCAAAGTAATTCATTGATAAGTTTCTTTTTGGTAAAGGAAGAATCTGGGAAGAATAGTAGATAGTTATCCATTGGGTAGATGCAAGCACAAGGTCCTCAGAAGAGTACTGTGTAGGTGTTTTAGTTTCCTGAAGCATTTTTAAAATTAAACACAGATCAGATCTGGAGAGCCAAACTTCATTTGGTATAAACTGGTGCAACTCCATAGATTTCAATGGAACTGCACTAGCAATAGTAGAGCCCTTCCTACGGAAGTGAGAAATTGGTTACATGCAGACAGTATGTGGTTTTTGTCCTTTTTAAAAGAGTAACCCGGGAAGCTTGCAATGACTATGCTGATAGGTTAGGGATGATGTGAAATTTGTGTTTGATAATAACCTTCTTCCCCCAAAACAAACCATTCCTCATGAATATTGTAGTATTGTGTTCTGTATGGCTTATCTATCAGTACAATACATAAATACATGTCTGTCTGTCTATAATTTTTTACACATACTATAAAAATACACACTGAATGTTGGACTTACTTTTTAACAGTCAGCTAACTGGGGCAGTCTAAATCTGAATAATAAAGAGTATAAGGACCTGATAATAACTCAGCTGTGCTAATTTTAAGTCAAAAGTAACGCCATTGCATAGCATTAGATCAGTGTAAATTAAATAAAAGTCAAGAATAAGGTTATTTTATAACGGGAGTCTTCCTGATTTTTATCTAGCCAGTCCATTGAAGAAGAAGATGTTTTCAGTAACTCCACAAGAAGAAGGAATTCTGTTGGCTTGAATGGATACATTTCTGTAGAGTCTGACCACTGTACTGGAGAAATGACTCAAGCTAAACATCTCCAGAGAATCATATCAATTGAAGAAGATCACCTACCCCAGCTTTTGGATAGGCCACTTGAGAAACAGTTAAGCAAATGGACAGAAGAAGATGAGAATGTGTCCTCAGAGAAGGAAATGGATGAGGTGCAGCTGACACCATCTTCTCAACATCTGCCATCATCACCCAGAGGGCAGCCAGTGGGAAAAGAAATGTTGTCACATGTAAGGACCAACTTGCCTTTGATCAAATTAAATCAATACATTGTAATAAATTGTTTTCAGAAGCCAACATTATTTGGCTTTCCTTTTGTAGACTAGTGTCATCTGTCCAATTTGGGCAAACGTTTTTATACTTGTCATTGATCTGGGTATAAAAATTTCAGTTCCTGGCCACTGATTTTCATGAGCAAATCATGGCGATAGAAGCGGGTACTCCTGCTTGATACCCAAATTCATTTTAAAAGTGCAAAAAAGGAAAGGCAGGCCTCAGCTGACAATATACCCCATAATCTTATAAATGTAGTAGCAAGTGCTTAGATTTCTGGACTGAAGGTGCATGGGTTGCTATATATTTTATAGTTGCATGCGGATGTTTCATAGAATCTTAGAAAAGTAGGTCTGGAAGAAACCTGGAGAGGTTTCCTATTCCAGCCCTTTGCCTGAGTCAGGATCATCCGTATGCAAACCATCTGATTTCTTCCTGGCCCCAAATATAACAGTCTGTACTTAAGCAAAGCAGGAAAACCCTGTAGTCAGGAACCTCTAGATTTAATTCCCAGGAGGTGTGCTGGCACACCCCAGTCAAAATCGTCAGCGTTGGCTGCAACCAAGACCACCCTCTGAGGAGAGCAAACTCTGCCCTCCCCCGCTCCCTGGACACTTGTAGCGGCAGAAGGGAAGAAAATTCCTTCCCAGTCCCATGCATCAGTAAGCAAAGCCCAGAAGCATAGGAAGTATCCAAAGGAGAGTATTAGTATAGCTGCTCCTAGACCAACCCTGACCAGTATTTGTCCAACCTCCTCTTGAACATCTTCAATAATGGAGACTCCACTACTTCTCTGGGCAGTCTGTTCCACTGCCTCACTGTTCTGACAAGGAAGAGGATTTTCCATTTATCCAGTCTAAACCTACTTTGCTGCAACTTCCTACTTCAGAATCCTATTGAACCGGTGATCCATCAAGACTCCTAGATTCTTTCTGAAGTGCTGCTGCCATCCAGCCAAGTGTCAGCTATCTTGTATTTTTAATTATTCTTCCGTAAGTGTAGCACCTTGTGTTTGTCAGCATCGAACTTCATCCTGTTAGCTCCAGCCCAGCTTTCCAGTCTGTCCAGATCCTTCTAAATTTCGCTCCTGTCCTCCACCATGTTCACAGTCCTTTTAAGATTCATGTTGTCTGCAGATTTGCTCAAACATTTCCTAATTCCAGCATCTAAATTGAATGGGCAAAATACAGCTCGCAGACTGAATCCGGCCCTCCAGCAGGTTTAATCTGGCCCACCAGTGGACAGCTGCCAGCTCATTGGATCTAGCTTGTGGGCAGCCAGTGGCTCGAACTGTTGTGTGGTGCTAGGTAGGTGGGTAAGACTACTTTTGCCCAGTCGTCAGCTGTGGACCTAGGCAGGGCTTCCACCATGGCAGGTGGGTGGCAGCATCAGCTGTGGTGCGGTGGGCAGGTTCAGGAGCACAGATGCAAAACTTTCAGGTGGCATCCACAACTGACCTGCTTCCCTCCCAGTGCGGTGGAAGCTCGCACCCAGAGCCTTGATCCAGAACCTGCCAGGGGCATCAGCCATGGACCCATGCTTCAGTAAATTGCCAGGTATCGTGGTGAGGCTAACTGGTTTACAGCTCCCCGGATCTACCTTTTCGCCATTTTTTAGAGAGGCACTACACTGACTCTTTTCCACTCCTCTGGTACCTTGCGCATCTCCCACAACTTCGTAACTATTATTGCCAAGGGCTCCAAAATTTCCTCTGCCAGGTCTTTTAGTACTTTGGGGTGAAGTTTATCAGGCCCTGTTGACTTGAACTTATTTAGATCCATAAAAGTTTTTGAACTAGCACTTTTTTTGTTATCTCATCCCTCAACTTCTCCCAATCTTTATCCAAACTGATTCTTATTAGGTATCTGGCTGCAGTTTAACTTTCTGTGCAAACCAGGGAAAGCAGCTGTTGAGTAGTTCCACCTTCTTTACATCTTTTGTTAGGAGTTTTCCTTGGCTATTTAATAGTGGACCCACAGCTTCCTTGGTCTTTCTTTTTTGACCAGCATACTTGTAGAAGCTCTTTTTGTTGTCCTTAACCTCCTTCACTAAGTGGAGCTCATCTTTTACCTTTGCCTTTCCTGATTTTTGTCTCTGCAGGCTCTTGCAATTTCTCAGTATGATTCCTTGGTGACCTGCTCATCTATCCACTGCCTATATGCTTTCCTTTCCTCTTGCATTTGAAATATCCTAGAAACTCCTTATGCAGCTACATTATTCTCTTACCACTGTTCTTGAGTTTCCATCATGTTGGAACAGTTTCTTGTTGGGCTTTCAATACTGTGCCCTTCAAAAGCTTTCAGGCCTCCTTGGGTGCCTTTATTTTTCAGTCCGTCTTCCCTTGACACCATGCCTACTATTTCCTTGAATCAGTTGAAATCCACCTTTTGAAATCTACATGTTGTCTTAAAGTCAAGTGAAATTCAGCGGGAATCAAGGTGATGAAGTTGATCGTAGAAGGATGTGTCACCAGAGATGCTCAAAGTGGAGACTAGGCAGCCAGTGCCAAGGGACTGTCTATCAGGGTTGAAATTAGACTAAGTGATAATAAGTTATAGGACTAGAAAATACTACGATTGGTGGTCATAAATGGAGAAGAAAATGTACCCCTTTTTGTTGAAATATAAATATTTTAAATTAAATTTTAACCAGATCATGGACAAAGAGGAGGATATTTTTTGCAAAAAAAGGGTTCTTGTTCTTTTGGTTGAAATTTGGTTGAGATTTTTTTTCCTGAAAAACTGAAACTAAGAAAAATGTTCCAGCTTTGTCCTTGGAGAAAAACAAGTTGTGTGCATAGTAGTGGTTTATAAAATCTTAAGGGGGGAAATGTAATTCTTTCCAGCCGAAAACCCCACACGCCCTGATTCTGCTTTATAACTAATTATGCTTATGTTCTAATTTTAGTATAGTTAACTGTTCTCTATTGTTCAGTCACTGAAAGTACATATTTAAAGGATTAAGTTATAGAAAATAGGTATGCTCAGTTTTAATTATGAAGCTCTCTTCTCTGGAAGAAACAGTCAGCCTGTACATCTTTAAAGTAGTGGTAAAATTATGCCAGGGTTACACAATAACTTCTAATTAGCACACTTTATGGTAAGGTATAACCAAGGCACAGAAAAAGGCTTTCTGTAAAAAAACAAAAAACCCACAACTCATCCAAGCCTACTTGGAGAATTAATGTGATATCACCACAAGGTACTCTGTACTGTTCTCAGAATAGAAGTAGAGTTATCCTCAATTATCATGTACTGCTTGCTCTGGATAGCTGCATCTTTCTTTAACTTAAGGTCAAGTGGAGCCTTTTCAGCAGATAGCTGCTGAATTCACTTATTACTTAATTAACAGAAAAGTGTCCTGACACTAGTTAGCTAGCAGAAAATGTTTGATGATCCTGCTTTTATACATTATCATGTTAAGACAGAAAGCTCCCTCATTAGCGGTATTAAATAACAATTGGAAAGTCTATTAACTGGCTTCTTAAATTAATAACTTGAAATATTGATGTTGCTCAGTATTCCACTCAAATCCTTCATATTTCAGGAGACTGCAGCAGTGATTCATGTGAGAAGTGGGATGGTTGGGTGGATCATCATGGGGCTGGGGCCAGGAAATCGGTTCTTCTCTGCCTCATGTCACTGCAGGGACTAGTTCTCTTTACCCATCATGCACCTGTGTAGCTATATAACTGCAGTTTTCATAGGTTCATAGTTGTTAGTGTTGGAAGGGACCTCAAAGGATCATTGAATCCGACTCCCTACCCGTGGCAGGAAAAGATGCTGGGGTCACGTGACCGCAGCCAGGTGCTTGTCCAGTCTCCTCCTGAAGATCCCCATGGTAGGGGAGAGCACCACCTCCCTTGGAAGCTCATTCCAGATTCTGGCAACCCTAACTGTGAAGAAGTTATTTCTAATTACCAAACCTAAACCTACTCTCCGTCAGCTTGTGACCATTGTTTCTGGGTATTCCAAGGGGTGTTCTGGTAAACAGAGCATCTCCTATTCCCTGCTGCCACCCCCTGCTGAATTTGTATACTGACACAAGATCCACCCACCCCCCAGTCCTCTTGCGGAGGCTGTGAAAAGGTCCAGGTCCCTCAGCCTTTCATCATAGGGCCCTCCCTGCAGGCCTCTAACCATATGAGTGGCCCTTCTGGACCCCCAGGAGGGCAGTGGGGCAGTGCAGGCCCCCAGTCTGCATGCCAGATGACAGGAGGCTGCTGCTGCTGGGTGCAGTCCATGCTGAGCCGGCAGCGACAGCATCCTGTCATCCTGCACGCAGATCTGGGGGCCTGCACCCCCAGGGAGGGTTGTGGGGCTGTGCCAGACTCCTCCCGGGGGGTTCAAGCCCCTGGATCTGCACACCAGGTGACAGGAGGCTGTCACTGCTGCCTTGGGTCAGTGGCAATCCCCAAGTTCCTGGCGCTGGGTGTGGGATGCACCCAGTGCCGGTGCCAGGCAGCAGCAGCAGCCTCCTCTCATCTGGCATGCAGATCTGAGGTCCTGCACCCTTGGGATTTGTGTCCCACAGAAGTCCTGCACAGTCCTGCAGCCCTCTCAGGGGAGTAGATCCCCGGATCTGTGGGCCAGATGGCAGGATACGATCACTGCCAGCAAGCGTTATGTGTTTTGCTTTGAACAGTTTAAGGTGCTCTCAAACCTCTGCACTTATCTCCCTGAGCAAAACTCCTGCTTCCCAACAAACTGTTCTGAGCACAAGGCCATGAGTTAAGCATTGTCCAGGACATACTCCAGCCCTTCTATATAGTCACGGCTTTTCTGGGACTGAAGTTTCAGGTCTTGGCTGTGGCCTGTGTGTGCACCTGAGCAATTCTAATCTCCCCCATTAGCTATGCAGCTATAGTACAGCCAACACAGCGTGCCCAATAAGGAAGTGTGGGCATGTGTAGCTATATTGAATCCCAAATATTGCAAAAATGCCCCCAAATTTATATGTCTAGCATACACACCGATCAGGAGAGCAAAGGGAAAATAGGCTCTGTCCTTTCATCTCTCCATGTGGCCTTTCTTCCCTCTCTTATCCTTTGAATTCCCTGTCTGTTTCTGTTGCAAGTCTTTAGGAGAAAATAGGAGCTCAGTAACTGTTGCATGTTCCAGGTACTATGGTAATATCCATTATTATTGTTGTTGTTTCTGATTATGATTATGATATCGATGAACGTTTGGGCCTAAATTCTGTGCTCAGTTGCAAAAGTTTGACTCGCACTGATATCGAGTGCTACTGAGGGAGGAATCTGGCTCTGCACATTCTCTTTTTACTCCCTCTGAAGGAGGGCTGAAGCCCAGCCTAGGCACCATCTAGTCTACCTGATCTGAGGAAAAAGGACCTAGCCAGTCCACAGGCTTTACAGAGCTGGCAGGCCTCTGTGGACAGGCATTAAGTTGGGTGCCATCAAAGGGCAATATTCAAGAGTGCCCATCAGCATTGCCTTTTGTTATGTACAGAATGTTTTTCTATTATTTCTCTGCTATGGGTGTTTGAATCTAATGGGGGAAGGGGAGGGTTTTAGGAGATGGCTGCAGACCCTCTGTAGGTGAGGGATATGTGGGTTCAGGAGGGACATTGGGCAGAAAGGGAGGGATCTGCCTTGGGCATAGGACAGGAGAGTGGGAATGGGTAGGCAGGTAGGTAGATTCATAAATTTATAGATGTTAGGGTTGGAAGGGACCTCGATAGATCGAGTCTGACCCCCTGCACAGGCAGGAAAGTGTGCTGGGTTCAGATGACCCCAGCTAGATGCCTATCTAACCTCCTCTTGAAGACCCCCAGGGTAGGGGAGAGCACCACCTCCTTGGGAGCCCGTTCCAGACCTTGGCCAC